>CM055127.1:45173690-45743690 GCA_029206835.1 Rana muscosa
CTGAGTCAATCTTGGCCAAAGTGTCGTCCGCAAACTCACTTTCAGGATCGGAGAAACTGACTTTTTTCACACGATTTTTATTGTTCGTTTAAATGGAAATTGAGGTTTCCTCCAGATGTAAACATTATCGCTTTCATAATCGGTGTGATCACGACACATCTTGCCTTTCTTGGTTTCCATTACATATTTCTCTAACTTGTCTAGTTTCCTGTTAAGGCGTCCGTCGAGTTCTATGAACTCAGTCTGACTCTGAAGTGGAGTTAGATCTCTCTGGATAGTGGCCATCTCTGTTTGCAGTTTCTCTATTTGTTTCTGATTAGATTGTATCAGAATGTTCATCAATGTAGGTGAGCAAGTACTCAGAGTATCTGTCCACGCTCTCTTTAAATCATCGTCAAAAAGATCTGAAGATGGAAAAAAAATTATGCGTAGACCCCGGGGAATTTGGGCCAGGGAAATGTACTCCTAAAGAAAATGAGTGTCCCAATAGGATTTAATTTCCTTGGTCATTAGTTGTTAAAATTTTCTGAACATCTTGATCATGAAGATATGATTATCTTCATTAGCTGGTATGTGCGCTTGTAGATTGGATCTTAAAGGATTCTCTGAAGGCGCTTTGAGGGTCCTACTGAAACCCGAATCTGCTGTAGACTGTGCAGGCATTGTTGTATCCATGAATAGGCTGGTATCCTGGGTGAAAAGTTGTCTATATGCACAAGACACGCTGACAAGCGCTTCCGAGCAGGTGATCAGTGGATGCAAAGTCCAAATGACAAAATAAAGAAAAGAGGGATCACCGCTCCAGGTAAGTGCAAGTGAGCAATCAGTGTCTTCCCAGGAACCACGGGTGCTGGCAATGCTGTAGATGCGAAAAGGAAGGTAGAATGTATGGACAGCCGCACTCCAAAAACCATTGAGGTTGCCTTTATTGGGTGAAATACATGAAACACTGCAAGTCACAGCAAAAATAAAGGGGTACAGCTGACGCGTTTCACACTAGGGTCTAGTGCTTAGTCATGGCTAACACATAATGAAAATATACTTCAAATAAATACAAATGGTGCAAACATCACATGATCCGTAGTAGCCAGTAAACATTGGACATCCATTAAAGGAAAATTAAGTGGTGTTAATTGGTAATAATGTGCAAGTGTGAATGCTGGCTAAGTGGGAACGAATGTGAAAGAAAAAAAACTAGAAAGAAAAAACTATTGATGAAAAAGTGAAAAGGTATGAGTGAAAATGAGAGTGGAAATATGGAAGTATATGTGAGGGACAAAGTATAAATAAAAAAGGATATGAGACTGTGAAAAGAAAGTGATGAAATGTGTATATGGTGATCTTGTGATGTTGAGAATTGGTGCAGAAGGTGTGTATGTGTAAAAGGAAGTGTTGAATAGTGATGTGAATGAAAGTGTGTGAAAATATTGAATGGTGATGTGAATTATTCCATAGGAATTTCACAGGAATATTTTTCCATTCACTGTAAATGCATAGACGTGACTGTATTGTGTGTGTTTTTACACAAAGCCCTATGCATCTTTTTACACTGACATTGTATTCATGTTCTCATCCAATTCATTTTCTGATTCACCATCTCACACATTTTCATTCACATCACCATTCAATATTTTCACACACTTTCATTCACATCACTATTCAACACTTCCTTTTACACATACATACCTTCTGCACCAATTCTCAACATCACAAGATCACCATATACACATTTCATCACTTTCTTTTCACAGTCTCATATCCTTTTTTATTTATACTTTGTCCCTCACATATACTTCCATATTTCCACTCTCATTTTCACTCATACCTTTTCACTTTTTCATCAATAGTTTTTTCTTTCTAGTTTTTTTTCTTTCACATTCGTTTCCACTTAGCCAGCATTCACAGTTGCACATTATTACCAATTAGGGATGAGCTCGGTGTTCGAGTTGAACATAGGTTCGACTCGAACATCGGCTGTTCGCGCGTTCGGCGAACAACGAACGATTTGGGCCGTTCGCGCCAAATTCGAGTGACGCGAACGGCCCACAATACACTGCGCCATCGCAGTGTAATCCCGGCGCTGTGATTGGCCAAGCATGCACTGTGACCCTGCATGCTTGGCCAATCACAGCGCCGGCAGCGAGGAGAGCAATGATTGGCCACAGGCAGGATGCCTGTGGCCAATTATAGCTGAGGGGGTTTAGTACACGCCCCACACTATAAAAGGCCGCCAGGGACAGTGTCAAATCTTGTCAAATCTATTCTTTGCTAAACCTTGTGAGTAGGGACAGAGAAGGATAGGCAGGGAGAGTGTCAGTGTCATATTCTTTGCTAAACCTTGTGTGTAGGGAGAGAGAAGGATAGGCAGGGAGAGTGTCAGTGTCATATACTTTGATAAACCTTGTGTGTAGGGAGAGAGAAGGATAGGCAGGGGACAGTGTCAGTGTCATATTCTTTGCTAAACCTTGTGAGTAGGGACAGAGAAGGATAGGCAGGGAGAGTGTCAGTGTCATATTCTTTGCTAAACCTTGTGTGTAGGGAGAGAGAAGGATAGGCAGGGAGAGTGTCAGTGTCATATACTTTGATAAACCTTGTGTGTAGGGAGAGAGAAGGATAGGCAGGGGACAGTGTCAGTGTCATATTCTTTGCTAAACCTTGTGTGCAGGGAGAGAGAAGGATAGGCAGGGAGAGTGTCAGTGTCATATACTTTGATAAACCTTGTGTGCAGGGAGAGAGAAGGATAGGCAGGGGACAGTGTCAGTGTCATTGTTGCTAAGCCTCATGCACATTATACACCTGAAGTTAGCCCGTATTGCTGCTTTTTCCTGGTGTGTTACACCAACAGGATTTTGCGGCACTTACAGCGGGCGGAGTGTGCCTCCTGACCATTTTACACCTTAACTTAGCCTGTATTGCTGCTTTTTCCTGGTGTGTTACACCAACAGGATTTTGCGGCACTTACAGCGGGCGGAGTGTGCCTCCTGACCATATTACACCTGAACTTAGCCTGTATTGCTGCTTTTTCCTGGTGTGTTACACCAACAGGATTTTGCGGCAATTACAGCGGGCGGAGTGTGCCTCCTGACCATATTACACCTTAACTTAGCCTGTATTGCTGCTTTTTCCTGGTGTGTTACACCAACAGGATTTTGCGGCACTTACAGTGGGCGGAGTGTGCCTCTTGACCATATTACACCTGAACTTAGCCTGTATTGCTGCTTTTTCCTGGTGTGTTACACCAACAGGATTTTGCGGCACTTACAGCAGGCGGAGTGTGCCTCCTGACCATATTACACCTTAACTTAGCCTGTATTGCTGATTTTTCCCGGTGTGTTACACCAACAGGATTTTGCGGCACTTACAGCAGGCGGAGTGTGCCTCCTGACCATATTACACCTGAACTTAGCCTGTATTGCTGCTTTTTCCTGGTGTGTTACACCAACAGGATTTTGCGGCACTTACAGCGGGCGGCGTGTGCCTCCTGACCATATTAAACCTGAACTTAGACTGTATTGCTGCTTTTTCCTGGTGTGTTACACCAACAGGATTTTGCGGCACTTACAGCGGGCAGAGTGTGCCTCCTGACCATATTACACCTTAACTTAGCCTGTATTGCTGCTTTTTCCTGGTGTGTTACACCAACAGGATTTTGCGGCACTTACAGCGGGCGGAGTGTGCCTCCTGACCATATTACACCTGAACTTAGCCTGTATTGCTGATTTTTCCTGGTGTGTTACACCAACAGGATTTTGCGGCACTTACAGCGGGCGGAGTGTGCCTCCTGACCATATTACACCTAAACTTAGCCTGTATTGCTGCTTTTCCCATTTCCCTGCAGGCCATTAGAATGTCTGGAAGGCAAACAAGGAGAGGCAGACAGTCAGGAGTCAATAAAAGAGGGCAAGCAGGCTCTGTGTCTAGAGACAACAGTGCTGGTCGTGGACGCGGTGCATCGCCATCAGCACGTGGCCATGGGACACGCTTGTCCTTCTTTTCGGCAGCTGGACGTGTTGAGCCGCATCATGCCGAAGACTTGGTAGAGTGGATGACCAAGCCCTCCTCATCCTCCTCATCCTCTCTCACCCAGGCTCAGGGTACTGGCAAAGCAGCTGCCAAAGCGTCCTCTTCCCTGGTATCAATGTCATCATCAGTCACTCCTTCCCTAGACCAACCATGTCCTCCTGAGGAGTCCCCCGAACTGTTTGAGCACAGTGTTGGGTACATGCTCCAGGAGGATGCCCAGCGTTTCGAAGGGTCTGATGAAGATACCCAGCTAGAGGAAGGCAGTAGCGTGAGAGCAGAGAGAGGGGATGCTCAAGAAGGACACCAATCTGGCAGTCATGTTCCAGCAGCTGCAGCATACTGCCAGATTGGCTCCAGTGATGAGGAGGGAGGGGATGATGAGGTCACTGACTCCACGTGGGTGCCTAATAGGAGAGAGGAGGAGGAGGAGGATGAGGAGGAAGCACATCTCCAACGAGGCAGGATGCCCTCGGGGGGCCAGCGTAAGGGCAGCACACCGACGGAATAACACCGCAGAGCTCCGCCTGTGCAGGGCGCTGCCTCTGCCCGTTATTCAAAAAGTTCTTTGGTGTGGGCCTTTTTTGAGTCGAGTGCATCAGATCGCACAGCTGCTGTTTGCAACATATGTCTCAAGCGTATATCGCGTGGCCAAAACATCACCCGCTTGGGCACCACATGCTTGACCAGACATATGTTGACCTGCCATGCAGCTCGTTGGCAAGCCTACCTTAAAGACCCACACTAAAGAACAAAGCTGACCTCTTCTTGCACCGCATCAGCTGGGATCTCCAACCCCACTATACCTTCAGTCCTCTCTGAAACCTGCTCTGAGAGGAATGAAGGTGTAGAATTAGGTGTGTCACAGCCAAGTACTTGCGGGCACTCTGCTAGCAGTACACCGACATCCGATTCTAGCAGGCAAATTTCCCTGCCCCAGCTGCTGGACCGTCAAAAGAAGTTCACTCCCAGCCATCCACATGCCCAGCGGTTGAATGCTAGCTTGGCTAAATTGCTAGCGCTTCAACTGCTGCCTTTTCAGTTGGTAGACTCGGCCCCCTTCCGTGAGTTTGTGCAATGTGTGGTTCCTCAGTGGCAGGTTCCCAAATGCCACTTTTTCTCACGGAAGGTGATTCCGGCTCTCTACCGGCATGTGGAAGGCAATGTCTTGGCCTCGCTGGACAGGGTGGTCAGCGGTAAGGTGCATATTACCGCTGACTTATGGTCCAGCAGGCATGGACAGGGACGTTACCTTTCTTTCACGGCCCATTGGGTCACTCTTTTGGCAGCTGAGAAGGATGCAGGACAAGGTGCAGTAGTGTTGGAGGTTGTTCCACCGCCACGCCTCCAAAATGCTACTACTGGTTGTGACACACCTCTGTCCTCCGCCCCCTCCTCTTCTTCTTCCTCCGTGGCCTCTTCCTGTGCTTTGTCCTCGGAACCAGCGGTGCTCCGTAGGCGTTCAAGGGGCTACGCAAGTACGCAGGCAAAAAGATGCCATGCCGTGCTTGTGCTGGTGTGTTTTGGGGACAGGAGCCACACTGGGGCAGAGGTTCTGTCTGCTCTGCAGGGGCAGGCCGAGAGGTGGTTGACGCCACGCCAGCTTAAGCCAGGAATGGTAGTTTGCGACAATGGCACCAACCTCCTCTCCGCTCTCCGACAGGGACAACTGACCCATGTGACCTGTGTGGCTCACGTCCTTAACCTGGTGGTGCAGCAGTTCTTGGGCAGGTACCTGGGCTTACAGGATGTCCTGAGGCAGGCCAGGAAAGTCTGTGTGCATTTCCGCAAATCTTATAATGCCAGTGCTCGCCTGGCTGAGCTGCAAAAGGAGTTGAACCTGCCCAAGAACCGCCTTATATGTGACATGCCCACCAGGTGGAACTCAACGTTGGCCATGCTGCAGCGGCTGCACACGCAGCAGAGGGCCATCAATGAGTACCTGTGCGACTACGGCAAAAGGACAGGGTCAGGGGAGCTCAGGTTTTTTTCACCACACCAGTGGGGCATGATCAGGGATGCATGCACTGTCCTGGCACCATTTGAGGAGGCCACGAGGATGGTGAGCAGTGACAGTGCATGCATCAGTGACACTGTACCTCTTGTCCACCTGTTGGAACATACGCTGCGTGGAATAATGGACAGGGCACTTGAGGCAGAACAGAGGCAGGAAGAGGAGGACTTCCTTGCCTCTCAAGGCCCCCTTTACCCAGACAGTGTTCCTTCTGTCCCACCCATCGCACAGGAAGAAGAGGAGGAGGAGGAGGAGGAGGATTGTGTCAGCATGGAGGTGGAGGCTGGCACTCAGCATCATCAGCAGCAGTCTTTTAGGGATGATTTACAGTCCCAAGAAACCAGTGGACTTGTACGTGGCTGGGAGGAGGTGGCTGCGGATCATGTTGTCCTTAGTGACCCAGAGGACTCCGGACCGAATGCCTCAGCTAACCTACGCTGCATGGCCTCCCTGATCCTGCAAAGTCTGCGGAAGGATCCTCGTATTCTTCGGATCAAGGAGAGGGAACATTACTGGCTGGCCACTCTCCTTGATCCACGGTACAAGGGTAAGGTTGCGGACCTTATCTTACCGTCGCAGAGGGAGCAAAGGATGAGACAACTCTGGGAGGCCTTGCAGAAAGGTCTGTGCAATGCGTTCCCAGAGACTGGGAGGTTACTGGACAACGAGTTGCTGAGGCTTCGGTCAGTCAAAGAAGGAGCGGTGGGGAAGGTGGCTGTCTGACCGATGCATTCAGACAATTCTTTAGTCCGCAGCCCCAAGTTATGATCGGTTCCAGCAACCATCGCCAGCGTCTGATATACATGGTGCAGGAATACCTAGGGGCAAGGTCAGACTTGGACACCTTCCCCACCGAAAATCCTCTGGCTTACTGGGTCTTGAGGATGGATCACTGGCCAGAGCTTGCACAGTATGCAATTGAGCTACTGGCCTGTCCTGCATCCAGCGTTCTTTCAGAACGCACATTCAGTGCTGCTGGAGGATTTGTTACGGATCACAGGGTGCGCCTGTCCACCGACTCTGTTGATCGACTGACCTTCATAAAGATGAACCAGTCTTGGATCACCACCAGCTACCAAACACCTGAAGCTGATATAACAGACTAATTTATTTTCAAATGTCACATCCCTTCAAGACTGATGCTGATGCTGAGAGACTGTCCTGTTATGTTGACTGACTATCCTCCTCCTCCTCAATGATCCGATTGATGATGATAGCTTGGAAGAACATTTTTGTTTCTGGGTGCCGCCACCAGTGGCTAAGGCCCAATTTTTCAGCCCCTGTTTAACAGGGGCGTGTTATTACAATTTTTTATGCAATGCTTTGCAGCAGGGCTCATTCCTGCATTCCAACTAGAGTATCTGAGAGTGGTTGCAGTGTCGTGGCACCAGCACCAGTGGCTAAGGCCCAATTTTTCAGCCCCTGTTTAACAGGGGCGTGTAATTAAAATTTTTGATGCAATACTTTGCAACAGGGCTCATTGCTGTGCTCCAAGTACAGTATCTGTGAGGGGTTGCAGTGTTGTGGCACCAGTGCCTAAGGCCCAATTTTTTAGCCCCTGTTTAACAGGGGCGTGTAATTACAATTTTTGATGCAAACTTTGCAACAGGGCTCATTGCTGTGCTCCAAGTACAGTATCTGTGAGGGGTTGCAGTGTTGTGGCACCAGTGCCTAAGGCCCAATTTTTCTGCCCCTGTTTAACAGGGGCATGTAATTACAATTTTTTATGCAATGCTTTGCAGCAGGGCTCATTCCTGCACTCCAACTAGAGTATCTGGGAGAGGTTGCAGTGTCGTGGCACCAGCACCAGTGGCTAAGGCCCAATTTTTTAGCCCCTGTTTAACAGGGGCGTGTAATTACAATTTTTGATGCAAACTTTGCAACAGGGCTCATTGCTGTGCTCCAAGTACAGTATCTGTGAGGGGTTGCAGTGTTGTGGCACCAGTGCCTAAGGCCCAATTTTTCTGCCCCTGTTTAACAGGGGCATGTAATTACAATTCTTGATCTAATAATTCACAGCAGGGCCCATTCCTGCGCCCACCAAGAGTAACTGTGAGGCCTTACAGTGTTGTGTCAACACCACCACCACCACCAAAGGCCCAATTTTTCAACCCCTGTTCAACAGGGGCATGCAATTACAATTCTTAATCTAATAATTCACAGCAGGGCCCATTCATGCGCCCACCAAGAGTAACTGTGAGGGCTCACAGTGTTGTGGCAACACCAACATGTAAGGGGCAAATTTCAGCTGAGTATATACGGCAGGCCCCTACTTTCAAACACCCAACTTACAAACGACTCCTCCTTGCAAACGGAAGGATACAACAGGAAGTGAGAGGAAATCTACCCCTAGGAAGGCAAATTCTCTCCTGTAATGCCCCATACACACAATCGTTTTTCATGCCGTTAAAAATGCCATTTTAAAAAATGGCCATTAAAAATGATTGTGTGTATGCTCCAGAGCATTTTTAACGACGTGAAAAACGGCCATTAAAAATTTCGAACATGCTCTCTTTTTTCACGTCGTTTTTCATGTCGTTTTTTTAACGACGTGAAAAACGATAGTGTGTATGCTTTCACGAAGTGAAAAAAACCGCGCATGCTCAGAAGCAACTATGAGACGGGAGCGCTCGTTTTGGTAAAGCTAGCGTTGGAAATGGAGATGGCACATTCGTCACGGTGGAATTAATAGCATCGTTTTAATGCTGCGCATTCCGTTCTGCTTTTGATAATGCTTATACAATTACGTTCTTTTGCTAATGACATTGAGAGTTATGCCAAACTTGTTTCTAAAGTAATTCCTAATTGATTTAATGATAGCAAAATTTTATTTTTAAGCCGCATCTCCCTCATAAATTCATGAATAAATGTAAATATCACTTTTTTTTTTTTTAAAGTCTATATTTATAATTTTTTGTTTTTTTGTGGCCTTTTTTTTTTTTCCCTTAAATTATTCTTGTGTAAAGTTACCACACCAACCTTCAAAATTTGTCTCATTTTGCCTCATGGAGGTTTGTGTCCCTTGTTAATAACAATAATATTATTTGAGATGTCCCTGCCTGCTCCCTAGCAAACTGTCTTTTGAAATGCAAATCACATAGTCAAGTATTTTAAGGCAAAATCAAAAAACCTTTATTTAGGAACATAAGAAATTAAAGGGAAAGTCAGCACTGGAGAGCCTGCTTGCATTTGTGCATCCTTTTGACCCCACAACAACCATCCAAGATGTGAAAACCAAACTATAGATTAGATCAAAAACAAAAAGGAGCCCAATCTTGGCTTGAACTCCCAGAGGTCAGGAGCCACAGTAGATAAGTCATATATGTCCCAAGTCTGTGGTACTACAGCAGGCATTATTTTTTCCTCTTCCTTGTAGCCTTCTCTCCAGCCTTCTCTGCAGCCCTGGTTGGTTTCTTCCTCGGAGGCTGGGGATCAGGAGGAGAGGTTGTGGCAGGAGGAGTAGTAGGAGGAGGAGGAGGAGTAGGGACAACCTCTGTGATGTCAGTGTACTTGGTGAGCTCCCCCAGCAATCCCTTGTTGATGACTTTTAAAAGATGGCTCTCGCTGTAGAGCTTTTGCCGCAAGTCCATTTGCCCTCCTCAGCAGAGGGTGCCTCCCTGAGGGCCGCTGTTGCCTCTCTGATGAAGTCTCTTGTTTCCTCCTCCACCTGCCTACCTCTCCTTGGCCCTCGTGGTTTAACTATCAGGGGAGGCATCTGGGCTCTTGTGCTGGGCCCAGCCTCCTCCTGGGTGCCACTGGGCCCTGCCTCCTCCTGATTCCCAACGTCACCCTCTTCCTGGCTCTGCTCTGGCTGTAAAAAATGAAAGGCACATTATGTATTTTTTCACACCATCAATCACACACATTGTTCACCTCTAGATATTGTTGAATTGAATGTGAAAATTTATGTCATTTTCCTTAATTTCGCATCCTGATTTTGTTGCCTTGTCCACATTAAATTAGACCACTACTGTATCTTGCTCTTTAACTATTTATTTTGTAGTACATTAAATACCTAACAATACTAACATCAATTTTAATTCATCAATTTTGTAAGATATAAATGTAGATATCAATACTTTACCTGGCTCCATATATCCAAATCTGCCTCCTCAAGGACCTCATCTTTATCCTCAGAGGAAGCCAGAGCAGGGTTGCCAGGAAGGCTGGAGGGCTGGCTGCAGGGAAGGCTGGAGGGTTGGCTACAAGGAAGGCTGGATTGACCTCTGGGGGGAAGGGTGGAGAGAGATTCCCGCACTTCCAGCTGGTCATCCAGAAAAGAAAGCTTGCTGTAGTACCACAGACTGGGTTTATAAACCTTATCTGCTGCAGCACCTGACCTCTGGGACCTCAGGATCATAGTTCTCTGGGTCCTGTATGTCCCTCTGATGGTCGCAATTTTGGTTTTCACATCTTGGAGAGTTGTTGTGGGTATCTTGGTTTGCACAAATGCAAGCAGGCTCTCCAGTGCTGCTGTCCTGGCCACTTTATTTTTATTTCCGCCACTTTTTGTTTGCCATAGGATAGGTAGTTCTTTCCATTTATCAATGAACTCCCCCATGAACTCCGGGTTCTTAAATTAATTCATTCTCTCTGTAAAATCAAGAAACAACAAAATACATATGTTTCAGGCAACATTCATCAAATCTGCATTTTCGACATATTTAGAAGCCCCAAATCTCCTCTGATGAAACTCAAATCCTTAAATTGTTATGTACCTTCGTCAACACGTTCGTTGCTAACTCCCTCTCCCGCCAAATGAACGTTTTTGCGACACATGGTTCTTCACTTGATATACACTGCACATGCGTGAAACTACGCACGCTTTGCCCACCCCTGACGTTCAATATTGTACTTTCCCCGCCCCTTCTCACTCGTCGTAGTGCTTATCAACATGGCGGAGCCACAGGTGACAGAGATTACCTCGACAGAGGATGAAATTCCTGAGGAGCCCAAATCCCGACCCAGGAGATATAAGGCATCCAACATGTCATTCGAGGAAATGGTGGAGATGGTCGCCATTTTGAAGAGGGAGGATTATGATGCCAAGCATGGTCCTTATGAAAGGCTTAATCTTGTCAAGACAAAAATTATGGGCAAAGTGGTCCAAACTCTTCGCAAGAAATTCGGGGAGTGCAGAACGAAGGAACAGCTCAGAAAACGTTGGTCTGATCTGAAGTTGCGGGAGCCCGACCAATACAAAAGAATCAAGAAAGTTTTAGGAAAAAGTAAAGTATTTATTTTCTATTTTCCCTGCTAAAGATTATTACTTGAATTATGTCATGTATTTTTGTCTTTGATATAGTACAGTGAAAGATACCATCTTTCTGGTTCGTCCGCACAGTAAACGAACGTATTAAACCTCTTTCTCCGTACAGTTCATAAAACGATGTTTTGGGTTCATCCAGTGTGAGCACACATGTATTTAATTTTATTTGGGGGAGCAAATTTGGTAACCATTTTTTTTTTGGATAAAATCCAAAGGACAATTTTTTGGAAAAAATAAGGATATGCATGGTAATGTTTAGGGGTGTGAATGCTCAGCAGCTGATTAAACAACAGAACGCAGTAGTACAAGTGTGGGCCAAAAGCCAAAAACCTTGAGGGTGTCACACACAGGTGATCGTGTGTATATACTTTGGGGTGTTACAATGTGTAATTTTTTTTTTTAAAAGGATATGCTATGTTTTTGGCTATGTATCCAATCATGTGTTCCGGTTGTCACTGGGGGTACATTTAAAAATGGAACACACTTCAAAATTATGTCTACCAATTATTTAATCATGCTTTAAATTTCACTCAAATATATTCACTACTAATGAAACTATACCTTTCCGTGCAATCTCCATAGGGATTCAAAAAGCTACGTCAGATGTGTCCAAAATGCCAACACCTTCAACAATACCCCCAGAACCACATGATGGAGAGGAACGTGAGGTTGTGGAAGTGGAAAGTGGCACCACAACAGGTCAGTGTCAAACCAGACAGATGCAGGTTAATAGATGTAGGCCTACATATTCTATACTACATGTTTTTTTTAAATTTTAGAAGCAGTTCTGGCCGAAGACCCCGATAAGTTGACACATCATAGTGCCCAGATCCTGATCCAATACCTCATGGTCTGCTGTCGTGACCTCGAAAAAATAAAGGGAGACTTGACAGAGATCAGGCAAAATACAAAGCGGCTGGAGGAAAGGCTACAAATGATCATGGCTGTGCTTGGGCGTGTTTAATTTTTTTTAACAAAAGAAGGTTGAAGTTGCTGTGTTTTGGCCATTCATGCGCCCACCAAGAGTAACTGTGAGGGCTCACAGTGTTGTGGCAACACCAACATGTAAGGGGCAAATTTCAGCTGAGTATATACGGCAGGCCCCTACTTTCAAACATCCAACTTACAAACGACTCCTCCTTGCAAACGGAAGGATACAACAGGATGTGAGAGGAAATCTACCCCTAGGAAGGCAAATTCTCTCCTGTAAGAGTTAATATGGGAAAAAAAGTGTCTCCTCTCCACTGATGCTTTATCACCAATTCTTGTTTCAATAAAAACCCCAAATTTTCAAAAAACATTTGTCATTAGGACGGAAAGTGAGGTGAACTGTTCTGAACAGGTGCACACTGCACAGACAGCAAAACAAATGTTACAGGGGTGATAACCCTTCCCTATGTTTTCTACAAAGCTTAAAAATAGATTTTTGCAGACTGGCTCGCTTTATTCCAAATTATTCCCCGCTTTGTTTTAGAGGGTGTTCTCAGGAGGGCTCTATGGCACACATTTGGTGGTCATGCCCGCGGGCGTGCAGACTGTGGATTAGGGTATTTACTCTCATCCGCAATCTATTTCAGAATAATATCAAGAGGGACCCTTATGTAGCTCTCCTTGGTAAGCCCATCGTGGAACTACTGCGTCCAGAAAGGCAACTAGCCCAGCATCTTTTTACTGCAACTAGGTTGACAATTGCGAGAGCATGGAAAACCCCCGCACTCAGCTTTGAGGCAGTCAAAAATCGCCTGAACGATGTCATGGTTAATGAGAAACTAACGGCAATCCTTTTGGATACGCATGACAAGTTTCTTGAGGTCTGGCAACCCTGGGTCACATACTACCACCCTTCTAGGTTTGACGCTACATTACTATCACTTTAGGACTCCCCTTGCGCACACCCCGTGGACCTCCTACTTCCCTCTTCTTTCTCTCCTTCTTCACATCCTATTGCTCTTCTTGTTCTGCTCCAACTTTTTTTTTATTTTATTTTTCTCCCTCTCTTTCTATTCCTTTTTAGGCTCTTATTTTGCTGTTAACCCTTCATATCCTTTCTTGAGGATGCTAACTATCGGGTTCTATTGTTGTGTGTTGTTCACTCACTCTACAGGTTTGCAGACAGCCGGGCATGACCCGGGTCCCGGACCATCAGGTCCTAATGATTGTTTACATTTCTCCTTTATATTTGTGTATAGCATAAGATCACGACTCATGCCTCCTCTCTGCAGGTGAGGACTTCAAGCCCGGATTTGCCATGTATGATACATGCTATAACACTCTATTGTAAACCTGTACTGTTGATTTATATGACAATAAAACTTTTTGTAAAAGAAAAATAGATTTTTGCCTGGAGCTACACTTAAACAATGTACCTGTTCAAAATTACAAACAGATTCTACATAAGAACAAACCTACAGTCCCTGTCTTGTATGCACCACCTGTATACGGCTGTTCAGAGTATACAGGTCCTTCTCAAAAAATTAGCATATTGTGATAAAGTTCATTATTTTCTGTAATGTACTGATAAACATTAGACTTTCATATATTTTAGATTCATTACACACAACTGAAGTAGTTCAAGCCTTTTCTTGTTTTAATATTGATGATTTTGGCATACAGCTCATGAAAACCCAAAAATCCTATCTCAAAAAATTAGCATATCATGAAAAGGTTCTCTAAACGAGCTATTAACCTAATCATCTGAATCAACTAATTAACTCTAAACACCTGCAAAAGATTCCTGAGGCTTTTAAAAACTCCCAGCCTGGTTCATTACTCAAAACCGCAATCATGGGTAAGACTGCCGACCTGACTGCTGTCCAGAAGGCCATCATTGACACCCTCAAGCAAGAGGGTAAGACACAGAAAGAAATTTCTGAACGAATAGCTGTTCCCAGAGTGCTGTATCAAGGCACCTCAGTAGGAAGTCTGTGGGAAGGAAAAAGTGTGGCAGAAAACGCTGCACAACGAGAAGAGGTGACCGGACCCTGAAGAAGATTGTGGAGAAGGACCGATTCCAGACCTTGGAGGACCTGCGGAAGCAGTGGACTGAGTCTGGAGTAGAAACATCCAGAGCCACCGTGAACAGGCGTGTGCAGGAAATGGGCTTTAGGTGCCGCATTCCCCAGGTCAAGCCACTTTTGAACCAGAAACAGCGGCAGAAGCGCCTGACCTGGGCTACAGAGAAGCAGCACTGGACTGTTGCTCAGTGGTCCAAAGTACATTCGGAAATCAAGGTGCCAGAGTCTGGAGGAAGACTGGGGAGAGGGAAATGCCAAAATGCCTGAAGTCCAGTGTCAAGTACCCACAGTCAGTGATGGTCTGGGGTGCCATGTCAGCTGCTGGTGTTGGTCCACTGTGTTTTATCAAGCGCAGGGTCAATGCAGCTAGCTATCAGGAGATTTTGGAGCACTTCATGCTTCCATCTGCTGAAAAGCTTTATGGAGATGAAGATTTCATTTTTCAGCACGACCTGGCACCTGCTCACAGTGCCAAAACCACTGGTAAATGGTTTACTGACCATGGTATTACTGTGCTCAATTGGCCTGCCAACTCTCCTGACCTGAACCCCATAGAGAATCTGTGGGATATTGGGAAGAGAAAGTTGAGAGACGCAAGACCCAACACTCTGGATGAGCTTAAGGCCGCTATCGAAGCATCCTGGGCCTCCATAACACCTCAGCAGTGCCACAGGCTGGTTGCCTCCATGCCACGCCGCATTGAAGCAGTCATTTCTGCAAAAGGATTCCCGACCAAGTATTGAGTGCATAACTGAACATAATTATTTGAAGGTTGACTTTTTTTGTATTAAAAACACTTTTCTTTTATTGGTCGGATGAAATATGCTAATTTTTTTAGATAGGATTTTTGGGTTTTCATGAGCTGTATGCCAAAATCATCAATATTAAAACAAGAAAAGGCTTGAACTACTTCAGTTGTGTGTAATGAATCTAAAATATATGAAAGTCTAATGTTTATCAGTACATTACAGAAAATAATGAACTTTATCACAATATGCTAATTTTTTGAGAAGGACCTGTATAGGGCCTTTTTTATTTTGTGTGCGGGGTTCCCCTTAGACCCAAAGGGGCTGGTAATGGGCTAGGGTAGGGGGGGGGGGGGGTGTGATGGGGTAGCTATGCCATTTTTCTTAAAGATTTTAATCCATATTACCGGGACCAGACATTACATTAAAGCCGCAAGCAGTTTTAAATGGCTTTTTTTCCTTTAGAAATGTAATTTTGTGCAGGGACAGTTCTAAACACGGGAAACACGTGGCACTTCACAGGCATACTTTAGACACCCCCCAGGTACGATATTTAAAGGAATATTTGACTTTTTTTTTTTCACTTTATGCATCATTAACCACTTAACAACCACCTGCCGACAAATAACGGCGGCAGGGTGGTTGCTTAACTCTGGGAGGACGTTATATAACGTCCTCCCAGAATCGCGCTCCCGCGCGCCCCCTGGGGCGCGCACACGGGAAACTCCGTGACCGCCGGGTCCAGAGGACCCGGCGGATCACGAATCGCGGTAAATCGCCGCTGATAGCGGCCGTTTACCACGTGATCGCTCCGTCAAATGACGGAGCAATCACTTGTAAACAGACCGGCGTCATTTGATGACGCCGGTTCCTCCCTCCCCTCTCTGTACCGATCGGTACAGTGTGAGAGGGGAGGGGGAGGGAGCGGATGGCAGCAGCAGCACTGTGGGCTGGATCTGTGACAATTGCAGTCACAGATCCATCCATCCATCCATCCCTGCTCAGCCATCCCTGTGCTATACCCTGCCAATACTCTGCAATACACCCTGCCAATACTCTGCAAAATACCCTGCCGCAATACTCTGCAATACCCTGCACAATACTCTGCAATACCCTGCACAATACTCTGCAATACCCTGCAAAATACTCTGCAATACCCTGCGCAATACTCTGCAAAATACTCTGCAATACCCTGCACAATACTCTGCAATACCCTGCACAATACTCTGCAATACCCTGCACAATACTCTGCAATACCCTGCACAATACTCTGCAATA
Source organism: Rana muscosa (assembly GCA_029206835.1). NCBI lineage: Eukaryota > Metazoa > Chordata > Amphibia > Anura > Ranidae > Rana > Rana muscosa. The sequence continues at coordinate 45,190,032 of CM055127.1, forward strand.
CCCTCCACAATACTCTGCAATACCCTCCACAATACTCTGCAATACCCTCCACAATACCCTGTGCAATACCCTCCACAATACCCTGTGCAATACCCGTGCAATACCCTGCCATACACCGCAATAACCCTGCCATACACCGCAATACTCCGCAATGCCCTGCAATACTCCGCAATGCCCGGCAATACTCCGCAATGCCCGGCAATACTCCGCAATGCCCGGCAATACTCCGCAATGCCCGGCAATACTCTGCAATAACCACTTCCCGCCCTCCGGCCGTCATATGACGTCCTTGACTTTGTGCGGGGATATCTGAATGATGGGAGCAGCTACAGGCATCATTCAGATATCGGCTTTTTCAGCCGGCGATTCCCTACACCATAAGAACAATCATAGCGGCTGTTCCGCCGCTTGATCATTCTTACGGGAGGCGAGAGGGGATGTCCCCCCCCCCACCGCCCTCCGGTGCTTCTACCGACTCACCGCTACGATCAAAGCCAGGATTGTTGTTTTTTTATTTTTTTATTTTTTTCAGGCTTCCCAGCCTAGAGGTGAGATGTGGGGTCTTATTGACACCCCCCCCCCCCCATATCTCACTGTAAAGAGGACCTGTCATGCCATATTCCTATTACAAGGGATGTTTACGTTCCTTGTAATAGGTATAAAAGTGATCAAAAAAATGTTTAGGGCGGAAAAACATGTCAAACTAAAATAAATAAAGTAAAATGAAGAATACATTTTTTTTTTTTTTTTAAAGCGCCCCTGTCCCCGTGAGCTCGCATACAGAAGCGAACGCATACGTAAGTCCCGCCCACATATGAAAACGGTTTTCAAACCACACATGTGAGGTATCTCTGCGAACGTTAGAGCGAGAGCAATCATTTTGGCCCTAGACCTCCTCTGTAACTCAAAACATGTAACCAGTAAAAATATTTAAAGCGTCGCCTATGGGGATTTTTTAAGTAGCGAAGTTTGGCGCCATTCCACGAGTGTGTGCAATTTTTAAGGGCGACATGTTAGGTATCTATTTACTCGGCGTAACTTCATCTTTCACATTATGCAAAAACATTGGGCTAACTTTACTGTTTTGTTTTTTTTTTAAGCACAAAACATTTTTTTTCCGTAAAAAACGCGTTAAAAAAATTGCTGCGCAAATATCGTGCGAGATAAAAAGTTGCAACAACCACCATTATATTCTCTAAGGTCTTTGCTAAAAAAACATATATAATGTTTTGGGGTTCTATGTAATTTTCTAGCAAATAAATGATGATTTTTACATGTAGGAGAGAAATGTCAGAATTGGCCTTGGTGCTCCAGAACGCCTGAAGGTGCTCCCTGCATGTTGGGCCTCTGTATGTGGCCACGCTGTGTAAAAGTCTCACACATGTGGTATCGCCATACTCGGGAGTAATAGCAGAATGTGTTTTGGGGTGTAATTTGTGGAATGCATATGCTGTGTGTGAGAAATAACCTGCTAATATGACAATTTTGTGAAAAAAAAAAAGAGAAAAAAAAAATCTTGATTTTGCAAAGAATTGTGGGAAAAAATGACAACTTCAAAAAACTCACAATGCCTCTTTCTGAATACCTTGGAATGTCTTCTTTCCAAAAAGGGGTCATTTGGGGGGTATTTGTACTTTTCTGGCATGTTAGGGTCTCAAGAATTGAGATAGGCCGTCAGTACTTCAGGTGTGATCAATTTTCAGATATTGGCACCATAGCTTGTGGACTCTATAACTTTCACAAAGGCCAAATAATATACACCAATTTGTACTTATTTTTACCAAAGATATGTAGCAGTATAAATTTTGGCCAAAATTTATGAAGAAAAAATAGTAATTTGCAAAATTTTATAACAGAAACGAAAAAAAAATAATTTTTTTACAAAATTTTCAGTCTTTTTTCTCTTATAGCGCAAAAAATAAAAAACCCAACAGTGATTAAATACCACCAAAAGAAAGCTCTATTTGTGTGAAAAAAAGGACAAAAATTTCATATGGGTACAGTGTTGTATGACTGAGTAATTGTCATTCAAAATGTGAGAGCACCGAAAGCTGAAAATTGGTCTGGTTATTAAGGGGGTTTAAGTGCCCAGTGGTCAAGTGGTTAAAATGACTGCTCCAGAAAAACGGCCGTTTTTAAAACTTCTTTTTGCATTGATACATGTCCCCTGGTGCAGAACCCGGGTTCCCAAACCCTTTTTAAGACAATAACATGCATAATAGTCGTTATAATTAGCACTTTAGATTTCGAACGTTCGCATCCATTGTATTTAATAGGGTTCTAAAGTTCGTGCAAACTTTCGGTCCGTTCGCGGGTTCTGGTGCGAACCGAACCCGGGGGTGTTCGGCTCATCACTATTACCAATTAACGCCACTTAATTTTCCTTTAATGGATGTCCAATGTTTACTGGCTACTATGGATCATGTGATGATTGCACCATTTGTATTTATTTGAAGTATATTTTCATTATGTGTTAGCCATGACTAAGCACTAGACCCTAGTGTGAAACGCGTCGGCTGTACCCCTTTATTTTTGCTGTGACTTGCAGTGTTTCATGTATTTTACCCAATAAAGTCCTGTCCCCTTTTTTTGTAATGAGTACCAGTGTTGTGTTTTTTTTTTTTTTGTTTTTTTTTTTTGTTTTTCTCTCCAACTCGAAACATGAGCCTGTCTGCACAGTGTCCTGTCCCCTTTTTTTGTAATGAGTACCAGTGTTGTGTTTTTTTTTTTTTTCTCTCCAACTCGAAACATGAGCCTGTCTGCACAGTGTCCTGTCCCCTTTTTTTGTAATGAGTACCAGTGTTGTGTTTTTTTTTTTTTTCTCTCCAACTCGAAACATGAGCCTGTCTGCACAGTGTCCTGTCCCCCTTTTTTGTAATGAGTACCAGTGTTGTGTTTTTTTTTTTTTTTTTCTTCCCATAACTTGTTTTCAAGACTTTCGCACAGAGGAACCCTTTTTTTGAGATTTATAGCATAATTTGCAAGGATGTGCTTTATTGCATTGGAATTTTGCAAATTTAGTACATATCCTGTCCTTTGGTGCGTTAGACTTGAAACATGAGCCTGTCTGCACAGTGTCCTGTCCCTTTTTTCTAATGAGTATCATTGGTGTTTCTTGTCCTCCAGAGGATTTTTGGAGATCAATCATTGTGAGGCCAAGCATCATTGTATCTGTTCTACCTCTGTTTACATCTACCTTTGTATACATATTTGTAAACACATATTTGTAAACCTTTTTTATTTTCATTTTTTCAAATCAATGATGGCCAATTACTCCAATCATTTGTCGCCGTGTTTGTATGGACGTAACTCTAATGTAATATATCTATATAGGATAAAAATATCCTTTTGATTTTTTTCAATTTTTGATATTATATTTTTTTATATTTTTTACATTTTTGTTTCTTTATAAATGCCCATACACCACGACGACAATTTTCGAGCTATTATCAACTACCAGTCCTCGGACTAATAGTAATTCCGTTTTTAATACATATTTGAAATTCCGTGATTATGAGCATCGGCTTCCAGTACTTAGGTACCATAGTGTCTATGCACATGCCCGGCCACCATGCACACTTTTATATGTTCATATATTATTTAATTTTTGATTTTGGATAAGTGCGGTGATTGACATGTGCATACGCACTATTTTAACAGATTCCCTTGACAATTAAGGTTAATATCATGATTTTATCATTATTTGAATATTGGGTTTACATCTTAAACCGCAGAGATGAGGGTACATCTATGCAAAGATGCATGGTCATCCTGCTAGATAGTATTGTGTGTGGTTCAATACCATTTCCCTATATGGATCTGAACATCCGAATTTCCTTACACACATTTTCATGTACCCCCCTTGCATGATTTTATTGTATATTATCGTGCATATCTTTGTACATTCTTATACTCATTTATTACACATTTCTTATTTATGTTTATGTTTAAAGTTGAAAGTCCAAGGTTCATGTGTGCATACAGGAGAGACATGTGTCTCCGGTAAATGCATATATTCACACATGATATTTATTTGAATTTTATTGATTTATCCATGTTTATTTTGTTCTATGGCATATTGTATTATATCCATTGACCCATTACAAGGCGGATTATATTATGTTATATAGCACATTTATAGACATTCATACATGGACATTTCTTTACACTTTATACACACACATATATCTCCTTCATGATCACTTATCATTTATTTATTCATATTTATCATTCTTCACATTTCCCTATGTAATTGTCACACAGTCTGTTTGGCAGTAGCACGCATTGTGCACATTTTGTGCATTTAAATTTTATTATTTATTAATTAATTCATCATTATGGTTTTTTGGAGTATTTGTAAATTACTATTATTATTATTTCAATTCACACGAATATCACATAATAATTATTTCACATACATGAATATATTTACATCTATGGCTCACCATCTCCAAAAAACATTTTCACATTTTCACTTTTCATTTATTTTTTCATTTAAAAAGATTTTTCCGTTCATTTTTTGAACTTAATTAATTGACATTCATACTTATCACTGTCATATTCATTCACTTTAAATAATATATAGACACACTTTGGTGTGTCTATGTTTAAGCATTAAGTGTTTAGTTTATAATTTATACACATTTTGTAATTTTGTATTTTTGCGAATGGTCTTCAAAAGAGTGCTATTCCCTTCCCCCCTCTCCCTTTCTTGGGAGTGCCGGAATCAAACATAAGGTTATCCCAGTCAGCTGTGTTCTTTCAGTACTGATTGGTGTAAAGTTACTTTATTTTTCATTTATACCTCTATTGATTCCCACACACCCTAGCTATGAGTAAGCGTCAATTCGTGACGTGAAACGCGTTAGCCACCCTTCCCTGCATGCACACCATCTGCATTTGTTGTTTTGGATTTATGGATTTATTTTGAATTTGGATTTTTTACCTGAAATTTTGGAATAAATAACTGTCTATACAGAGTGCGGCAGTCCAGGGTTTCTTTTTCTCCCATGCATCAGTGCAGAGCCAGCACCTGTGTGAGTGACCGGGCGGAAGCAGCTATTTGGTGAATTCTCAAGCTTTTGAGCGGTACGTTTTTCCTTTCACCAATTAACGCCACTTAATTTTCCTTTAATGGATGTCCAATGTTTACTGGCTACTATGGATCATGTGATGATTGCACCATTTGTATTTATTTGAAGTATATTTTCATTATGTGTTAGCCATGACTAAGCACTAGACCCTAGTGTGAAACGCGTCGGCTGTACCCCTTTATTTTTGCTGTGACTTGCAGTGTTTCATGTATTTTACCCAATAAAGGCAACCTCAATGGTTTTTGGAGCGCGGCTGTCCATACATTCTACCTTCCTTTTCGCAAATAGATTTTTTGGCTGGAGCTACACTTAAAAAATGTACCTGTTCCAAATTACAAACAGATTCAACTTAAAGCGGAGCTCCGCCGTTAAAAAAATATTAAAAGCCAGCAGTTACAAATACTGCAGCTGCTGACTTTTAACATATGGACACTTACCTGTCCTGGAGTCCAGCGATGTCTGCAGCAGAAGACGAGCAATCGCTCGTCTATCTGCTGCCCCCACCACCATCCTCGGTGAGGGAATCAGGAAGTGAAGCGTTCCGGCTTCACTGCCCGGTTCCCTATGGCGCATGCGCGAGTCATGTAGTGCCGTCCTCACTGGTCCCCGCTGTGTTCTGGGAGCCGTGTGTTTCCCAGAACACAACGGGCGGGGGCAGGAAGTGACGCACTACCCGCAGAATACCCGCAGAGAGGACTCCCGGAAGTGGGTCCAAATACCTGTCTTAGACAGGTATCTGCACCCCCGTCCCCCCTGAAAGGTGCCAAATGTGACACCGGAGGGGGGGAGGGTTCCGATGAGCGGAAGTTCCACTTTAGGGTGGAGCTCCGCTTTAAGAACAAACCTACAGTCCCTGCCATTCTTGGGACCGCCTGTATACTGCTGTTCAGAGTATATAGGGCCTGGGGGCCCCACGCCTTTCCTTTTTTTAATTTGGGTGAGGGGTTCCCCTTAATATCCATACAAGACCCAAAGGGGCTGGTAATGGGCTGGGGGGGTACCCATGCCGTTTTTCTCAATGATTTTCATCCATATTGCCGGGACCAGACATTACATTAAAGCCGCAAGCAGTTTTAAATGACTTTTATCCCTTTTAGAAATGCCATTTTGTGCAGGGACTGTTCTAGACACGAGAAACACGTGCCATTTCACAGGCATACTAAAGACACCCCCCCAAGTACGATATTTAAAGGAATATTTCACTTTAATTTTTTCACTTTAAGCATCATTAAAATCACTGCTCCCCCAAAAAACGGCCGTTTTTAAAACTTTTTTTTGCATTGATACATGTCCCCTGGGGCAGGACCCAGGTCCCCAAACCCTTTTTAGGACAATAACTTGCATATTAGGCTTTAAAATTCGCACTTTTGATTTCTCACGTTCGAGTCCCATAGACTTTAATGGTGTTCTAAAGTTTGCGCAAACTTTCGGTCCGTTCACATGTTCTGGATGCGAACCGAACCGGGGAGGTGTTCGGCTCATCCCTACTGCTAATCAGAAGTGCTAACCTGTTAGTCACTGTGCTGCCACATGTGAAACCCTCCTACACATAAATGCACATACAGTCATGGCCAAAATAGTTGGCACCCTAGAAATTTTTCCAGAAAATCAAGTATTTCTCACAGAAAAGTATTACAGTAACACATGTTTGCTATACACATGTTTATTCCCTTTGTGTGTATTGGAACAAAACAAAAAAAGGGAGGGGGCGTGGCTTGGACGGCGACCTTGATGGCAGCATAATCTGGGAGCTCCTGCGATCCGGGGACTGATTCTTGCTTTTTGGGGAACCTACGCCCAGCTAATACCATGAGCAGAACCACACAAAGCTCCTCTACCTCCAGGTCGACCGGGGACGCAGGTACGCAGCTCAGCAGAAATATACCAGAGCTGTTTCGGTCACAACTCATGGCTGCACACGCGGCCTCACAGGCCTCACAAGCCCAAACCCCAACCTTGCCTAGCGCGGACCCCGCTACTCCATCACATGGGGCATCTGACACGAGCATGGGGTGCGCTCATCCCCCCAGCCTGTTTGACCTAGAGACAATTGCTGCTGATATTAAAAACACGGTCACGACGGCGATCGCTGACCTTAAGGCCGAAATACATGCAGTGGCTTATAGGTTGTCGGGGTGGAACAGACTACCCAGCGGCAAGCACGGCCATCCGACAAGTCCAGACCACCTATGACGCCCCACTATCCCAGCTCCTGGATATCCATAGACATGTCGAAGACCTCGACAATAGGGGCCGGAGACATAACGTTAGAGTGCGGGGCCTCCCTGCAACTAACATTGTGTGCCATCTTTAATGATTTGGTCGGGCGCCCAGCAGACTCTCCCATAGACATGGAAAGGGCCCACCGCGCTCTACGCCCGCTACCCCGTGACAATGAACCACTAGGGATGTAATATGTTGTATGGTCAACTTTCCCAGGAGGAGATTCTCCGCAAAGCCAGAGAGAGGCCGTATCCTCCATAATGGCGCAGAGATCAAGTTGTTTCAAGACCTGTCTCAGATCACGCTTCAGAACAGGTGTGCCCTACGCCCCCTGCTGGATGCTCTGCGATCCAGAAATATTCAATACCGCTGGAAATTTCCTTTTGGGCTCTCAGCATCCGCTAGGGGCTGCTCTGCGCTCCTCCGCACACCTGAGGAATTGCACGGCTTCTGCGAACAACTCGATCTCCCACACGTCGAGCTTCCGGAGTTGTACGCCTTCTATTTTCCTGATGAACCATGGCTCCCGGTCTCTCTCCATCCATCACCGAAGGCACAACGGCACAGATCCCGAAGATACAGAGCTGACCCGTCTTCCCCGGGGAACCATGCCTCTCGTCGTGACCTACACCACAGCAGTCCGGGCTCCCCTTCCATGCCATGCCTGCTCGGAGGAGGGATCGTGTGGATGCCTAACGCCCTTGGACTTCTATCTGGCAAGTGTCATCCCCGGTGAGTAACTGCCACCAACCGTTACCCTTCTCCCCCCCACTTCCTTCTGCCTCGTGTCCCCCTTCCAGGATCTCTGCCTATGCTGCTTCCTCTGGCAAACTTGTCGGTCTTACCTGCATCCTGCGAGGGGTTGACGACGGAGGCCCTTCCAGTCTGTATCATCCTCATTGGCCCTTCCTGGACATCTTCTCCTGCACTGCTCTTCGCGGAACGACCGGCACTGCATAGGACTGACCATGCTGACGTCTTTGGGATCCATAGAAGGTAACGCTTTGCACCGCTCACTTGACTGTCTGGAATGTCCGTGTCATCGGTCGTTCAGGCAGAGTACCCACACCATGGCTGTGCGTGCCTTCACATCCAAACTCTTGTACCGTGTCTCCCTCCTTGATAGGTGGTACTCCGCATCTTTTTGGCTTTCTGGCTTTTTGTTTTTGATTTTAATCTCTCCCATTCCCTCACTCCCCCCTCCCCCCTTTTTTTTCTCCCCTTCCCCCCCTCCTCTGGAGCGAAATTGGGATACGTGACTTTCTATGTCAACCTTATTCTAAGGGCAAGAATATGTTTTACTCTAACTGTTTGTGTTGCTAGTCCAGCTTGGGTCCATGGGGTGGGAGGTTTTATCTCTAACTTCATGGGATCAGAAGGGGAACCTACCGTTGACTAGAAGGTAGTGTTGGTCTGCATAGGGTGACTCACCTTAACCTCATGAGAGGTTCCAGACTCTTAAGTTATCGGGTAATGCTACGAGTCGTCCTCACCCTTTTGTTAGAATAAGTTCTATTATGTTATGCTGTGATGAGATAAACACGGTCGGCACTTGGCAGAAATGTTTGAATTGTTTACATTGTTTCATATGTGTTCATTGTTGTGTGCCGGGTTCCCTGGCCTCCTGTGCTCAAGCTGCACATGGGCTATCACATCATCAGTCCTCCTATAATAGTAGGTTCCCCACTATCAATACAGGTTACTATCCAAGCTCAGTCTGTCACTCCCTGGGTCGCGACCCCTCTGTGGTTTCCGTCCCTTTTCTCGTCCCCACACAGCAATCCTACTGGGATTAGCTGACCCTCCAGACTCCCCCTTTTCTAGGTGATTTAGTGAGACTATCATCACCTCTGGTTGATTCTCTTACCCTCTATCACTCTCTTCGTCTTTTGCTCTATTTGCATCCCCATCTCTCTTTTTTCTCAGTTCTTCGCCCCCCCCCCTTCTTCTCCCCCCTTTTTTTTTTCTTTTCCCCCTTTTTTTTTTCTCTTTCTTTCTCCTTGGCTGGATCCGCGTCTCCCCCTCCAGGTACTTGCGCCATCCCGGTTCCTCTAAATACAAGTTGCTCTTTGTACAGAGCAGCAGCTTGCTTCCTTTTATCGTATAAGGGTCTGTGTCTCTAGCTGCAGGCCATGCCTTCCCTGACTCTGAAATGCCTATCTCTTAATGTGAAGGGCCTTAACTTGCCAGAGAAAAGGTCACAAGTTTTGTCCTCTCTCACTAAACTTAGAGCTCACTTCATTTTCCTTCAGGAGACCCATTTTCGTGCGGACGCTATTCCTAAACTTTCTAATCACATTTATCAAACAGCTTTTCATGCCACCAACCCTGAGGCCAGGACGAAAGGTGTGTCTATTCTCATTTCTAAAAACGCAAACTTACACCTATTGGACTCCCTGATAGATCCTGAGGGTAGGTACATATTCCTCAACAGGGATGAGCCGAACACCCCCCTGTTCGGTTCGCACCAGAACCTGCGAACAGACAGAATGTTCGTGTGAACTTTAGAACCCTATTAAATACAATGGACTCGAACGTTCGAAATCTAAAGTGCTAATTATAAAGGCTAATATGCAATTTATTGTCCTAAAAAAGTGTTTGGGGACCCGGGTTCTGCCCCAGGGGACATGTATCAATGCAAAAAAAGGTTTAAAAAATAGACGTTTTTACGGGAGCAGTGATTTTAAAAATGTTTAAAATGAAAAAATAAAAGTGAAATATTCCTTTAAATTTCGTACCTGGGGGGTGTGTATGATATGCATGTAAAGTGGCGCATGTTTCCCGTGCTTAGAACTGTCCCTGCACAAAGTGTCATTTTTTAAGGAAAAAAAGTCATTTAAAACTCACTCGCGGCTATTAATGAATTGTCGGCTTTTATCAATACATAGAAAAGTCATTGATAACAAAAAAAAAAAGCGTGGGGGTTCCCCCAAATTCAATTACCAGGCCCTTTAGATCTGGAATGGATATTAAGGGGAACCCCGCCGCAAATTTAAAAAAAAATGGCGTGGGGTTCCCCCTAAATATCCATACCAGGCCCTTGAGATCTGGCATGGATTTTAAGGGGAACTCCACCCCAAATGTAAAAAAAATGGCGTGGAGTCCCCCCAAAAATCCATACCAGACCCTTATCCGAGCACGCAACCTGGCCGGCCGCAGGGGAAGAGGGGGGGGATGAGAGAGCGCCCCCCTCCCTCCTGAACCGTACCAGGCCACATGCCCTCAATATGGGGAGGATGTCCCCATGTTGATGGGGACAAGGGCCTCATCCCCACAACCCTTGCCCGGTGGTTGTGGGGGTCTGCGGGCGGGGGGCTTATCGGAATCTGGAAGACCCCTTTAACAAAGGGGACCCCCAGATCCCGGCCCCCCCTATGTGAATTGGTAACGGGTACATTGTACCTTTACCATTTCATGAAGAAAGTGTCAAAAAATGTAAATAAAAACACACACACCTTGAAAAAGTCCTTTATTAAAAAAAAAAAACATTCCAGCGATGAAATCCAGTGTCCCGCGGCGATCCCGATGTCCAGCGCTGTCTGTCATTGGTTGTGCCTGTGCGGACCTAATGGGGAACTTCCTCGCTGTGTTTTAAATGTATAGACCCGCCCCTTCATAAGTTCCCCATCAGGTCCGCTCAGTGGACCAGATGTGGAACATGAGAAGGGGCGGGTCTATTCATGTATTACACAGCGAATGAAGTTCCCCATCAGGTCCGCCCCCTCGGTATGTCCGACCCCGCCTACGTCATTGGCCTGAGCGGGGAACTTCCTTCGCTGTGTAATTTAAAATTACACAGTGAAGGAAGTTTTCCGCTCAGGCCAATGACGTAGGCGGGGTCTGACATACCGAGGGGGCGGACCTGATGGGGAACTTCGTTCGCTGTGTAATACATGAATAGACCCGCCCCTTCTCTCGTTCCCCATCAGGTCCGCTCAGCGGACCAGATGCTGAACATGAGAAGGGGCGGGTCTATACATGTATTACAAAGTGAGAGAAGTTCCCCATCAGGTCTGCCCCCTCGGTATGTCGGACCCCGCCTACATCATTGGCCTGAGCGGGAAACTTCCTTCACTGTGTAAATTTAAATTACACAGTGAAGGAAGTTCCCCTCTCAGGCCAATGACGTAGGCGGGGTCGGACATACCGAGGGGGCGGACCTGATGGGGAACTTCATTCGCTGTGTAATACATGAATAGACCCGCCCCTTCTCATGTTCCGCATCTGGTCCGCTGAGCGGACCTGATGGGGAACTTTAGAAGGGGCGGGTCTATACATTTAAAACACAGCGGAGGAAGTTCCCCATCAGGTCCGCACAGGCACAACCAATGACGGACAGCGCTGGACATCGGGATCGCCGCGGGACACTGGATTTCATTGCTGGAAAGTTTTTATTTTTTTATTATTTTTTTATTTTTTAATAAAGGACTTTTCCAAGGTGTGTGTGTTTTTATTTAAATTTTTTGACACTTCCTTCGTGAAATGGTAGGGGTACAATGTACCCCTTACCAATTCACATAGGGGGGGGCGGGATCTGGGGGTCCCCTTTGTTAATAGGGTTTTCCAGATTCCGATAAGCCCCCCGCCCGCAGACCCCCACAACCACCGGGCAAGGGTTGTGGGGATGAGGCCCTTGTCCCCATCAACATGGGGACATCCTCCCCATGTTGAGGGCATGTGGCCTGGTACGGTTCAGGAGGGAGGGGGGGCCACTCTCTCGTCCCCCCCTCTTCCCCTGCGGCCGGCCAGGTTGCGTACTCGGATTAAGGGTCTGGAATGGATTTTTGGGGGGACTCCATGCCATTTTTTTTTTAATTTGGGGTGGAGTTCCCCTTAAAATCCATGCCAGATTTCAAGGGCCTGGTATGGATATTTAGGGGGAACCTCACGCCATTTTTCTTTAAATTTGCGTCGGGGTTCCCCTTAATATCCATTCCAGACCTAAAGGGCCTGGTAATTGAATTTGGGGGAACCCCCACGCTTTTTTTTTTTTTTTTATCAATGACTTTTCTATGTATTGATAAAAGCCGACAATTCATTAATAGCCGCGAGTGAGTTTTAAATGAATTTTTTTCCTTCAAAAATGACACTTTGTGCAGGGACAGTTCTAAGCACGGGAAACATGCGCCACTTTACATGCATATCATACACACCCCCCAGGTCCGAAATTTAAAGGAATATTTCACTTTTATTTTTTCATTTTAAGCATTATTAAAATCACTGCTCATAAAAAAACGGCCGTTTTTAAAACTTTTTTTTGCATTGATACATGTCCCCTGGGGCAGGACCCAGGTCCCCAAACACTTTTTAGGACAATAACTTGCATATAAGCCTTTATAATTAGCACTTTAGATTTCTCCCATAGACTTTTCGAATTTGCCGCGAACACCCCAAATTGTTCGTTGTTCGACGAACGGGCGAACAGGCAATGTTCGAGTCCAACAAGAGTTTGACTCGAACTCGAAGCTCATCCCTATTCCTCAAGGGTTCGTATGCCTCAACACTAGTGTTGAGCGAACCCGAACTGTAAAGTTCGGGTCCGTACCGAACTTTAGCTTTTTCCCGAACCCGGACTTTGCCCAAAAGTCCGGGTTCGGGTTCGGCAATCTAATAACGCATTTAGAAATGCTTCAGGAGCCAGCCAATCACCTTTTGATTAGCTGGTGTGCCCTTAGAGGTCATCATAGCCATGCCTACTAATGGCATGGCTGTGATTGGTCAGTGCAACATGTGACCCAGCTTCTATATAAGCTAGAGGCACACAGCACACATGTCACTCTGCTTCAGAATAGATAGGGAGAGGATGTAGTCTGCTGCTGCTGCTTTTAGGGAGAGATAGAAAGATAGATGAGGTAGTCCTGATTCTACAATCTGAGGGAAAAGTAAGAGAGATAGTGTAGTGTAGGGCCAGGTTCCTGTGTTGGTGCTTTCAGGGAGAGAGAATATTATATAGGAGTCCAGATTCAGAGATTAAAATCAGCCATCTGCATAGGTTTACCTATTTGTGTTGCAGTGCAGTCTTTTTACACTGCCATGAGCCCAGTGTCAGAGAAAATGTAACTTTTAGGGGGAAAAAAAAGGCACTTTATTGTTCTCTTTTCCAAAAGACCCATAGGGCAAAAAAAAAAAAAAAAAAGCATTTTATTTTGCTCGTGCAAAAAAAGACCCGTTTAGGGCAAAAAAAAAAAAAAAAAATTTGCACTTTAATGTACGCTTGCAAAAAACGCCGTTTAGGGGCACCAAAAAAAGTTTGCAGTGTGTTATACATATTTTGAGGTGTGTGAAATAAACAATTTCTATATAGTTTTCTCCTACTGTGCTATACTAAAAAAACAAAATTTTTTTTGAATAGCATTTTCTGCAGTTCTGTAGCTGTGCGATTCAGCGGTTACGTACTGTGGGTGTGTTCTGCTCTTCCAAAAAACGCCGTTTAGGGGCACAAAAAAAAGTTTGCAGTGTGTTATACATATTTTGAGGTGTGTGAAATAAACAATTTCTATATAGTTTTCTCCTACTGTGCTATACTAAAAAAACAACATTTTTTTTGAATAGCATTTTCTGCAGTTCTGTAGCTGTGCGATTCAGCGGTTACGTACTGTGGGTGTGTTCTGCTCTTCCAAAAAACGCCGTTTAGGGGCACAAAAAAAAGTTTGCAGTGTGTTATACATATTTTGAGGTGTGTGAAATAAACAATTTCTATATAGTTTTCTCCTACTGTGCTATACTAAAAAAACAACATTTTTTTGAATAGCATTTTCTGCAGTTCTGTAGCTGTGCGATTCAGCGGTTACGTACTTTGGTTGTGTTCTGCGCTTCCAAAAACACCCATTTAGGGCAAGATCCTAAATTTTTAAAATATGAGGAGAAGGTCAAAGGGACGTGGTGGCCCCGGTCGTGGTGCTGCTGGTGGAGCTCCTGTTGCAGGGAGAGGACGTGGTGGATCTGTGCCAGATACACGCACAAGTGAAACACCTTCCTCAGGTGCGAGTAGGCGACCGAGCCTGCGGCGGTATTTTGTCGCGCCTAATGAGGCTGTACGAATGTTTAGGCCAGGACAAGTACAGGCGATAGTAGATTGGGTTGCTGACAGTGCCTCGGGTTCCTTCACATTGTCTCCCACCCACTCTTCTGATGAAAGAACAGAGTTGGCACCTGAAACCCATGTCCATCAGTCTTTCACCTCACCCCCTTGCAAATCAGCCAAGCAGTCTGAGCCCCAAATCATGCAGCAGTCTCTTCTGCTTTTCGATGACTCTGTTAGCAGGATTTCCCAGGGCCATCCACCTAGCCCTGCCCCAGAAGTGGAAGAGATTGAGTGCACCGATGCCCAACCACTTATGTTTCATGATGAGTACATGGGAGGACCATCGCAGTACGTCTCGGATGATGACGAAACACAGGTGCCAACTGCTGCTGCTTTTGCAATTGTGCAGACAGACAAGGAGGGCAGGGGTGAAGACTGGGTGGAAGATGATGTGGAGGACGATGAGGTCCTCGACCCCACATGGAATCAATGTTATGCAGGTGACCAGTGTAGTTTGGAGGAAGAGGCGGTGGTCGCACAGAGCCACCAGCACAGGAGAAGAGGGAGCAGGGTGCAAAAGCGGAGCGTCTGTCAGCTAGACTGTATGTCTGCTACTGCCCAACGCAGCAAGGGACCAAGCACACCAAAGCCAGGTCCAAGGAGTTTCCCAGCGTGGCAGTTCTTCACACAATGTGCTGATGACAAGACACGAGTGGTTTGCACGCTGTGCAATCAGAGCCTGAAGCGAGGCATAAACGTTCTCAACCTGAGCACAACCTGCATGACCAGGCATCTAAGTGCAAAGCACGAGCTGCAGTGGAGTAGACACCTCAAAAACCAAGAAAGGTCTCTGGCTCCTCCTGCTTCCTCTTCTGCTGCAGTCTCGGCCTCTTCATCCACCTCTGTAGTGACAGTGGCACCTGCCACCCCGCAAACAGAGGATCTGCCAGCAACACTACCACCTGGGTCACCAACCATCTCCACAATGTCCCATGGAAGCGTTCAGCTCTCTATCTCCCAAACATTGGAGCGGAAGAGGAAGTACCCCCCTAGCCACCCGCGATCCCTGGCCCTGAATGCCAGCATTTCAAAACTCCTGGCCTGTGAAATGCTGTCATTCCGTCTGGTGGAGACGCAGAGTTTTAAAAGCCTGATGGCATTGGCTGTCCCACAGTACGTCGTGCCCAGCCGCCACTATTTTTCCAGGCGAGCCATCCCTTCCCTGCACAACCAAGTGGGGGACAAAATCAGGTGTGCATTGCGCAACGCCATCTGTGGCAAGGTCCACCTAACTACGGATGCGTGGACCAGTAAGCACACTGGGTAAATGCAGTGGCGGCTGGGCCTGAGGCAGATAGCAGTTTGGCGCATGTCCTTCCACCACTGAGGATTGCAGGGCGCTTCAGTTTGCCTCCTGTTGCTAACTCCTCCTACTCCGCTTCCTCATCCTCTACCGCCTCCTCATCCGGTCAGCGTAACACCTTCACCACCAACTTCAGCACAGCCAGGGGTAAACGACAGCAGGCAGTTTTAAAACTTTCCTGTTTGGGGGAAAAACCCCCACACCGCGCAGGAGTTGTGGAGGGACATGGAACAACAGACCAATGAGTGGTTGCTGTCAGTGAGCCTCAAGCCCGGCCTGGTGGTGTGCGATAATGGGCGAAATCTTGTAGCAGCTCTGGGCCTAGCCGGTTTGACGCACATCCCTTGCCTGGCGCATGTGCTGAACTTGGTGGTCCAGAGGTTCCTTAAAAATTACCCCAATATGCCAGAGCTGCTGCAGAAAGTGCGGGCTGTGTGTGCGCACTTTCGGCGTTCTCACCCTGCTGCTGCTCGCCTGTCAGCGCTGCAGCGTAACTTCGGCCTTCCCGCTCACTGCCTCATATGTGACGTGCCCACAAGGTGGAACTCCACCTTGCACATGCTGGCCAGACTGTGCGAGCAGCAGCAGGCGATAGTGGAGTTTCAGCTGCAGCAATCACGCGTGAGTCGCTCTGCAGAACAGCACCACTTCACCACCAATAACTGGGCCTCCATGCGAGACCTGTGTGCCTTGTTGCGCTGTTTCGAGTACTCCACCAACATGTCCAGTGCCAATGACGCCGTTCTTAGCGTTACTATCCCAGTTCTATGCCTCCTTGAAAAAACGCTTCGGGCGATGATGGAAGAGGATGTGGCACAGGAGGATGAGGAGGAGGAGGAGGAAGCGGGATCATTTCAAAGGCTTTCAGGGCAGTCTTTCACAAGTGGCTACGAGGGTGGGTTCCTGCACCAACAAACGCCAGGTACACAATTGACCGGCAGAAAGGGCACAGTTCTGGAGGATGACGAGGTGGAGGAGGAGATGGAGGAGGAGGAGGAGGAGGAGCCATTTTCACAGCAGGGTGGCACCCAGACCAGCTCGTGGCCATCACTGGTGCGTGGCTGGGGGGATACAGAGGACACAGACGATACACCTCCCACAGAGAACAGCTTTTCTTTGCCTCTGGGCAGCCTGGCACACATGAGCGATTACATGCTGCAGTGTTTCCGCAATGACCGCCAAGTTGCCCACATTTTAACTGGTGCTGATTACTGGGTGGCCACCCTGCTGGATCCCCGTTACAAGGACAACGTACCGTCCTTAATTCCCTCACTGGAGCGGGATCGTAAGATGCGCGAGTACAAGCGCACGCTGGTAGACGCGCTGCTGCTGGCATTCCCACCTGACAGCGGGCGTACGGTGGAAGCACAAGGCGAAGGCAGAGGAGGAGGAAGAGGTCGCCAACGCAGCCGGGGCACCGGCAGCACCTCAGAAGGCAGGGTTAGCATGGCTGAAATGTGGAAAAGCTTTGTCAGTACGCCACAACAACCAGCACCACCAGCTGAGATGGAACGTCTTAGCAGGAGGCAGCATTTCACCAACATGGTTGAGCAGTATGTGTCCACAGGCCTACACGTACTGGATGACGGGTCTGCCCCCTTTAACTTCTGGGTCTCCAAATTGGGCACATGGCCTGAGCTTGCCCTTTATGCCTTGGAGGTGCTGGCCTGCCCTGCAGCCAGTGTATTATCTGAACGTGTATTTAGCATGGCAGGGGGCGTTATCACAGACAAGCGCAGCCGCCTGTCCAGAGCCAATGTGGACAAGCTCACGTTCATTAAAATGAACCAGGCATGGATCCCACAGGACTTGTCCGTACCTTGTGCAGAATAGACATGTATACCGGTGTTGTGACAAAAACTGTCCGGCCATCGGATTGTGTCCGGCCCATACTGCGAAGGCGCAGCGCTTGCGCAGTACAGAGGACAAGGAGATTCACAAAATCTCTGAAGATGAACGGCACCTGCGCTGTGAGTGCAGGTTCAAGCCCCACCATCCAAGTGGACATACGGTAGCACATAGTAACAGGGCCCCTCACGGGCTCGGTTCGATCGCCACGCTTCGGGCACGGCCTCACTTGGCTCGGCTTGAACCACGGATGGTGTGGCCTTCACCTGAACTCACCACGCAGGCGCCGTTCGTCTTGGGAGATTTTCGAAATCCCCTTGACCTACATACTGAGCAAGTGCAGTACAGGGTGGACACTATTTGACGGGGGACAGAATTTGACACATCACCGGCCTTACCCAGCCATTGTTGTATTTTTGAATCAGTGTTGGCTACCTCGTCCTCCTCCACCGCCGCTTCCACCTACACAGCCACATCCACCGCCACCTCAACCTCCTACTCCATATGGACCTCGTCCTCCTAGGTCAAGATTATTATTTTTTATTTGTATTTTTTTTATGTTATTTTAAGTTATTTCCCTATCCACATTTGTTTGCAGAGCACTTGCCATGCTCTTAACAACATTTTGCTGCCATTTGCAGCCCTCTAGCCCTTTCCATTACCTTTTTAGAGCCTTTTTAGTCCTTAGAAGTCCGGGTCCCCATTGACTTCAATGGGGTTCGGGTTTGGGTCCAGGTTCGGGTTAAAGTTCGGTCCCGAACCCGAACTTTTTTCCGAAGTTCGGCCGAACCCGTCGAACCCGAACATCCAGGTGTCCGCTCAACTCTACTCAACACCGATCACGCTAGCTAACATATACAGTCAGGTGGCCTTCTTTAGGAAAATTGGTGATTTACTTGCCTCCTTCAAATCAGGCGTGGTACTTATGGGAGGGGACTTCAATGTCCCCCTGAATCCGCTATTGGATTCTTCTATGGGATCCTCCACTCTAACTTACAAGGCGCTGCGCCAGATTAATTTGCAGCTCCAGTCCCTGACCCTACACGATGTGTGGCGCACAATGTTCCCCTCTGATAGGGACTACACCTTTTTCTCAACCCTGCATCAAAAATATTCTAGGATTGACTATTTCTTTCTCTCCCAGTCAGACCTCCCCCTACTCCAACAGTCCACTATTGAACCAATGTTTCTGTCGGACCATCACCCAATTACTGTTACTATGTCCTTCCCTGACACTTCTTTCAGGGCGAAGTCCTGGCGCCTGAACTCCTCCTTACTTGAGGACCCCTTGGTGATTGACCATATTAGCACAAGAATCCAGCAATACTTTGCGGAGAACTCGGGTCAGGAGGTCTCGCCGGTCTCCATCTGGGAAGCTCACAAATGCGTGATTCGGGGTGAATTAATTGTTCTGGCCACTAAAGCTAAGAAACAACGCCAAGAACATATAAACTCCCTAATTGGGAAGATTAAATCTCTTGAAACTTCCCACAAACTAACACGTGCGCGAGCTACCTTGCAAGACCTGACACACTCCCGAGCTTTTCTTTTGGAGGAGCTGGGTAAGTGCTCTGGGAGACGTTACATTCTTGGCCAGAGAATCTTCTATAAACAGGGCAACAAATGTGGTCGTCTTTTGGCGCGCACAGTACAAAATTCTAAACTTTCCTCTACAATTCATCACATACGCAGCCCTGAAGGAGAGCTTCTGGTGAAGAATGCGGATATCGCCAAGGAGTTCGAGAGCTGCTTCTACTCCAAGTTGTACAATTTACAGCCCCACACTCCCTCATAGTACTCAGCCGACACCCGAGTGTTTCGCTTTTGTGTTTATCTAGCAAGGTTACTCTGTGGTATAACAAGGAAGCTGAGACTTCTGCAGTGTGTAAATGTGCTTTTACTATACAATATGCTGTACATACAAAACTATTACAATATTAGGAATATACTACAAGACTGACAGATTTCTATAACAAGCAAAATGCCTAGCAAATAGAACAGCCTATGGTCTATAACTACAAATACATTTAAAGGTTACTTAACTTGGATTACGCTTTGTTCATGATCTCCATTGGCAATGATTCTTCTTGGAGATCAGGTCCTGTTCTTCTTATGATGAGTGGCTTCTCCTCTCTTACAGCAACATGATGTGTGTGTCCTGTGTCCTAGCTTATGCCCTGTTTTTATGTGTGCTGTTTACCATTGATACCAAACATAAAACATAGCTGTAGCTGTATTTCAACAATAGCATTGAATACAACAATGCTATCTACCTATTGTCTACTCAAAACTAAACCTGTAATCTAAACTGTAATTCTTTTAGTTTGAGAGCTGAAAGAAATCTAAACAAGTAATGCCTTACTTGTTTACTGAATACAGGTAATGTACTAAATACAACAATGGTATCTAATCCCATTGTCATTTGTTTGAGAAATCTACTCAAACAAAATGCTGACAGGTAATCTGACCAACTCACTATTACAAAATTGTCCCATGTATCCTATGTCTGATTAATATAATAAAAATCATATTTTTAACAAACACAATACATTCCGCCCTATGATTTTTATTTTTTCTCTCTCAGACCACACAGAAAATCTCTTCATTACTAAAAACTCAATATACACATGAAGTTTCCTTAAATGCAACCCCTCCCATATTTCTGTCACTGGGAAGGTGTTTCAGTCTTTGGATAAAAGTTTATTAGAAAGTCCATTCTAAAGTTCTTTAGAAACAAGTCCAGGCTTGGAATACATCAAAAGTGTCATGGATATGCATTAATGTCTGTCTGCCATCTTACCTTCCTCCTCATGTGTTCATCTAGAGACCAGACCTCCTTCACCTGGCTTCCTTTATAATCTCCTCCCAGCCTGACTCCACCCCAGGCCCTATCACTGAACACTATATTAACCTGTGCACTGCAAGCCTGCTTTGCTGATCAACGTGTTTGTTAGGCATTGTGTGTTTGGGTTCCTGCCTGCCGTGTGCTACGTCTGTCTCTCTGTTACATTATTGGCTTGTCCCCGACTATCCCTGTCTGCTCGTGACCCTTGACCTTCGGCTCGTTCTTCGTTATCCTTGTCTGCTTGTGGCGCCTGACCTTCAGCTTGTTATTCGGTTCTCTCTATCGTGTGCTGCTGCTTCCCCTCTTTTCCCCTTATCCTACGGGGCGTGAGCTAGGAAACTCCAGGGGCCGCGACCTGGTCCCAGCCTGCAGCGTAACATCCTCACCACTAGAGGCCCTGGAGAAGACCAGCTGGGTCTTAGACTCCGCGCCCTGGGGAATCTTGGCTCTCGCTTCCGTTGGGATCCCGGTTGTGCTCCTCTGGTCCCGCTTTCCACAACCACCCAGTTTCCTATCCGCAGAAGCCAGCCATAGGGTTCACTATCTCGCGGTGCACTCCTGTCCCCCTACGGTGTGCATCTGTCACCTGGCCACAGGTGACCCTGACAGTTTGATCAGCCATGAACCCGGCTGACATCCCGCTTCCCGCGGATGATCCATTGCAGGGCATAGTTCGCAGACTTGAGACCCAGGAATCAAATCAGACCCAGGTGATGCGATTCCTCCAGGATCTGGCTTCTCGATTCGAGCAGCTTCAGGTCTCCTTGGGAACCCCGAATCCGCAACCCCAAGTACAACCAGCGGCTGTACCTATCGCACCAGTCGCAGCCTCACACTCACTAAGATTGCCAGCTCCGTTCCGTTTCTCTGGGGACTCCAAGGCCTGCAGGGGGTTTCTCAGCCAATGCACTATTCATTTTGAGCTTCAGCCTCAAAGCTTCCTGTCTGACCGGGCTAAGGTAGCCTATATCATTTCCCTCCTCTCCGGTGAAGCTTTGGCCTGGGCTGCCCCCCTGTGGGAGAGGAACGATCCGGTGGTTTCCAGTCTGTCCGAATTCTTGAAGCTCTTTCGTAATATCTTCGAAGAGCCGGCTCGGGCTTCTTCAGCGGCTAGTGCTGTCTTACGTCTTCGCCAAGAATCTAGTTCAGTGGGGCAATATGCTCTTCAGTTCCGTATCCACACAGCTGAATTGAGCTGGAATAATGAGGCCCTGGTCGCAACCTTTTTACATGGCCTCTCTGACCGAGTGAAAGACGAATTAGCGGGAAGAGCCATTCCCGTTGGTCTGGATGATGTAATTTCATTATGCAACCAGATCGACATTCGTTTTCAAGAGAGGTCCTTAGAAAAAAGACGCCAGCACTCTCTGGGTCCTAGCCAGTCTGAGCTCCCCTCCCTTCATTCCGTGGAGCATCCTCTACCTGCTGAAGAACCTATGCAGCTGGGCCGGACCAGACTAACCCCCGAAGAACGTGCTAGGCGCAGAACTCTGGGCTTGTGCCTCTATTGTGGGGGCAAGGGTCATTTTCGTGACTCCTGCTCGCTTCGTCCGGGAAACGCTCGGGTCTAATACATTTGGAGGGTGGAGTATTGGACCCAGAAACATCACCTTCTCGCCTGCTCTTGCCGGTGTTCCTTCATGTAGGCACTTCTCCTCAGTCAACCCTTGCATACCTGGATTACGGGGCTGCCGGCAATTTCATGGATTGGAGAACTGCTTCTTCTATGAAGCTTACCCTTTCACCTCTCACTACCCCATTGGTAGTCTCGGCAATTGATGGCACTGTTCTCCCAGGGGGCCCTATTCGCTTCCAGACGCTACCCATTAGGATGTCGGTAGGGATTCTCCACCAGGAGTGGATATCCTTTCTTATTCTACCCAAGGCCTCTACCCCAGTTGTATTGGGCCTCCCTTGGCTACAGCTCCACTCTCCACATGTGGACTGGGTCTCTGGGCAGATCCTGGCCTGGGGTTCCTCATGTTTCTCGTCGTGTCTTCTCAAGGTGACCCCCAAGGAGAGTCTTCCGGTTGCTGCCACTTCTGTTTCTTCTGATCTTCCCGCCGCATACAGCGATTACCGGGATGTGTTCTGTAAAAAATCAGCTGAGGTGCTTCCTCCCCACAGGTCTTTTGACTGTGCTATTGATCTTGTCCCCGGAGCAACTCTACCCAGGGGTCGTACCTACCCTCTGTCCATCCCAGAGACCCAGGCCATGTCGGAGTATGTAGCAGAGAACCTGGAGAGAGGTTTCATCCGGAAATCCTCATCGCCTGCAGGGGCAGGGTTCTTTTTTGTTGCCAAAAAGGATGGTACCTTAAGACCCTGCATCGATTATCGGGGTTTAAATGCGGTTACTATTAAAAATCGATACCCCTTACCCTTAATATCTGAGCTATTCGATAGGTTGAAGGGTGCCTCCATTTTCACCAAGTTGGATCTCAGAGGCGCGTACAATCTCATTCGAATACAGGAGGGTGACGAATGGAAGACTGCATTCAACACTAGAGACGGGCATTACGAATATCTGGTGATGCCTTTTGGTCTGTGTAATGCTCCAGCCGTGTTTCAAAACTTTGTCAATGAAATCTTCAGAGATCTGCTGTACCAGTTTGTTGTCATCTATCTGGATGACATTCTGATCTTTTCTGAAAATCTGCTCGTCCACAGAAACCATGTCCGCACTGTACTTCAACGTCTTAGAGAGAACAATCTCTATGCCAAGCTGGAGAAATGTTCCTTTGAATGTTCTGAGGTCCTGTTTTTGGGGTGCTTCGTCTCATGTTCGGGGCTTCGTATGGACCCTGGGAAGGTCTTGGCTATCACCAACTGGCCTCTTCCTGCTAGCCTCAAGGCCACACAGCGCTTTCTTGGCTTCACTAATTATTATAGGCAGTTCATAAGGAATTACTCTTCCATTGCCGCGCCTATTATCGCTTTGACCAAGAAGGGTGTGAATGCCAGAGACTGGCCTCCCGAAGCTGTCTCTGCATTTCACAACCTGAAACAGGCCTTTGTTTCTGGCCCCCTCTTGAGGAGACCAAATCCTGGGAATGCATTTTTTATTGAAGTGGACGCTTCCTCAATGGGGGTGGGAGCTGTGCTTCTTCAAATCTTTGAGAAGAGACGCCAACCATGTGCGTTCTTCTCCAAAAAAAATTCTCAGGCAGAGAGGAATTATGCCATCGGTGATCGGGAACTTCTCGCAATTAAATTGGCGTTAGAGGAGTGGCGTCATCTCTTGGAGGGTTCCCCTCACTCCATAACGATCTTTACCGATCACAAGAATTTACAGTATCTACAGAATGCTAAACGTCTGAATCCTAGACAGGCCAGGTGGAGTCTCTTCTTTGCCCGTTTTAATTTCACGATTACCTAAAAACCTGGTTCCTGCAACGGTCGGGCTGATGCGCTCTCTAGGTCATTTGACACTTTGGACGAGGAGTCCGCCCCTGAACCTGAGCCGATCATTCCCACCTCATGCATTGTTGCCCACTCTATCACCCTGAAGTCTAAAATTCCGCCTGGTAAGACCTTTGTCCCCACTGAGCTAAGAGCTAAGATCCTTCGTTGGGGACATGATTCCAAGGTGGCAGGGCATTCTGGATTCCTCCGATCCTTCCTACTCATCAGTCGTCACTACTGGTGGCCTAATCTCCGCTCAGACGTCAAAGACTACGTTAAAGCTTGTCATGTCTGTGCTCAGTCCAAATCCTCCACACAAGCTCCTGCTGGTCTCCTCATGCCCTTGCCCATTCCTAAGGAACCCTGGGTCCATATTGCCATGGATTTTATCACCGATCTCCCACTGTCTGAGAATAATACAGTCATTTGGGTGGTAATCGATCGATTCTCCAAGATGGCTCATTTTGTTCCTCTTCCTGGTCTTCCTTCTGCCCCTGCCTTGGTTCCCATTTTCATTCGGGAAATTCTCCGCCTACATGGGGTCCCTTCTCATATTGTTTCCGACAGGGGAGTCCAATTCACGTCTCGTTTTTGGAGAGCCTTTTGCAAATCCCTCAATATTGTCTTGGATTTTTCTTCTTCTTACCATCCCCAATCCAATGGACAGACTGAGAGGGTTAATCAGGAGTTAGAGGTCTTTCTTCGCACCTTTGTGTCTTCTCACCATGACGATTGGTCCTCTCTACTCCCGTGGGCAGAATTCTCCCATAGCAATCATGTGAATACCAGTTCGCAGAAGACACCCTTTTTCACAGTTTATGGAAAACACCCTCAACTTCCTCTTCCCATGATCTGTTCTCCAGACATTCCAGCTTTGGCTTCGGTTCAGGAGTCTCTCAATTCCGTTTGGGGTCACGTTCATGATTCCCTCCGGGCAGCTGCTGAAAAATTCAAAGGCTTTGCCGACCGCCGCAGGCGTAAACCGCCTTCTCTTCAGCCAGGGGACAAAGTCTGGCTCTCTACCAGGAACATCAAGCTCCGAGTTCCTTCTCTGAAGTTTGCTCCACGATTCATCGGTCCATACACGGTAACTGCTAAACTGAATCCGGTTTGTTTCAAACTCCAGATTCCTAAGAGCCTTAAAATCACTAACTCCTTTCATGTTGCTCTTCTAAAGCCTTTAGTCCTCAATAAATTCTCTCGTCCTCTCCCTACCATGGCGCCTGTCTCTGAGGATAATCAGGAGTACGAGATCAGTCAAATTCTGGACTCCCGACTCTGTAAAGGCGTTCTTCAGTACCTCGTTCATTGGAAAGGGTTTGGTCCTGAGGAGAGGTCTTGGATCACTGCATCTGAGGTCTTTGCACCTCGTCTGTTAAAGGAGTTTCATCTGAAGTTTCCCTCTAAACCTGGGCCCAGGCGGGGAAGGGGGAGGCCTCGTAAGAGGGAGGGTACTGTCATGGATATGCATTAATGTCTGTCTGCCATCTTACCTTCCTCCTCATGTGTTCATCTAGAGACCAGACCTCCTTCACCTGGCTTCCTTTATAATCTCCTCCCAGCCTGACTCCACCCCAGGCCCTATCACTGAACACTATATTAACCTGTGCACTGCAAGCCTGCTTTGCTGATCAACGTGTTTGTTAGGCATTGTGTGTTTGGGTTCCTGCCTGCCGTGTGCTACGTCTGTCTCTCTGTTACGTTATTGGCTTGTCCCCGACTATCCCTGTCTGCTCGTGACCCTTGACCTTCGGCTCGTTCTTCGTTATCCTTGTCTGCTTGTGGCGCCTGACCTTCAGCTTGTTATTCGGTTCTCTCTATCGTGTGCTGCTGCTTCCCCTCTTTTCCCCTTATCCTACGGGGCGTGAGCTAGGAAACTCCAGGGGCCGCGACCTGGTCCCAGCCTGCAGCGTAACATCCTCACCACTAGAGGCCCTGGAGAAGACCAGCTGGGTCTTAGACTCCGGGCCCTGGGGAATCTTGGCTCTCGCTTCCGTTGGGATCCCGGTTGTGCTCCTCTGGTCCCGCTTTCCACAACCACCCAGTTTCCTATCCGCAGAAGCCAGCCATAGGGTTCACTACCTTGCGGTGCACTCCTGTCCCCCTACGGTGTGCATCTGTCACCTGGCCACAGGTGACCCTGACAAAAAGGCCTTGTTCTCCACAGCTCTTGCGATCTTCCGTCATTCTTTCCATCATGTAACCACTTTTCTCTGGTCTTCCTATGGATCAAATCGGAGACAACCTGTGGAGTGGAAAACAAAGCGGATTATCTGTTCCTTCTAACTATACATAAACAGTAGATAGGCCTCAGAATCAGTCCAAGTTGTGGGATGAACGATCTCCAGAATCCTACAACTCCAATGAACTTCTGTGCCTCCTTTTTGGTAGTAGAGGGCGACAGCGCCTGGATAGTTTGCACAACTGTCTCTGGAATCTTCCTCTGTGGCCCAGTCCACATCATTCCTAGGAATTTCACCTCTGTGGCAGGTCCTTGGACTTTGTCTCTGTTGATAGCCCACCCTCTGTTCTCCAAGTGTTGTATCAGCAGGTGCAGTGCTTCAGTTACATCTTCTTTTGTCCCAGAGATCATGATGTCATCAATGTAGTGAAACACAGCGACTTTCAAATCCAGGGTACTTAAATCTCGGGCAATCAGTCCATGACAAATCGTTGGAGAATGAAGATAGCCTTGCGGAAGGACAGTGAAAGTGTACTGGCGGCCGTCCCACACCAGAGCAAACTGGTCTTGAGTCTTGACAATCTGGGTCTATCAAAATTGAAAAGAAAGCATTAGCCAGGTCTATCACAGCATGATATTCTCCTGCATCTTTAGCAATTTTCTCAACAATTGAGATCATATCTGGTACAGCTGACTTCAATGGAGGTGCCACTTTGTTTAGACCTCTGTAATCCACAGTCATTCTATATGTCCCATCAGGTTTCTTTACTGGGAACACCGGAGACGAGAAAGGACTTACAGCAGGTCTAAGGATCCCTACTCTCAACAGTTCTTGAATAGTCTCCCCAATTTCTTTGTGGCCTCCAGGAAGTCTGTACTGCTTGAGACAGACTGGCTTCTCTGGTGGAGGAATGTAGACAGGGGTCCATTTCGCATGACCTCTGACCACAGCCTTCACCGCCCTTACCAGATACGCTTTATCAGGATACCCGAATGTGAATGTACCTCTTTCAGTCTGAATTGACTGACCTTGAAGTACATCCATCCCAAGAATATTTTCAGATAACTCTGATATCAAATCATTTGTCATAAATCCTGATCCCTTGCCAATAGCCAATTTCACCCGTATCCTAACTGCTGGTGTAGTTTGCCCTCCCAAACCTTCTACATAAATCAATTCTCCTTTGTGATGGGAAGGATTTCCTTGCAAAAGTGTAACTTCAGCTCCACTATCAACTAAAGCCATTACATGTGTAGGAGAAGATAACTTCCCCCACCATACAGTGACAGGTGCATATGGGCATCGGTCTCCTGCTGTCACTGCCCTTGCTGCTATTACAGGAGACTCACCTTCCCTTCATAAAGGATATTGAACCTCCCAATCCCCTTTTCTGATTCTCTCTAACTCCTCCCCAGGATAAAGGGATTTGGGTTTGGGTTCATGTTCACTTTTGGGAATTGGTTTGGGGCTAACAGGAGGGGTCTGTTCTGTTTCCTCTAAGTCTAGGCTGATGTTATCTTCACTAGGAGTAGTGTTTCTAACCCTGACAGTTTTCCCTACTAAATGTTTCCACCTCTTCAGCATTTCTGCAGTAGAAATGCCATCTATCTCATCTTTAGGTACTCCTGCCTTTAATAGATCCACCCACATTTCTTTCCTAGAAACAACTAGCCTGGTTTTCTCTCCACCTTCTGTCTTCTCTACCCCATTCCGTTTCTTCTCTGTTATTTTCTGCTTGTATTCTTCCTGTCTGGCCTTGACCTTATCTACTGCCCTGACAGGTTTTGTTTTAGTCTCCTCTATTTCCCCCAACTGGCTTAAAAGGGTTGTGGCTTCATGAATCTTGCTGTTTAATCCCAGGCCTCCCAACAAGGACAATAATGGAGCCCTGAGATTAAATGGCGCAGACTTCATTAGCTTAGAGCGCAGAGCAGACGTAAAGGGTTCCATATCTGGACCTATCCATTCTGGAAATGTATTTAATCCGGTTATACAGCCCATCTCACGTAACCTGGAAATACCCTCTCCTATTGATCTCCAGGAGTAGGTATTTTCCAGGTCAGTAGGACTAGCGTATACTCGGACTATTCCATCTCTCACAAGGTCTAACAGTGAAAAATTCACGCTAAACTCTCTGACTTTTTGCATTGCCTGACGCAATTGTGGATCATGGGTTAACACTCCCATAGCCACTGCTTCCTTACCTGACAAAACAACACTGTCCGCCCCTTCATCCCATAAGCGTAGGAGCCAACCCAATAGGGGCTCCCCAGACCTTTGTTTGTATTGTTTTGCCAGCTCATGGAGTTCAGTTTGTGAAAACTCCCGTACTTCTTCAAATTCAACATCTCTGGGGTTGCGATAATGCACCTCCCCATCTGCCATATCCTCTCTATCATGTTGCCGTTTCCTATGCTTAGTAATGAGAGGTCTGGCATACTTTTTCTTTCCCACTAGCAGATCATCCTCTGAAATATCAAACTCTATCTCCTCATCCTCACTATCATTTGAGGAGAACACATCCTCACAATCCCAATTTTGGGATGTGACAATGGCACGTACCCTGGCTTTACTAACAGGTTTACGCCCCTTCCTTTTCCTTAAGGCATTAATTGATTTGGTCATGAGGGCTGCACACCGCTCTTGCAAATCATCAGCCCGACTAGCGGTTGAACGTACACACTCTGAAGCAACTGCTAGCTGGTCTTTTAATACCTTAACTTCTGCCTCTGCCTTCTCCCTTCTATGTGATTCAGTATAGAGAGCATGGAGGAAGTACCAACCCACTGTGGACACTGTCCTCTTCTCTTTCTTACTTAAATCCAACCCCTTAAGGCTAAAATCTACAAAATGATCTGAGACTTTATCACCCCAAGTCAGCTTCAAGGGAGAAGCATACTTCACAAATGCATTAGCAAGAGGCTCCCACTTATTATTTCTGGCCCAGATAGGTAAGCTGCACACTTATTTCTGGTCACCAGAACCCTCTGCAGCCTTGCTTTTCCTAAACAGCTTACGCAGCATTTTACCTAGCACAAGCTACACAACACACTACAGAAAAACAAGTCTGCTTTAATTGAATTATAGCACAAATTCCGGCCGAGCCCCCAAAT
Organism: Rana muscosa; assembly: GCA_029206835.1. Classification (NCBI taxonomy): domain Eukaryota; kingdom Metazoa; phylum Chordata; class Amphibia; order Anura; family Ranidae; genus Rana; species Rana muscosa. The sequence continues at coordinate 45,219,129 of CM055127.1, forward strand.
GTTTCGCTTGCGTCTATCTAGCAAGGTTACTCTGTGGTATAACAAGGAAGCTGAGACTTCTGCAGTGTGTAAATGTGCTTTTACTATACAATATGCTGTACATACAAAACTATTACAATATTAGGAATATACTACAAGACTGACAGATTTCTATAACAAGCAAAATGCCTAGCAAATAGAACAGCCTATGGTCTATAACTACAAATACATTTAAAGGTTACTTAACTTGGTTTACGCTTTGTTCATGATCTCCATTGGCAATGATTCTTCTTGGAGATCAGGTCCTGTTCTTCTTATGATGAGTGGCTTCTCCTCTCTTACAGCAACATGATGTGTGTGTCATGTGTCCTAGCTTATGCCCTGTTTTTATGTGTGCTGTTTACCATTGTTACCAAACAGAAAACATAGCTGTAGCTGTATTTCAACAATAGCATTGAATACAACAATGCTATCTACCTATTGTCTACTCAAAATGAAACCTGTAATCTAAACTGTAATTCTTTTAGTTTGAGAGCTGAAAGAAATCTAAACAAGTAATGCCTTACTTGTTTACTGAATACAGGTAATGTACTAAATACAACAATGGTATCTAATCCCATTGTCATTTGTTTGAGAAATCTACTCAAACAAAATGCTGACAGGTAATCTGACCAACTCACTATTACAAAATTGTCCCATGTATCCTATGTCTGATTAATATAATAAAAATCATATTTTTAACAAACGCAATACACCGAGCCACACTTTTTTAGAGAATTCCTCTCCCGTTACAGTCCCAAGCCGCTCTCTCATCAACAGTCACTCGACCTGGAAAACCCCATTTCGGCGTCGGAATTGGATATGGCCATGAAACAGATGAAAACGGGGAAGTCCCCGGGCCCAGACGGCCTTTCCCTCCAATACTACAGATCTTTCATTGCTCCTTTAGCCCCCAAACTTTTAGCTATCTTCAATGCCTTATCAGACTCCCAGAATAAACCTGACAGCATGTTAGCTGCACACATCGTGGTAATCCCTAAGGAGGGCAAGGACTCCTCCTCAGTTGTAAATTACAGACCGATTTCCCTCCTCAACGTAGACATCAAAATCTATGCAAAGATTTTAGCTAACAGGTTACTCCCTTTGGTGCCCGGACTTGTTTCCCTAGATCAGGTTGGCTTTGTCCCCGGACGCGAGGCCAGAGACAACACCATCCGTACACTAAACTTACACCATTGGCTCACGACCTCTAAATCTCATGGATTCTTTCTTTCACTTGATGCTGAGAAGGCGTTCGACAGGGTTGCCTGGGATTATATGCGGGAGGTGCTCGCGGCTCTGGGCCTTGGGACCCGTATGTTGTCATATATCATGGCCTTGTATTCCGGTCCCTCTGCAGCGGTGAAAATCAATGGCCACCTGTCGGACGCCTTCCACATCAGCAATGGCACTCATCAGGGGTGCCCCTTATCCCTGCTGATTTATATTCTTGCCCTGGAACCCTTCCTTAACAGACTAAGAGACAACTCGAGCATACAGGGGATTACCGTGAAAGGCAGAGAGTTTAAAGTGGCGGCCTTTGCCGACGACATCCTCCTCTCTTTGCAGGCCCCCCGTATTTCCCTTCCTAATCTCCTCAAAGATTTGGAACATTTTGGTTTTCTGTCCAATCTCAAGATCAATCACTCAAAATCGCAGGCGCTAAATGTCTCCCTCCCCACTCAGCAGGTACTACACTGTCAAGAGTCATTCCCGTTTAGGTGGGTACAGGACGCACTCACATATCTTGGCATTCGTATCCCCTCTCGCCTGACAGATTTGTATCTGAAAAACTTCCATCCCGCCCTACTTCAGGCCCAGACACACCTCAAAGACTGGATGGGACTGAACGTTTCCTGGTTTGGGCGTGCAGCCCTGAATAAAATGATAATTCTGCCCCGATTACTCTACCTAATGCAGTCAATCCCCATTTACCTACCGTCAGGGTTCTTTACATCTTACCGGATTACATGTTCTGCCTTTTTATGGTGGAACTCCCAACCATACATTAAGTTTTCTCATCTCACGTTGCCCAAATCTAGAGGGGGAATCGGTCTATCGGATATTCGCCAATACCATGCCGCATGTCACCTCACTAGGATCGTTGACTGGAATGTCCATGCCTTTAAAAAGGTATGGGTGTTCCTTGAGAAGGCCTTCTCGTCAGGACCTTTACATTTACTCTCTTGGTTGCCTTCCAACAATTGGCCCCTTTCTCTGTCTTCCCACCCGCTCATCTACCCTACACTTTTGGCATTCAAAAAGTCTACAATACATGGGTCCCCACCTCTTCTCCCGAGCCCTTTGACAACTCTGAGGGGGAATCCAGACTTCCCTCCTGGGGTATCTGAGGGGTTTTTGAGTCAAGAGTGGCCACATGAGGACGTGATAGCACTACAGTTTTACTCTGAGGGCAGGCCTCTGTCTTTTGAAGCGCTAAAGACTTCCACTAAGATGTCCTCCCTATCTTTCTGGACTTACAGACAAATCCGACATTTTCTCATGACCCATGAAAATCAGTCAACCTGGACAAGACGACTCACACCCTTTGAATCCCTTTGTCATCGTAAAACACCACAAAGGCACCTGATCTCCCTTCTATATACCCTCCTCTCAGACACACCATCACTGACCCCTACCCCCTCACAGACTTCTTGGAATAGGGACTTCCAAACGCCCTTGTCTACGGAGGACTGGAACACTATTTATGAGTAGGGATGAGCTTCGAGTTCGAGTCGAACTCATGTTCGACTCGAACATTGCCTGTTCGCCCGTTCGCCGAACAACGAACAATTTGGGGTGTTCGCTGCAAATTCGAAAAGTCTATGGGAGAAATCTAAAGTGCTAATTATAAAGGCTTATATGCAAGTTATTGTCCTAAAAAGTGGGACATGTTTTAATGCAAAAAAAAGTTTTAAAACGGCCGTTTTTTTAGGAGCAGTGATTTTAATAATGCTTAAAATGAAAAAATAAAAGTGAAATATTCCTTTAAATTTCGTACCTGGGGGGTGTGTATGATATGCATGTAAAGTGGCGCATGTTTCCCGTGCTTAGAACTGTCCCTGCACAAAGTGTCATTTTTGAAGGAAAAAAAGTAATTTATAACTCACTCGCGGCTATTAATGAATTGTCGGCTTTTATCAATACATAGAAAAGTCATTGATAAAAAAAAAAAAAAAAAAGCGTGGGGGTTCCCCCAAATTCAATTACCAGGCCCTTTAGGTCTGGAATGGATATTAAGGGGAACCCCGATGCAAATTAAAAAAATGGTGCGGGGTTCCCCCTAAATATCCATACCAGGCCCTTGAGATCTGGCATGGATTTTAAGGGGAACTCCAGCCCAAATTTAAAAAAAAAATGGCGTGGAGTCCCCCCAAAAATCCATACCAGACCCTTATCCGAGCACGCAACCTGGCCAGCCGCAGGGGAAGTGGGGGGGACGAGAGAGCGCCCCCCCTCCCTCCTAAACCGTACCAGGCCACATGCCCTCAACATGGGGAGGATGTCCCCATGTTGATGGGGACAAGGGCCTCATCCCCACAACCCTTGCCCGGTGGTTGTGGGGGTCTGCGGGCGGGGGGCTTATCGGAATCTGGAAGACCCCTTTAACAAAGGGGACCCCCAGATCCCGGCCCCCCCTATGTGAATTGGTAAGGGGTACTGTGACAGAACCCACTGTCACTGTGTGCTTTGGAAGGGACTGAGGGCGGGCCTCCTACCCACAGATTATGGCCCAGAGGAGACTGGAGACTCGGGGAGAAGCTGGCATTGAGATAATGTAATGCTACATCCCTTCTCCCCCATCCCCCCCCCTCTTGTTGCTGTGTTTAGCTGTGTTGGTTCATGGCACACAGACAATGGTCTGGACTGCAGACATCTCTCCGCAGGGGATGTGTATTGAGGGGCTGCCTGCTTACCATAATCCCTTTATGTTTATCTGTAGTCTCTGTTTCAATGTACAAGTGTTCAGTTCCCATTGATTCTTCCTTGTCCCCTACCCCCCCTCTATGACAAGGCTAAGGGGAGTGTCCCTAACTGTGTGTAAAAGTGTATGTTTTGGATTTAATAAACAGTTGATGCTCTGCATGTTTAACCCTCAACACCTGTGTGGATTGTCTCGTGATTGAGGGGTTAAGGGCTGGTTATGGCGAATCTGCAGGCTGCGGGTGCGTTTGGAGGACAGGAGACACAAGTCTGGCGGATGTGCCCATCTGGGGTATCTGAGATCCGTTACAGTGGTGGCAGCAGTGGGATGTCTCCTGCAGTCCGGGCCATCCAAACCACCACCAGGATTCAAGATCTGGGCAGCCGTCGAGGAGCAATACGGGGACCAGCCAGCATGAGAGCGGAGTTTGAGAGGAGGCTGCAAGGCATGCGGAAGCAACATCGGGGACCAGCGACAGAGCGCACCATGCTCGGCTGGGAGGATGTGATCCGCTGGCAACTCTGGCATGAAACGCTAAGCCACGAGCGGCGCCATCAGGGGAAGATCCTTCCCTCCTCCACAGAGATGTACTGGACGCAGTACCATGCGCGAGAGGTGTTCCTGAGGGAACGACCGCGAGATGAGTGGAAGACAGAGCTCGGAAGATTGGTCCAGGAGGAGATGAGGCTGGACGCCAGCTACAGAGCCCTCCGGTGGTTCGCGGCTCAACTGTGGCCAAGTACAGCAGACGGCAGCCCGACAGAAGGCGTTGGCTACGGCGGCGTGGGGCTGCTCCATCAAAAAATGTACGGAGACCCAGACTTTGGGAGCGATGAGGAGTGGCGGCTGGAAAACATCCTGGACTTCCGAGATGAGGTGCTGGACCTCCCTGAAGAGGCGTGTGACCTGGAGGAATTGGAGTTCCTGGTTGAGCAGGAATGGGAGCTCGAGATTGCCTACAAGCGGCTGTTTGACGGTGATCAGCAGCCTGGCATGGCTCCCGTTGCCTGGGACTGTCCTGGAGAAATAGCGGACAGTCACGAAGATGCGGAGCAAATGGGGCCAGGAGTGCCCCTACGTTTTCCCGTCCTAACCGCAATGGAAGAAGCGGCGATGATACAGAGGGCACTGCGACTGCTAGAATGCCGGAACGCACCAGAGGTTCCCCAAGCAGAGAGACAAGATAATAGCATAAAGGTCTCAGAAGGGGAAGTTGAGACTGGTGCTGGAAGGCTGGTAAATGGTGATCAGCAGCAAGTCGAGAGTATCGCATCCGGTGCCCCAGCAGAAGCGCTGGCTACAGGGCAGTGTGCCACTAGCCTCTGCCCAGCATCAGAAAAAGAGTTGGATCTGGAGAGTCTGAGAGATGATTTTCGTGAGCCGTTTCCCCAACAGCAGATATCCCCAACGGGAGTGGAGGAAGCAATTCTCCCTCCCCAGCAATTGGACATTACCCCAATGTTCATCCCCCCAGCAGAAGCGCTGACTGCAGGGCAGAGTGCCGCTGGCCTCTGCCCACCCTCAGAGTTGGATCCAGGGAGTCCGAGGGATGACCTCAGTGAGCTGGTTGCCCAGCACTTGGACACTACCCCAGTGTATATCCCCCCAGCAGAAGCACTGGCTGCATGGCAGAGTTTTACCGGCCCCGACCCAGCCCTCAGTAGATTTTTGGAGGGTTTGGGAGACAGCCCCTGTCAGAAGTCGCCTCAGAAGCTTGTCACAGAACCAGGAGGGGAGAAAATCCTTCCCCCTCTTCAGCTGCTGAACTCTACCATTGTATATGTCCCCCTAGCAGAAGCACTGGCTACGGGGCAGAGCGATGTTGGCCTCTGCCCAGCATCAGAAAAAGAGACGGAGAGTCCGGGAGACAGTCCCTGCAAGATACCTCCTCAGCGGCTGTTAGCTACTCCAGGAGAAAAGCAAGAACCTTTTCCTCCCCAACTGCATAGCACTGCCAGCCTATGTTCCCTACAAGCTGAAGCGCTGGCATCGGGGCAGAGGATTATTCAGCTCCCCTCAATATCTGCAACCCAGCCCCGGATCACGGGAGTGCGGACAGCTGTTCCCACTCTGCAGCGGCTGTTTTTATTCACGGGAGACCGTATGTGCGATTTTGCTCCCCAGCCCCAGAGACGTACTTTTCCTTTTCCTGGTTGCCTGGGGTGGAAGTTTGCGACTAACGCAGGTCCAGACCAGTTCGGGGTCAGGAACCTGGTTAGTCTGTTTTTAAAAGGGGAGAAATGTGACAGAACCCACTGTCACTGTGTGCTTTGGAAGGGACTGAGGGCGGGCCTCCTACCCACAGATTATGGCCCAGAGGAGACTGGAGACTCGGGGAGAAGCTGGCATTGAGATAATGTAATGCTACATCCCTTCTCCCCCATCTTGTTGCTGTGTTTAGCTGTGTTGGTTCATGGCACACAGACAATGGTCTGGACTGCAGACATCTCTCCGCAGGGGATGTGTATTGAGGGGCTGCCTGCTTACCATAATCCCTTTATGTTTATCTGTAGTCTCTGTTTCAATGTACAAGTGTTCAGTTCCCATTGATTCTTCCTTGTCCCCTACCCCCCCTCTATGACAAGGCTAAGGGGAGTGTCCCTAACTGTGTGTAAAAGTGTATGTTTTGGATTTAATAAACAGTTGATGCTCTGCATGTTTAACCCTCAACACCTGTGTGGATTGTCTCGTGATTGAGGGGTTAAGGGCTGGTTATGGCGAATCTGCAGGCTGCGGGTGCGTTTGGAGGACAGGAGACACAAGTCTGGCGGATGTGCCCATCTGGGGTATCTGAGATCCGTTACAGGTACATTGTACCCCTACCATTTCACGAAGAAAGTGTCAAAAAATGTAAATAAAAACACACAAACACCTTGGAAAAGTCCTTTATTAAAAAAAAAAATAATAATAAAAAAAAAAAAAAATTCCAGTGATGAAATCCAGTGTCCCGCGGCGATCCCGATGTCCAGCGCTGTCCGTCATTGGTTGTGCCTGTGCGGACCTGATGGGGAACTTCCTCCGCTGTGTTTTAAATGTAATTTAAATTTACACAGTGAAGGAAGTTTCCCGCTCAGGCCAATGACGTAGGCGTGGTCGGACATACCGAGGGGGCGGACCTGATGGGGAACTTCATTCGCTGTGTAATACATGTATAGACCCGCCCCTTCTCATGTTCCGCATCTGGTCCGCTGAGCGGACCTGATGGGGAACTTTAGAAGGGGCGGGTCTATACATTTAAAACACAGCGAGGAAGTTCCCCATCAGGTCCGCACAGGCACAACCAATGACGGACAGCGCTGGACATCGGGATCGCCGTGGGACACTGGATTTCATCGCTGGAATGTTGTTGTTTTTTTATATGTTTTTTTTTTTTTTAATAAAGGACTTTTTCAAGGTGTTTGTGTGTTTTTATTTAAATTTTTTGACACTTTCTTCGTGAAATGGTAGGGGTACAATGTACCCCTTACCAATTCACATAGGGGGGGGGCGGGATCTGGGGGTCCCCTTTGTTAAAGGGGTCTTCCAGATTCCGATAAGCCCCCCGCCCGCAGACCCCCACAACCACCGGGCAAGGGTTGTGGGGATGAGGCCCTTGTCCCCATCAACATAGGGACATCCTCCCCATGTTGAGGGCATGTGGCCTGGTACGGTTCAGGAGGGAGGGGGGGCCGCTCTCTCGTCCCCCCCTCTTCCCCTGCGGCCGGCCAGGTTGCGTGCCTGGTATGGATATTTAGGGGGAACCCCACGCCATTTTTTTTTTTAATTTGCGGCGGGGTTCCCCTTAATATCCATTCCAGACCTAAAGGGCCTGGTAATTGAATTTGGGGGAACCCCCACGCTTTTTTTTTTATCAATGACTTTTCTATGTATTGATAAAAGCCGACAATTCATTAATAGCCGCGAGTGAGTTTTAAATTACTTTTTTTCCTTCAAAAATGACACTTTGTGCAGGGACAGTTCTAAGCACGGGAAACATGCGCGACTTTACATGCATATCATACACACCCCCCAGGTACAAATTCAAAGGAATATTTCACTTTTATTTTTTTATTTTAAGCATTATTAAAATCACCGCTCCCGTAAAAACGTCTATTTTTTAAACCTTTTTTTTGCATTGATACATGTCCCCTGGGGCAGGACCCGGGTCCCCAAACACTTTTTAGGACAATAAATTGCATATTAGACTTTATAATTAGCACTTTAGATTTCGAACGTTCGAGTCCATTGTATTTAATAGGGTTCTAAAGTTCACACAAACATTCTGTCTGTTCGCAGGTTCTGGTGCGAACCGAACAGGGGGGTGTTCGGCTCATCCCTGTTTATGAGTATGCTCATAAAGGCTTGTTGAATGTGGCCATTCAGGAGAATGGCTATAAAATAATCACTAAGTGGTACAGGACCCCGTCTCGTCTTCATAAATTTTCCTCTAGCATTCCTGACACTTGTTGGAGATGCGGGAAGGGAGTGGGAACTATGCTTCATGTGTGGTGGGATTGTCGTGCCCTTCAACCCTTTTGGAGGGAGGTCCACGATCTCATCTCACATGTTACCCTAGACTTTACCCCGTCCCAGTTTCTTTTACACCACACTTCTCTACCTAAGAAAGATTACTACAAATCCTTGGCCATGCACATGGTTAATGCTGCCAGACTTTGTATCCCCAGACACTGGCGCTCCACCGGCGTTCCCACAGTCAGGGAATGGCTTGTACAGATTTCCTCCATAAAGGAAATGGAGGAATTGATTTTCACCTCGCAGGATAGAATGCATAATTTCTCAATTAAGTGGGCCTGTTGGAATCATTTCGTCACCACTGATCGGTACCTCCAGTATCTTTCATAAATTCGTCTTGCAATAAGGGAGCTACCCCCCCCTACTTTGGGGGAGAAGGGGGGGGAGACCTGGATCCACCCATGCCCTTTCTGATTGTCCCCTGCTAGACTCCTCCCCCCCTCCTTTTTTTTTTTCTTATTTCTTTTACTTGTTCCTTTTTTTTTTTGGTCTCCCTTTCTCTTTCTTCCCTCTTTCTGCTTCGCTCTCTCTTTCTTTTTTGCCTTTCTCTTGACTCTTCTTTTTTGTACGAGGGTACCCCGTATTTGTGCAGTCACAATACCATGCACCCCGCATATTGGTCATGATCGAGGCTCTAAGCCAGTTTATCCCCTCAACATGCAAGGGGGGATTCTGGGGGGGAGGGGAGAATAGAGAATACGACCCTCTGCCCCTATTACGCTACATCACAGTGTTGCTCCTCGACTGTGGTCTGTTTGTCTCCATTGAGCTTTCTATATTGTGGTATGCCGTAGGTACCCTTTTTTTGTTTCTGTATCTCTGTTATATGCTGTATTGTGCCAATTGTTGGGTCTTGTATGTCATGCTTTCTTTTTACAAAAAAAAAACTTTTTATGGAAAAAAAAAGGAGGAAAAAAGCAAATTGGACCTAATGTCACACAAAACTCAAAAAATGGGCTGGTCAAAATTCTTGGCACCCTTTCAGATTTGTGGATAAATAAGATTGTTTCAAGCATGAGATGCTCCTTTAAACTCACCTGGGGCAAGTAAAAGGTGTGGGCAATATAAAAATCACACCTGAAAGCAGATAAAAAGAAGAGAAGTTCACTTAGTCTTTGCATTGTGTGTCTGTGTGTGCCACACTAAGCATAGACAACAGAAAGAGGAGAAAAGAACTGTCTGAGGACTTAAGAACCAAAATTGTTGAAAAATATCAACAATCTCAAGGTTACAAGTCCTACTCCAGAGATCTAGATTTGCCTTTGTCTACAGTGCGCAACATTATCAAGAAGTTTTCAACCCATGGCACTGTAGTCTAGTCTCTCTGGGCATGGACGGAAGAGAAAAATTGATGAAAGGTTGCAACGCAGGATAGTCCGGATGGTGGGTAAGCAGCCCCAAATAAGTTCCAAAGAAATTCAAGCTGTCCTGCAGGCTCAGGGAGCATCAGTGTCAGCGCAAACTATCCATCGCCATTTAAATGAAATTAAATGCTATGGCAGGAGACCCAGGAGGACCCCACTGCTGACACAGAGACATAAAAAAGCAAGACTACAGTTTGCCAAAATGTACTTGAGTAAGCCAAAATCCTTCTGGGAAAACGTCTTGTGGACAGATGAGACCAAGATAGAGCTTTTTGGTAAAGCACATCATTCTACTGTTTACCAAAAATGGAATGAGGCCTATAAAGAAAAGAACACAGTACCTACAGTGAAATATGGTGGAGGTTAAATGATGTTTTGGGGTTGTTTTGCTGCCTCTTGCACTGGGTGCCTTAAATGTGTGCAAAGCGTCATGAAATCTGAGAATTACCAAAGGATTTTGGGTCGCACTGTAGAGCCCAGTGTTAAAAACCTGGGTTTGCGTCCGAGATCTTGGATCTTCCAGCAGGACAATAACCCAAACATACGTCAATAAGCACCCAGAAATGGATAGCAACAAAGTGCTGGAGAGTTCTAAAGTGGCCAGCAATGAGTCCAGATCTAAATCCCATTGAACACCTGTGGAGAGATCTTAAAATTGCTGTTAGGAAAAGGCGCCCTTCCAATAAGAGAGACCTGGAGCAGTTTGCAAAGGAAGAGTGGTCCAAAATTCCGGGTGAGAGGTGTAAGAAGCTTATTGATGGTTATAGGAAGCGACTGATTTCAGTTATTTTTTTCAAAGGGTGTGCAACCAAATATTAGTTAAGTTAAGGGTGCCAAGAATTTTGACCAGTCCATTTTTGGAGTTTTGTGTGACATTATGTCCAATTTGCTTTTTTTCCTCCCTTTTTATGTTTTGTTCCAATACACACAAAGGGAATAAACATGTGTATAGCAAAACATGTGTTACTGCAATACTTTTCTGTGAGAAATACTTGATTTTCTTGAAAAAATTCTGGGGTGCCAACAATTTCTGCCATGACTGTATACTGCATTTCTTTTGACATATAGGTGGTGGTATTACATTAGTCAGGAGTTATTCTTCTTGATTTATTCTGTGATATTTGGTGGTTCTTGGTGTGTGAGTGTAGAATAATGATGTTACCCTCTGAATTCTGGGAATTACATTTTTAGTAGAATTTTTTATTGTTGGTACACATATCACATTTTTTGGGCTCAAATTATAATCATTTGCAAATACTAAACAACACACAATATTGTGACTCATTATAAATTTGCATCAGCAATGGTATTGTTTGTGGTTTGTAAAGACAACTGTGTGAGTTTGGGTAAGGCCCCTTTCCCACTTGTGCTACTCCAAAGTCGCACGATTTTGCCGCGATTTCTCAGCCGTGATTTAGACAAAACAGTCATACGACTGTGGATTCGACTTTGCTCTGTGACTTGAAGTACGACTTCAATGACCAGAGATGCGACTTTGATCACCCAATAATTAGGGGGAACTCCACACCAATTCGGTCTGGTATGGATTTTTTGGGGAACACCCACGCCGAAACAACGGCGTGGGGGTCCCCCCAAAATCCCTACCAGACCCTTATCTGAGCACGCAGCCCGGCAGGTCAGTCCACATGCCCTTAACATGGGGGGTGGGTGCTTTAGGGCCGGGGGAGCCCTGCGCCCCCCACTCCAAAGCACCTTGCCCCCATGTTGATGAGGACAAGGGCCCCTTCCCGACAACCCTGGCCGTTGGTTGTCGGGGTCTGTGGGTGGGGGGCTTATCAGAATCTGGGAGCCCCCTTTAATAAGGGGACCCCCAGATCCCGGGCCCCCCACCCTATGAATCAGGTGATCCTGCCCCTTATGATATCACCACCCGGGGCATGATGGGGCAGTGATGTCATAAGGGGCGGGATCACCCGGTGACCCCGCCCCATGCCAATGTAAGTCGTTGCACACCACGCACATGGCATTACAGCTGGAGAGAGTGTTGAGTCAACATCGGAAGAAGAGCAGAGGGAAGAAGACAACGGAGAAGACCAGGCAAAAGCTAGCAAAAGAGCAGGCAAAGGAGCAGTTAGGGGTTGAATAATACTTGACATCTATAAGCGTTGCATGGTACATTACAAGCCTCTTTTGCTACCTTTTTGTTTAAAGGAGCAGAAGAACCCAGAAGAAGACACGGGACAGCGGGAGAAGAACCGGTTTGCGTGGAGAAGGGACCAGAGAGAGCAAAGAAGTCAGAAGAGACCCCCAGAGCTGCCTAATAAATTACTTTAAAAACCTGTGTAGTGTGTTTTATTGTTGACACTTTTTTTTTCAGGTGAATAGGTAGGGGTACAATGTACCCCATACTCATTCACATAGGGTGGGGGCTGGGATCTTGGGGTCCCCTTATTAAAGGGGGCTCCCAGATTTTGATAAGCCCCCCGCACGCAGACCCCGAAATCAACGGCCAGGGTTATCGGGAAGGGGCCATTGTCCTCATCAGCATGGGGGCAAGGTGCTTTTGGATGGGGGGGCGCAGGGCCCCCCTGGCCCAAAGCACCCACCCCCCCATGTTGAGGGCATGCGGCCTGGTACGGTTCAGGAGGGGGGGGGCGCTCGCTCATCCCCACCCCTTTCCTGCTACATGCTCAGATAATGGTCTGGTATGTATTTTGGGGGAACCCATGACGTTTTTTTTTTTAATTGTTGTGGAGTCCCCCTTCATGCACAAGTCGCATGAAAGTTGGATGCGTTAATACGGGATCTGACTTTGATCCGACTTCAGAAAAAAAGTCGTGCTAATATGAATTGTAGTCATTGAAAATCATGGTGAATGACTTGTCATGCGATTTTGCAGTCCAAAATCGTAGGACAAGTCGTATAAGTGTGAAAGGGGCCAAAAGATTTTTGTGAGATGGACAGCAACAAGTGAGGGATACAGAGAAAAATATATTTTACCAAAACATTCCACATTCCACATTCTAGCATTCTAGCATTCTTAAAAACCAAATAAATAAAGAAGAAGCAACATTGTTGCAAGGACAATTTATTTGAGAGAAAGATACAGTTACGAAAAGATAACATTTTCACTCTCAAAAATGCATTTTAGCCCAGCGCTAATTTAATTTATCTTTTCTCAGGCTTTTATATATATTTCAGTGTATATATTACTTTTTAAAGCAGTTTAAAAGCAGATTACCTTTAAGCTAGGGCTGTGGAAATTAACTATTAATTCCTCGATTAATCGATAAATTTTTTTGATCGATCAAAATTCTTTTGATCGGTACTCACCTCTCTGCTGGCTTTCGGGTCTTCAGGGAGTTCTGTCGGAGATCCTGTGACGTCACGGACACCATTGGGGCTTGCCGTGTCCATCTGAAGGGCTCCTTTGCTGTGCCTTCATATCTGCATGTCGGCGTAACTTTACTATCTGCCACATGCAAGGGCTGTTACACTTCCCTCTATCAACCTGGGATTCTACAGCCATCCACTGGGAGTTGTGATAGTTCCCTTCACGGGACATCTACATGCCGACGGACTGATGTTAACCCCTCCTCATCTGGATTCAGCAGTGGCATCGTTGTACACATTTTTATACCAGTATCATACTTAGCTACATGTTTTTATGACTGCTTTTGCTACTGTTTGGTATTACTCGCACCATTTTTACAGTTTATGTAGCTACATCGATTTTATCTCCAGTGCAATATTTTTTTGTTACCTACTTGAAGACTATAAAAGTTTTAATGCTGTTCCCATCGAGCGCTGCCTTTGTGTTTTTTGTATCCTGCTATCCATTTTTCTAGTGGTTGGTAGCTGCACTGGGAATCAGCCTGCAAGGAGATCAGCTAAAAGTAGTTGGATCTGTATGTGCGTTATAATTAATCTAAATTAGTCGATTAATCGATTTAAAAAAAATCGATTAATCGAACGCGAAAATTGTAATCAGTAACAGCCCTACTTTAAACAATATACCACATATTTAACCCCTTAACGACTGCTCACTGTATATATACGTCGGCAGAATGGCACGGACAGGCACAATCACGTACCTGTACGTGCCTGCCTTCGTATAGTTGGGGGGTCCCATTGGACCCCCCTTCTATACAGTGAGCGGTCGGCATCGTTCCAGGAGCGATCCGTGATGAGGGGATGGCCATTTGTTTCCGGCCACCCCCTCGCGATTGCTCCCGGCGAATGAGAATCTTCCTCCGCCTGTGTAATGTTTACACAGGCAGGAGGAAGTGATGTCATCTCTCCTGCAGCGCTCACATATACCGAGCGCCGTGGAGAGAAGACATACAGGTTAGTGCACTAAACAGCACACTGACACCAGCACATATAGGCACACGATCGCCCCCCCAGATCACCTCCCAGCCCCCAGTCACAGTGTCACTGATTGCAGTGACCATTTATTTACTGATCACTAGGGATGAGCCGAACACCCCCGGGTTCGGTTCGCACCAGAACCCGCGAACGGACCGAAAGTTCGCACGAACGTTAGAACCCTATTAAATACAATGGATGCGAACGTTCGAAATCTAAAGTGTTAATTATAACGATTAATATGCATGTTATTGTCCTAAAAAGGGTTTGGGAACCCGGGTTCTGCACCAGGGGACATGTATCAATGCAAAAAGTAGTTTTAAAAACTGCCGTTTTTCGGGAGCAGTCATTTTAATGATGCATAAAGTGAAAAAAAAAAGTCAAATATTCCTTTAAATATCGTACCTGGGGGGTGTCTAAAGTATGCCTGTGAAGTGCCACGTGTTTCCCGTGTTTAGAACTGTCCCTGCACAAAATGACATTTCTAAAGGAATAAAAAGCCATTTAAAACTGCTTGCGGCTTTAATGTAATGTCTGGTCCCAGTAATATGGATAAAAATCTTTGAGAAAAATGGCATAGCTACCCCACCCCCCCCCCCCTACCCCAACCCATTACCAGCCCCTTTGGGTCTTGTATGGATATTAAGGGGAACCCCGCACACAAAATGAAAAAAGGCCCTATATACTCTGAACAGCCGTATACAGGCGGTGCATACAAGACAGGGACTGTAGGTTTGTTCTTATGTAGAATCTGTTTGTAATTTTGAACAGGTACATTGTTTAAGTGTAGCTCCAGGCAAAAAATCTATTTTTAAGCTTTTTGGAAAACATAGGGAAGGGTTATCACCCCTGTAACATTTGTTTTGCTGTCTGTGCCCCTGTTCAGAACATTTCACCTCACTTTCCGTCCCAATGACAAATGTTTTTGAAAAGTGGGTTTTTTATTGAAACAAGGATTGGTGATAAAGCATCAGTAGAGAGGAGACACCTTTTTCCCATATTAACTCTTACAGGAGAGAATTTCCCTTCCTAGGGGTAGATTTCCTCTCACTTCCTGTTGTCTCTTTTCGTTTGCAAGTAGGAGTCGTTTGTAAGTTGGATGTTTGAAAGTAGGGGCCTGCCGTATATACTCTGCTGAAATTTGCCCCTTACATGTTTGTGTTGCCACAACACTGTAAGCCCTCACAGTTACTCATGGTGGGCGCATGAATGGGCCCTGCTGTGAATTATTAGATCAAGAATTGTAATTGCATGCCCCTGTTGAACAGGGGCTGAAAAATTGGGCCTTTGGTGGTGGTGGTGGTGGTGGTGTTGACACAACACTGTAAGGCCTCACAGTTACTCTTGGTGGGCGCAGGAATGGGCCCTGCTGTGAATTATTAGATCAAGAATTGTAATTACATGCCCCTGTTGAACAGGGGCAGAAAAATTGGGCCTTAGGTACTGGTGCCACAACACTGCAACCCCTCACAAATACTGTACTTGGAGCACAGCAATGAGCCCTGTTGCAAAGTATTGCATCAAAAATTGTAATTACACGCCCCTGTTGAACAGGGGCTGAAAAATTGGGCCTTAGGCACTGGTGCTGGTGCCACGACACTGCAACCTCTCCCAGATACTCTAGTTGGAGTGCAGGAATGAGCCCTGCTGCAAAGCATTGCATAAAAAATTGTAATTACATGCCCCTGTTAAACAGGGGCTGAAAAATTGGGCCCTAGCCACTGGTGGCGGCACCCAGAAACAAAAATGTTCTTCCAAGCTATCATCATCAATCGGATCATTGAGGAGGAGGAGGATAGTCAGTCAACATAACAGGACAGTCACTCAGCATCAGCATCAGTCTTGAAGGGATGTGACATTTGAAAATAAATTAGTCTGTTATATCAGCTTCAGGTGTTTGATAGCTGGTGGTGATCCAAGACTGGTTCATCTTATGAAGGTCAGTCGATCAACCGAGTCGGTGGACAGGCGCACCCTGTGAGCCGAGAAAAATCCTCCAGCAGCACTGAAAGAACGCTGGATACAGGACAGGCCAGTAGCTCAATTGCATACTGTGCAAGCTCTGGCCAGTGATCCATCCTCAAGACCCAGTAAGCCAGAGGATTTTCGGTGGGGAAGGTGTCCAAGTCTGACCTTGCCCCTAGGTATTCCTGCACCATGTATATCAGACGCTGGCGATGGTTGCTGGAACTGATCATACCTTGGGGCTGCGGACTAAAGAATTGTCTGAACGCATCGGTCAGACGGCCACCTTCCCCACCGCTCCTTCTTTGACTGACCGAAGCCTCAGCAACTCGTTGTCCAGGACCAGGAGTTTGTAACCTCCCAGTCTCTGGGAACGCGTTGCAGAGACCTTTCTGCAAGGCCTCCCGGAGTTGCCTCATCCTCTGCTCCCTCTGCGACGGTAAGATAAGGTCCGCAACCTTACCCTTGTACCGTGGATCAAGGAGAGTGGCCAGCCAGTAATGGTCCCTCTCCTTGATCCGAAGAATACGAGGATCCTTCCGCAGACTTTTCAGGATCAGGGAGGCCATGCAGCGTAGGTTAGCTGAGGCATTCGGTCCGGAGTCCTCTGGGTCACTAAGGACGACATGATCCGCAGCCACCTCCTCCCAGCCACGTACAAGCCTACGGGTTTCTTGGGACTGTAAATCATCCCTAAAAGACTGCTGCTAATGATGCTGAGTGCCAGGCTCCACCTTCATGCTGACACAATCCTCCTCCTCCTCCTCCTCTTCCTGTGCGATGGGTGGGACAGAAGCAACACTGTCTGGGTAAAGGGGGCCTTGAGAGGCAAGGAAGTCCTCCTCTTCCTGCCTCTGTTCTGCCTCAAGTGCCCTGTCCATTATTCCACGCAGTGTATGTTCCAACAGGTGGACAAGAGGTACAGTGTCACTGATGCATCCACTGTCACTGCTCACCATCCTCGTGGCCTCCTTAAATGGTGCCAGGACAGTGCATGCATCCCTGATCATGACCCACTGGCGTGGTGAAAAAAACCTGAGCTCCCCTGACCATGTCCTGGTGCCGTAGTCGCACAGGTACTCATTGATGACCCTCTGCTGCGTGTGCAGCCGCTGCAGCATGGCCAACGTTGAGTTCCACCTGGTGGGCATGTCACATATAAGGCGGTTCTTGGGCAGGTTCAACTCCTTTTGCAGCTCAGCCAGTAATGGGTCCCCAAATTCCGGGAGATCAGGCGAAAAAAAAAACAACAGAGCAAGCAAGTGAGTGTGACAGATGGTCTCGGGGGGGGGGCAATTGCCCTTTTGCCCCCCCTGGATCCGCCCCTGTGCCCAGATGGCACAAAACACCCCCAAATAACCCCATTTTGGAAAGTAGACACCCCAAGCTATTTGCTGAGAGGTATGGTGAGCATTTTTCAGATCTCGCTTTTTGTCACAAAGTTTTGAAAATTGAAAAAAAAAAAATTATTTCCTTTCTTCATTTTCAAAAACAAATGAGAGCTGTAAAATACTCACCATGCCTCTCAGCAAATAGCTTGGGGTGTCTACTTTCCAAAATAGGGTCATTTGGGGGGGTTTTGTGCTATTTTGGCATTTTATGGCCTTCGAAACTGTGATAGGTAGTGAGGAGTGAAATCAAAAATTTGCGCCCTTAGAAATTCTGAAGGCAGTGTTTGGTTTTCGGGGGCCCGTACGCGGCTAGGCTCCTAAAAAGTCCCACACATGTGGTATCCCCGTACTCAGGAGAAGCAGCAAAATGTATTTTGGTGTGAAATTCCACATATAACCATGGCATGTGTGAGCAATTTATCATTTAGTGACAACTTTTTGTAATTTTTTATTCTTTTTTTGTCATTATTCAATCACTTGGGACAAAAAAATGGGGTCATTTGGGGGGGGGGGGTTGTACTGCCCTGCCATTTTAGCACCTCAAGAAATTAGATAGGCAGTCATAAATTAAAAGCTGTGTAAATTCCAGAAAATGTACCCTAGTTTGTAGACGCTATAACTTTTGCGCAAACCAATAAATATTCGCTTATTGACTTTTTTTTTACTAAAGACATGTGGCTGAATACATTTTGGCCTAAATGTATGACTAAAATTGAGTTTATTCGATTTTTCTTATAACAAAAAGTAGAAAATATCTTTTTTTTTTTAATTTTCAGTCTTTTTCCGTTTATATCGCAAAAAAAAAAAAAAAATCGCAGAGGCAAGCAAATACCATTAAAAGAAAGCTCTATTTGTGAGAAGAAAAGGACGCAAATTTTGTTTGGGTACAACATTGCATGTCCGCACAATTTCCAGTTAAAGCAGCGCAGTGCCAAATTGTGAAAACACCTCTGGTCATTAAGCTGCGTAATGGTCCGGGGCTTAAGTGGTTAAGTAACATTTAGGCGACCATATCATGCTCTAAACATTGTTTCCATGCGCAATTCTCCAGGTTCTAGCAAGAGTCATGGTTTGGGCGCTATCTTTTGGCAGGGAGCTATAGTGAATTTGATTTTGGGATTATTTTTTTCCCAGCGCTATAGTGAATTCCGTTTGGGCGCTAATTAGTGCAATTTCGCTATTTTGAGAGTATTTATTCGCACAAACGCATATTCGCGTTTGTAGTACTATAGTAAATGACCCCCATAGTGTGCCTTCAGGGACAAATGTCTCCAGTACACAATGGATCTCCAGAATGGGTCCAAAGCTTTATTCAGCAATCACATTGTTACAGCAAATAGCAATGTTTCAGAGCCATGCGGGACCCCTTTATTAGGCATGTGACGTTCATTTGTTGTAAAGGAGCTGAATTCCTAAAATTTCAGCTTTAATTAAAAAAGAAAAGTTCCACATTTTAAATTCATTGTCAATCAGTGTCCAGTGATATACAACCATATCTCTGTGATGTCACTGACCAACTATTATCATATCCATATTTGGTCAATGATATCACCCTGGAGATTGTGCCGTCAGGATTTTTTCTTTGAGCGGGTGTCAGGAGTCATTCATTGTTATTGATGTGAATTAGCATCGATGGACAACGTGATTGACAATGAATTTACATTGTATAACTTTTTTTTGTATGTTTGTTTTCATCTATTAAAAGATTTGTCAAAAAGTGTCAGTGTGTTTATTCGCTGTTTTCAGTAAACAAACAAAATTCAGCCTGAACCAGAAGTTTGTCGCTACTTATGAATATGCAAAATGCTACACACTGTTACTTCTGTTTTATCAAGCAACTTGCCAACACACTTTTATGATTGTTATTAAAAGTGTGTTGGCAGGTTGCCAAGCTGTCATTGTTGGTAAAAAAGAAAAAACACATTGCTACTAACCAGTGATAGTAACGGTTCAGTGGGAATGTGAAGGACTGGAAGGAAGGGCAAGCTCCTCAGGCTAAAACAGCAATGGCACACAGGCTTCAGTTTTTTCTATAAATAGTGCCTATGAAAGTTCAATACATTTTTCAGCCCTTTAGACTAACAAAGCAAAGTATTTTGAGTAAAAACACCTCCATATTAGAGCTGAGACAAATACCCCCTGGTTCGGTTCGCACCAGTACATGCGAACAGGCAAAAAGTTTGAGCGAACATGCGAACCCTATTAAAGTGGGACACAAACATGAAAAATCAAAAGTGCTAATATTTAGAGGCTAATGCCGCGTACACACGATCGTTTTTAATGTCATTTTCAAAAACTATGTTTTTCTCGACGTGATTTTTCTTGTTTCCTCTCAAGCCTGTCTTGCATACACACGTTCATTAAAAAAAACGGTTGAGCAAAGCGCAGTGACGTACAACACGTACGACGGCACTATAAAGGGGAAGTTCCATTCGGATGGCGCCACCCTTTATGTTAGTAAAGTTTGTTGAGCGACGATTCGCGCTTTTCAGCCTCGTGCTTTTCAGTCCGTTACAGCGTGACAAATGTACTATCTCCATTACGAACGCTAGTTTTACCAGAACAAGCGCTCCCGTCTCATACTTGATTCTGAGCATGCGTGTTTTTTTCCCCTCGTAAAAGCATGCACACTACCGTTTTTCACGTCGTTAAAAAAAACGACGTGAAAAACGATGTGAAAAAATAGAGCAGGTTCTCATTATTTTTAGGCCATTTTTCACGTCGTTAAAAATGCTCTGGAGCCTACACACGATCGTTTTTAATGCCCAATTTAAAAAATGGCATTTTTAACGTCGTGAAAAATGATTGTGTGTACGCGGCATTGTATGCAAGTTATTGCCATAAAAAGTGTATGGGGATCCGGGTACTGCCTTAGGGAACATGTATCGGTTGCAAAGTCTCCAGCAGCACTGAATGTGGGTTCCGAAAGAACGCTGGATGCAGGACAGGTCAGTAGCTCAATTGCATACTGTGCAAGCTCTGGCCAGTGATCCATCCTCATGACCCAGTAACCCAGAGGATTTTCGATGGGTAAGGTGTCCAAGTCTGATCTTGCGCCTAGGTATTCCTGCACTATGTAAAACAGACGCTGGCGATGGCTGCTGGAACCGATCATACCTTGGGGCTGCGGACTAAAAAATTGTCTTAACGCATCGGTCAGACGGCCACCTTCTCCACCGCTCCTTCTGTGACTGACCGAAGCCTCATCAACACGTTGTCCAGGACCAGGAATTTGTAACCTCCCAGGCTCTGGGAACGTGTTGCACAAACCTTTCTGCAAGGCCTCCCAAAGATGTTTCGTCCTCTGCTCCCTCTGCGATGGCAAGATAAGGTCCGCAACCTTACCCTTGTAACATGGATCAAGGAGGGTTGCCAGGCAGTAATGATCCCTCTCCTTGATACCACAAATATGAGGATCCTTCCGCAGGCTTTGCAGGATCAGGGAGGCCATGCAGCATAGGTTTGCTGAGGCATTCGGTCTGGAGTCCTCTGGGTCACTAAGGACGACATGATCCACACCCACCTCCTCCCAGCCACGTACAAGTGCATGGGTTTCTTGGGACTGTAATTGATCCCTTGAAGACTGCTGCTGATGCTGAGTGCTAGGCTCCACCTCCATGCTGACACAATCCTCCTCCTCCTCGTCCTCTTCCTGTGTGATAGGCGGGCCAGCAGGAACACTGTCTGGATAAAGCGGGCCTTGAGAAGTAAGGAAGTCCTTCTCTTCATCCCTCTGTTCTGCCTCAAGTGCCCTGTAGATTATTCCACGCAGCGTGTGCTCCAACAGGTGGACAAGAGGGACAGTGTCACTGATGCATGCATTGTCACTGCTCACCATCCTCGTGGCCTCCTCAAATGGTGACAGGACAGTGCATGAATCCATGATCATGACCCACTAGCGTGGCAAAAAAAAAACAAGCTCCCCTGACTCTGTCCTCATGCCATATTGGCACAGATACTCATTGATGGCCCTCTGCTGCGTGTGCAGCTGCTGCAGCTTGGCCAACGCTGAGTTCCACCTGGTGGGCATGTCACAGATTAGGCGGTTCTTGGGCAGGTTGTATTCCTTTTGAAGGTCAGCCATCCAAGCACTGGCATTATATGACCGGCGGAAATGCACACAGAGTTTCCTGGCCTGCCTCAGGACATCCTGTAAGCCCGGGTACCTGCCCAAGAACCGCTGCACCACCAAGTTAAGGACGTGAGCCAAACAGGGCACATGGGTCAGTTGTCCCTGTCGAAGGGCGGAGAGGAGGTTGGTGCCATTGTCGCAAACCACCATTCCTGGCTTAATCTGGCATGGCGTCAACCAACTCTGAGCCTGCCCCTGCAGAGATGACAGAATCTCTGCCCGAATGTGGCTCCTGTCCCCCAAGCACACCAGCTCAAGCACTGCATGGAATCTTGGAGGTGTGGTGGCGGAGCAACCTCCAACACTACTGCACCCTGTCCTGCATCCTTCCCAGCTAGCAGCAGAGTCACACAATGCGCCGTGAAAGATAGGTAACGTCCCTGTCCATGCCTGCTGGACCATGAGTCAGCAGTAATATGCACCATACCGCTGACCGCCCTATCCAGCGAGGCCAAGACATTGCCTTCCACATGCCGGTAGAGAGCTGGAATCGCCTTCCGTGAAAAAAATTGGCTTTTGGAAACCTGCCACTGAGGAACCGCACATTCCACAAACTCACAGAAGGGGGCAGAGTCTTCCAACTGAAAAGGCAGCAGTTGAAGTGCTAGCAATTTAGCCAAGCTAGCATTCAACCGCTGGGCATGTGGATGGCTGGGAGCGAACTTCTTTCGGCGGTGCAGCAGCTGGGGCAGGGAAATTTGCCTGCTACAATCTGACGTTGGTGTACCGATAGCAGATTGCCTGCAAGTACTTGGTAGTGACACACCTAATTCTACACCTTCATTCCTCTCAGTGCAGGTTTTAGAGAGGACTGAAGGTATAGTGGGGTTGGAGATCCCAGCTGATGAGGAGCAAGGAGAGGTCCGCTTTGTTCTTTGGTGTGAATCTTTTCTGTAAGCTTGCCAAAGGACTGCATGGCCGTTCGACATATGTCTGGTCAAGCATGTGGTGCCCAAGCGGCTGCTGTTTTGGCCACGCGAGATACGCTTCAGACATATGTTGCAAAAAAGGCCTACACCAAAGAACTTTTGGAATAACGTGCAGGGACAGCAGCGCCCTGCAAATGCGGAGCTCTGCGGTGTGATGCAGTCGGTGTGCTGCCCTTAAGCTGGCCCTTAAAGGGCATCCTGCCTAGTTGGAGATGTGCCTCCTCCTCTTCTATCCTATCAGGCACCCACGTAGAGTCAGTGATCTCATCATCCCCTCCCTCCTCATCACTGGAGAAAACCTGGCAGTATGCTGCAGCTGGGGGAACATGACTGCAGTTTGCTGTCCTTCTTGGGCACCCCCTCTCTCTGTGTTTATGTTACTCTTCGGAGCCTTCAAAACGCTGCGCATCCTCCTGCAGCATGTACCTAACACTGTGGTTAAACAGTTCGGGGGACTCCTCAGGAGGACATGGCGGGGCTAGGGAAGGAGTGACTGAGGCCATTGAGCCGAGGGGAGAGGCCGCATTGGCAGCTGCTTTGCCAGACAAAATAACCGAAGCCTGGGTGAGAGAGGATGAGGAGGATGAGGACGGCTTTGTCATCCACTCTACCAAGTCTTCGGCATGTTGAGGCTCAACATGGCCAGCTGCCGAAAAAAAGGACAAGCGTGCTGATGAGGATGCACCATGTCCACGACCAGCACTGTTGCCTCTAGACACAGAGCCTGCTTGCCCTCTTTTATTGGCTTGTGACTGTCTGCCTTTCCTTGTTGGCCTTCCAGACATACTGTCTTTGATGTATTGGAATAGGTACACAAGGAATGGCCTGCAGTGAGATGTAGCTGCACAAAGCTGGGATGTATATATAAACTGATTATACTGCAGCTAGCTGAATCAACTACTTGCCTTTAGTCTCTTAGCTAAACTGAATACAGTATTACTGAGTGATATATTGCAGCTTTCTCAATCAACTACTTACCTGTAGTATCTTAGCAACAGTAGTTCAGGAGGAACAGTCTGCAGTGTAGCTAAACTGAATACAGTATTACTGAGTGATATACTGCAGCTTACTCAATCAACAACCTGCCTGTAGTCTCTTAGCAACAATAGTTCAGGAGGAACAGTCTACAGTGTAGCTAAAATTAATACAGTATTACTGAGTGATATACTGCAGATTACTCAATCAACTACCTGCCTGTAGTCTCTTAGCAACAGTAGTTCAGGAGGAACAGTCTGCAGTGTAGCTAAACTTAATACAGTGTTACTGAGTGATATATTGCAGCTTTCTCAATCAACTACTTACCTGTAGTATTTTAGCAACAGTAGTTCAGGAGGAACAGTCTGCAGTTTAGCTAAACTGAATACAGTATTACTGAGTGATATACTGCAGCTTACTCAATCAACAACCTGCCTGTAGTCTCTTAGCAACAGAAGTTCAGGAGGAACAGTCTACAGTGTAGCTAAACTGAATACAGTATTACTGAGTGATATACTGCAGCTTACTCAATTATCTACCTACCTGTAGTCTCTTAGCAACAGTAGTTCAGGAGGAACAGTCTGCAGTGTAGCTAAACTGAATACAGTATTACTGAGTGATATACTGCAGCTTACTCAACTACCTGTCTGTAGTCTCTTAGCAACAGTAGTTCAGGAGGAACAGTCTGCAGTGTAGCTGAACTGAATACAGTATTACTGAGTGATATACTGCAGCTTACTCAATCAACTACCTGCCTGTAGTCTCTTAGCAACAGTAGTTCAGGAGGAACAGTCTGCAGTGTAGCTAAACTGAATACAGTATACTGAGTGACATAATGCAGCTTACTCACTCACCTGCCTGTCTGTAGTAGATTAGCTTAGCAAAAGTAGAACAGGAACGGATGTGGCTATACTGAATACAGTGTGTGTGTGTGTGTATATATATATATATATATATATATATATATATACACACACACAACTCCTAAGATGCATATATATACTGAATACACTGACTAAAGCTAACTCACGTTAAACTTCTGACCGCCGCGGTAGCTGGGCGTCCTGCGGCGGTACGCCAGAAGCTAAGCCCTATGTGTGAGGAGCACGACCTGTATGCCAGCAGCCCCGTTATGAAAGCCGAGTTGGAAGGCCAGAAGGTACGCTGCCTAGTTGATACAGGGTCGGAGTGCACCCTTATGCCTATGGAGTTCTTCGAAAGGCACTTTGGACATATGAGGGAGCCGGAAGACGGGAGCGTCATCAGGCTGACAGCTGCCAATAACAGGGAGATGGACATCCGAATCATAGTCTGGATGCGGGTCCGACTGTTTGGGCAAGACGTCGGCAAGAAAGGGGTCGTGCTTTTGGACCATTCGTCCTGGAGAGGCATGGACGTGACACTAGGTATGAATGTGCTGAGAGACATAGACCATCAACTCTATGCCAAAGAAGGGGCGAAGTATTGGCAACGGGCCACCACACACCAGCCGACCCAGAAGGTTTTACAGCAGATGGTGAGGAGCTGTAGTCTGCAAAAGAGCAACATGTCCGGTCGGCCCATTGGACACGTGAGGGTGCCACGGAGGACCCCAGTGAAGGTCCCACCTCGTCAAGAACAAATATTGATGCTGCCGGTGGGGGCGGGATGACAACTGAATGGACTGGAGGTCCTGATCGAGCCAGGTTACCAAGAGGAGACGCAGACTCGCCCACTGGTAGCCCGGGCCCTCGCAATTGTGAAGGATGGATGTGTGCCTGAAGCTGCCTCAATGTTGAAGCCTGTGAGTTAACCGTGCCTGGGAATACCTTGCTGGCCAAAGTTTATGTGTCTGAAGGGGATATGCCTCGACGAACGAGCTTCACGCTACAGCCAGATAGGAGGTCAGCCTGGACCTATGCTGTAGAGGTCCATCAACGGGAAACCCCGACAGCGGAGTGGAACGGTTGAGTGATCATGGCTCGGATGGGGGTGGACTGCAAGACCCTGACTCCAGGACAACAGAAGTTGCTGGAAGACACCATTTGGGAATTTCAGGAGGCATTCTCGAGACATGATGAGGACTTCGGGTGTGCTTCCGCCATTGAACACGAAATCCCCACCGGCGATGCTGCACCAATCAGGGAACGTTACCGGCCAATCCCACCTAAAATGTACCAGGAGGTGAAAGATATGGTGGCCAGCATGTTGGAAAACCGAGTGATCCAGGAGAGTCAAAGTCCGTGGGCTGCTCTGGTAGTCTTGGTGCGGAAGAAAGATGGGAGTCTCCGGTTCTGCGTGGATTATCAGAAGCTGAATGCCCAGACCGTCCGGGATGCCTACCCCCTTCCGCGGATTGAGGAGTCGTTATCCGCCCTGAGTCACGCAAAGTTCTTCTCGACTCTTGACCTGGCCAGTGGGTATTGGCAGGTACTAATGGCCAAGAAGGACAAAGCGAAGACGGCCTTTATCCTACCTATGGGACTCTATGAGTTTAACCGGATGCCGTTTGGCCTGTCCAATGCCCCAGGAACATTCCAGCGGTTGATGGAGCACTGTCTGGGGGATCTCAACTTCGAGTCGGTATTGATCTACCTGGACAACATAGTAGTATTTGGGGCCTCTTTTGAAGATCCCCTCCAGAAGCTGCGACAGGTCCTAGGACGGGTGCGAGATCATGGGCTCAAGATCAAGCCCAAGAAGTGCCAACTGTTTAAACAGCAAATAGAGTATTTAGGACATGTGGTCACCCAGGAGGGGGTAAAGCCGGCCCCCAGCAAGGTGGAAGCCATACAGAACTGGCCCCTACCACATACACTACGAGAGGTGCGGGCATTTGTGGGATTGGCCAGCTACTAGAGGAGATTTATACCCAAATTTGCTCATTTGGTGGGCCCATTAAATGAGTTAACAAGAGCCACTGCGGGGGGCCCAAAGAATCGTCCCATCGAGTGGGGACCCCGGCAACAAGAGGCCTTTGAGGCAGTGAAGCAGGCGCTGACCAGTGCCCTGATTCTGGCTTATGCGCGGTTCGACACCCCATTCCTGCTGTACACTGACGGGAGCCTACATGGCTTGGGGGCCGTGTTATCACAAGCTCAGGATGGACGTGAAAGAGTCATTGCCTATGGCAGCCGGTCTCTGAGAGAGTCGGAGCGCAACCCTGACAACTATAGCTCCATTAAATTGGAACTACTGGCACTGGTGTGGGCAATGACTGAAAGGTTCGCGGAATACCTGACAGGTGCAGAGGTGACCGTGATGACAGACAACAACCCGTTAGCACATCTGGAGAATGCCAAGCTTGGTGCGCTGGAGCAGAGGTGGTTGGCTCGACTTTCTAAGTACCAATACCGCATCAAGTTTCCGTCAGGAAGGGAGAACGGCAACGCTGATGCACTCTCCTGAGTCCCTGTTGGGTTATCTGATCGGAATGCTGATGAGGAGTTAGAGGACACTGAAACTCCTGACCTTGGTCGAGTACCCATGTTCCAGGACGTGGCACATTCAAGTGGGGTGGCGTCCGGGATGCACATGTTGCTAGGCAAGACGTTAGCTGATTGGGAGAGAGTCCAGAATGGCTGCCCAGACCTGTGGAAAGTGAGAGAATGGGTCCGGACTAAAATCTGGCCTCGGCCAGAAGAGCGGGCCCGTCTGACTCCAGAGGGCCAAAAGTTGTTGAGGCAGTGGGATAAGCTGACTGTTACCCAGGGCCTCCTGTGTCGGACCATATACTTACAGTCAGAGTTGCAGTACCGGCATCAGATTATCATCCCCATTAGTGATGAGCCGAACACCCCCGGGTTCGGTTCGCACCAGAACCCGCGAACGGACCGAAAGTTCGTACGAACATTAGAACCCTATTAAATACAATGGATGCGAACGTTCGAATTCTAAAGTGCTAATTATAACAACTATTATGCATGTTATTGTCCTAAAAAGGGTTTGGGAACCCGGGTTGTGCACCAGGGGACATGTATCAATGCAAAAAGAAGTTTTAAAAACGGTCGTTTTTTGGGAGCAGTCATTTTAATGATGCATAAAGTGAAAAAAAAAAAAGTCAAATATTCCTTTAAATATCGTACCTGGGGGGTGTCTAAAGTATGCCTGTGAAGTGCCACGAGTTTCCCGTGTTTAGAACTGTCCCTGCACAAAATGACACTTCTAAAGGGAAAAAAAGCCATTTAAAACTGCTTGCGGCTTTAATGTAATGTCTGGTCCCGGTAATATGGATGAAAATCTTTAAGAAAAATGGCATAGCTACCCCATGACCCCCCCCCCCCCTACCCCAGCCCATTACCAGCCCCTTTGGGTCTTGTATGGATATTAAGGGGAACCCCGCACATAAAATAAAAAAGGCCCTATATACTCTGAACAGCCGTATACAGGCGGTGCATACAAGACAGGGACTGTAGGTTTGTTCTTATGTAGAATCTGTTTGTAATTTTGAACAGGTACATTGTTGAAGTGTAGCTCCAGCCCAAAAATCTATTTTTAAACTTTTTGGAAAACATAGGTAAGGGTTATCACCCCTGTAACATTTGTTTTGCTGTCTGTGCCCCTGTTCAGAACATTTCACCTCACTTTCCGTCCCAATGACAACTGTTTTTGAAATGTGGTGTTTTTCTTGAAACAAGGATTGCTGATAAAGCATCAGTACAGAGGAGACACCTTTCTCCCATATTTATTCTTACAGGAGAGAATTTTCCTTCCTAGTGGTAGATTTCCTCTCACTTCCTGTTGTCTTCTTGCGTTTGCAAGTAGGAGTCGTTTGTAAGTTGAATGTTTGAAAGTAGGGACCTGCCGTATACACTCTGCAGAAATAGGCCCCTTAGTTGTTGGTGTTGGCACAACACTGTAAGCACTCACAGTTACTCTTGGTTGGTGCTGGAACGCCCTGCTGTCAACTATTATATCAGGAATTTTAATTACATATAATTGTTGAACAGTGGTAGTAAAAATTGGGCCTTTGATGGTGGTGCTGGTGCCACAACACTGTAAGCCCTGACAGTTACTCTTGGTGGGTGCAGCAATGGGCCCTGCTGTGAATTATTAGATCAAGAATTGTAATTGCATGCCCCTGTTGAACAGGGGCTGAAAAATTGGGCCTTTCGTGGTGGTGGTGGTGGTGGTGGTGTTGCCACAACACTGTAAGCCCTCAGAGTTACTCTTGGTGGGTGCAGGAATGGGCCCTGCTGTGAATTATTAGATCAAGAATTGTAATTGCATGCCCCTGTTGAACAGGGGCTGAAAAATTGGGCCTTTGGTGGTGGTGGTGGTGGTGGTGGTGTTGCCACAACACTGTAAGCCCTCAGAGTTACTCTTGGTGGGTGCAGGAATGGGCCCTGCTGTGAATTATTAGATCAAGAATTGTAATTACATGCCCCTTTTGAACAGGGGCTGAAAAATTGGGCCTTTCGTGGTGGTGGTGGTGGTGACGTTGCCACAACACTGTAAGCCCTCAGAGTTACTCTTGGTGGGTGCAGCAATGGGCCCTGCTGTGAATTATTAGATCAAGAATTGTAATTGCATGCCCCTGTTGAACAGGGGCTGAAAAATTGGGCCTTTCGTGGTGGTGGTGGTGGTGGTGGTGTTGCCACAACACTGTAAGCCCTCAGAGTTACTCTTGGTGGGTGCAGCAAGGGGCCCTGCTGTGAATTATTAGATCAAGAATTGTAATTGCATGCCCCTGTTGAACAGGGGCTGAAAAATTGGGCCTTAGGCACTGGTGGCACAACACTACAACCCCTCACAGATACTGTACTTGGAGCACAGCAATGAGCCCTGTTGCAAAGTATTGCTTCAAAAATTGTAATGACACGCCCCTGTTAAACAGGGGCTGAAAAATTGGGCCTTAGGCACTGGTGCCACAACACTCCAACCCCTCACAGATACTGTACTTGGAGCACAGCAATGAGCCCTATGGCAAATTATTGCTAAAAAAATTGTAATTACACGCCCCTGTAAAACAGGGGCTGAAAAATTGGGCCTTAGCCACTGGTGGCGGCACCCATAAACAAAAATGATCTTCCAAGCTATCATCATCAATCGTATCATTGAGGACTCGGAGGAGGAGGATAGCCAGTCAACATAACAGCACAGGCACTCAGCATCAGCATCAGTCTTGAAGGGATGTGACATGTTAAAATCAATTAGTCTGTTATATCAGCATCAGGTGTGTGGTAGCTGGTGGTGATCCAAGACTGGTTCATCTTGATGAAAGTCAGTCGATCAACCGAGTCGGTGGACAGGCGCACCCTGTGATCCGTGACAAATCCTCCAGCAGCACTGAATGTGCGTTCTGAAAGAACGCTGGATGCAGGACAGGCCAGTAGCTCAATTGCATACTGTGCAAGCTCTGGCCAGTGATCCATCCTCAAGACCCAGTAAGCCAGAGGATTTTCGGTGGGGAAGGTGTCCAAGTCTGACCTTGCCCCTAGATATTCCTGCACCATGTTTATCAGACGCTGGCGATGGTTGCTGGAACCGATCATACTTTGGGGCTGCGGACTAAAGAATTGTCTGAACGCATCGGTCAGACGGCCACCTTCCCCACCGCTCCTTCTTTGACTGGCCGAAGCCTCAGCAACTCGTTGTCCAGGACCAGGAGTTTGTAACCTCCCAGTCTCTGGGAACGCGCTGCACAGACCTTTCTGCAAGGCCTCCCGGAGTTGTCTCATCCTTTGCTCCCTCTGCGACGGTAACATAATGTCCGCAACCTTACCCTTGTACCGTGGATCAAGGAGAGTGGCCAGCCAGTAATGGTCCCTCTCCTTGATCCGAAGAATACGAGGATCCTTCCGCAGACTTTGCAGGATCAGGGAGGCCATGCAGCGTAGGTTTGCTGAGGCATTCGCTCCGGAGTCCTCTGGGTCACTAAGGACGACATGATCCGCAGCCACCTCCTCCCAGCCACGTACAAGTCCACTGGTTTCTTGGGACTGTAAATCATCCCTAAAAGACTGCTGCTGATGATGCTGAGTGCCAGCCTCCACCTCCATGCTGACACAATCCTCCTCCTTCTCCTCCTCCTCCTCCTCTTCCTGTGCGATGGGTGGGACAGAAGGAACACTGTCTGGGTAAAGGGGGCCTTGAGAGGCAAGGAAGTCCTCCTCTTCCTGCCTCTGTTCTGCCTCAAGTGCCCTGTCCATTATTCCACGCAGCGTGTGCTCCAACAGGTGGACAAGAGGTACAGTGTCACTGATGCATGCACTGTCACTGCTCACCATCCTCGTGGCCTCCTCAAATGGTGCCAGGACAGTGCATGCATCCCTGATCATGCCCCACTGGCGTGGAGAAAAAAAACAAGCTCCCCTGACCCTGTCCTGGTGCCGTAGTCGCACAGGTACTCATTGATGGCCCTCTGCTGCGTGTGCAGCCGCTGCAGCATGGCCAACGTTGAGTTCCACCTGGTGGGCATGTCACATATAAGGCGGTTCTTGGGCAGGTTCAACTCCTTTTGCAGCTCAGCCAGGCGAGCACTGGCATTATAAGATCTGCGGAAATGCACACAGACTTTCCTGGCCTGCCTCAGGACATCCTGTAAGCCCGGGTACCTGCCCAAGAACCGCTGCACCACCAGGTTAAGGACGTGAGCCACACAGGGCACATGGGTCAGTTGTCCCTGTCGGAGGGCGGAGAGGAGGTTGGTGCCATTGTCGCAAACCACCATTCCTGGCTTAAGCTGGCGTGGCGTCAACCACCTCTCGGCCTGGCCCTGCAGAGCAGACAGGACCTCTGCCCCAGTGTGGCTTCTGTCCCCCAAACACACCAGCGCAAGCACGGCATGGCATCTTTTTGCCTGCGTACTTGCGTAGCCCCTTGAACGCCTACGGAGCACCGCTGGTTCCGAGGACAAACCACAGGAAGAGGCCATGGAGGAAGAAGAAGAGGAGGGGGTGGAGGAGAGAGGTGTGTCACAACCAGTAGTAGCATTTTGGAGGCGTGGCGGTGGAACAACCTCCAACACTACTGCACCTTGTCCTGCATCCTTCCCAGCTGCCAAAAGAGTGACCCAATGGGCCGTGAAAGAAAGGTAACGTCCCTGTCCATGCCTGCTGGACCATGAGTCAGCGGTAATATGCACCTTACCGCTGACCGCCCTGTCCAGCGAGGCCAAGACATTGCCTTCCACATGCCGGTAGAGAGCCGGAATAGCCTTCCGTGAGAAAAAGTGGCGTTTGGGAACCTGCCACTGAGGAACCGCACATTGCACAAACTCACGGAAGGGGGCCGAGTCTACCAACTGAAAAGGCAGCAGTTGAAGCGCTAGCAATTTAGCCAAGCTAGCATTCAACCGCTGGGCATGTGGATGGCTGGGAGTGAACTTCTTTCGACGGTCCAGCAGCTGGGGCAGGGAAATTTGCCTGCTAGAATCGGACGTCGGTGTACTGCTAGCAGAGTGGCCGCAAGTACTTTGCTGTGACACACCTAATTCTACACCTTCATTCCTCTCAGTGCATGTTTCAGAGAGGACTGAAGTTATAGTGGGGTTGGAGATCCCAGCTGATGCGGTGCAAGGAGAGGTCCGCTTTGTTCTTTGGTGTGGGTCTTTGAGGTAGGCTTGCCAACGAGCTGCATGGCAGGTCAACATATGTCTGGTCAGGCATGTGGTACCCAAGCGGCTGATGTTTTGGCCACGCGATATACGCTTGAGACATATGTTGCAAACAGCAGCTGTGCGATCTGATGCACTAGCCTCAAAAAAGGCCCACACCAAAGAACTTTTTGAATGACGGGCAGAGGCAGCGCCCTGCACAGGCGGAGCTCTGCGGTGTGATTCCGTCGGTGTACTGCCCTTACGCTGGCCACCAAAGGGCATCCTGCCTCGTTGGAGATGTGCCTCCTCCTCATCCTCCTCCTCCTCCTCTCTCCTATTAGGCACCCACGTGGAGTCAGTGACCTCATCATCACCTCCCTCCTCATCACTGGAGCCAATCTGGCAGTATGCTGCAGCTGCTGGAACATGACTGCCAGATTGGTGTCCTTCTTGAGCATCCCCTCTGTCTGCTCTCACGCTACTGCCTTCCTCTAGCTGGGTTTCATCATCAGACCCTTCGAAACGCTGGGCATCCTCCTGGAGCATGTACCCAACACTGTGCTCAAACAGTTCGGGGGACTCCTCAGGAGGAGGACATGGTGGGTCTAGGGAAGGAGTAACTGATGATGAGTCTGACATTGATACCAGGGAAGAGGACGCTTTGGCAGCTGCTTTTCCAGTATCCTGAGCCTGGGTGAGAGAGGATGAGGAGGAGGAGGAGGGCTTGGTCATCCACTCTACCAAGTCTTCGGCATGATGTGGCTCAACATGTCCAGCTGCCGAAAAGAAGGACAAGCGTGTCCCATGGCCATGTGCTGATGACAATGCACCGCGTCCACGACCAGCACTGTTGCCCCCAGACACAGAGCCTGCTTGCCCTCTTTTATTGCCTCCTGACTGTCTGCCTCTCCTTGTTTGCCTTCCAGACATTCTAATAGATGGCCTGCAGGGAGATGGGAAAAAAGCAATAAGGGCTACCTTCAGGTGTCCTTCTCTGTCCCTTTACTTAAGGATTTCTAAATATGGTTGAGGATGATTGCTTTTGCACAGAATAGCACAACGACAATTTCCCTGACTGTCCAAAAAAACAAGGATTTCAAAGATGGTTGATGAGGAATGCTTTAGCACACTATAGCACAAGGAGAATTCCCTCACTGTCCTTCCCTGTCCCTAGAAACAAGGATTCGCACAGTAAAACACACTGACACTCTCCCTACCTATAGTTTTCTGTCCCTAGAAAAAATGTTTTTTTAAAGCACACTATAGCACAAGGAGAATTTCACTCACTTTCCTTCTTTGTCCCTAGAAACAAGGATTATCCCAGTGAAAGAAACTGACACTCTCCCTACCTATAGTTTTCTGTCCCTAGAAAAAATGTTTTTTTAAAGCACACTATAGCACAAGGAGAATTCCCTCACTGTCCTTCCCTGTCCCTAGAAACAAGGATTCGCACAGTAAAACACACTGACACTCCCTACCTATAGTTTTCTGTCCCTAGAAATTTTTTTTTTTAAAGCACACTATAGCACAAGAAGAATTTCACTCACTTTCCTTCTTTGTCCCTAGAAACAAGGATTATCACAGTGAAAGAAACTGACACTCTCCCTACCTATAGTTTTCTGTCCCTAGAAAAAATGTTTTTTTAAAGCACACTATAGCACAAGGAGAATTCCCTCACTGTCCTTCCCTGTCCCTAGAAACAAGGATTCGCACAGTAAAAGACACTGACACTCTCCCTACCTATAGTTTTCTGTCCCTAGAAAAAGTTTTTTTAAAGCACACTATAGCACAAGGAGAATTTCACTCACTGTCCTTCCCTGTCCCTAGAAACAAGGATTCGCACAGTAAAACACACTGACACTCTCCCTACCTATAGTTTTCTGTCCCTAGAAAAAATGTTTTTTTAAAGCACACTATAGCACAAGGAGAATTCCCTCACTGTCCTTCCCAGTCCCTAGAAACAAGGATTCGCACAGTAAAAGACACTGACACTCTCCCTACCTATAGTTTTCTGTCCCTAGAAAAAGTTTTTTTAAAGCACACTATAGCACAAGGAGAATTTCACTCACTTTCCTTCTTTGTCCCTAGAAACAAGGATTATCACAGTGAAAGAAACTGACACTCTTCCTTCCTATAGTTTTCTGTCCCTAGAAAAAATGTTTTTTTAAAGAACACTATAGCACAAGGAGAATTCCCTCACTGTCCTTCCCTGTCCCTAGAAACAAGGATTCGCACAGTAAAAGACACTGACACTCTCCCTACCTATAGTTTTCTGTCCCTAGAAAAAGTTTTTTTAAAGCACACTATAGCACAAGGAGAATTTCACTCACTTTCCTTCTTTGTCCCTAGAAACAAGGATTATCACAGTGAAAGAAACTGACACTCTTCCTTCCTATAGTTTTCTGTCCCTAGAAAAAATGTTTTTTTAAAGCACACTATAGCACAAGGAGAATTCCCTCACTGTCCTTCCCTGTCCCTAGAAACAAGGATTCGCACAGTAAAACACACTGACACTCTCCCTACCTATAGTTTTCTGTCCCTAGAAAAAATGTTTTTTTAAAGCACACTATAGCACAAGGAGAATTTCACTCACTTTCCTTCTTTGTCCCTAGAAACAAGGATTATCACAGTGAAAGAAACTGACACTCTCCCTACCTATAGTTTTCTGTCCCTAGAAAAAATGTTTTTTTAAAGCACACTATAGCACAAGGAGAATTTCACTCACTTTCCTTCTTTGTCCCCAGAAACAAGGATTATCACAGTGAAAGAAACTGACACTCTCCCTACCTATAGTTTTCTGTCCCTAGAAAAAATGTTTTTTTAAAGCACACTATAGCACAAGGAGAATTCCCTCACTGTCCTTCCCTGTCCCTAGAAACAAGGATTCGCACAGTAAAAGACACTGACACTCTCCCTACCTATAGTTTTCTGTCCCTAGAAAAAGTTTTTTTAAAGCACACTATAGCACAAGGAGAATTTCACTCACTTTCCTTCTTTGTCCCTAGAAACAAGGATTATCACAGTGAAAGAAACTGACACTCTTCCTTCCTATAGTTTTCTGTCCCTAGAAAAAATGTTTTTTTAAAGCACACTATAGCACAAGGAGAATTCCCTCACTGTCCTTCCCTGTCCCTAGAAACAAGGATTCGCACAGTAAAACACACTGACACTCTCCCTACCTATAGTTTTCTGTCCCTAGAAAAAATGTTTTTTTAAAGCACACTATAGCACAAGGAGAATTTCACTCACTTTCCTTCTTTGTCCCTAGAAACAAGGATTATCACAGTGAAAGAAACTGACACTCTCCCTACCTATAGTTTTCTGTCCCTAGAAAAAATGTTTTTTTAAAGCACACTATAGCACAAGGAGAATTTCACTCACTTTCCTTCTTTGTCCCTAGAAACAAGGATTATCACAGTGAAAGAAACTGACACTCTCCCTACCTATAGTTTTCTGTCCCTAGAAAAAATGTTTTTTTAAAGCACACTATAGCACAAGGAGAATTCCCTCACTGTCCTTCCCTGTCCCTAGAAACAAGGATTCGCACAGTAAAAGACACTGACACTCTCCCTACCTATAGTTTTCTGTCCCTAGAAAAAGTTTTTTTAAAGCACACTATAGCACAAGGAGAATTTCACTCACTGTCCTTCCCTGTCCCTAGAAACAAGGATTCGCACAGTAAAACACACTGACACTCTCCCTACCTATAGTTTTCTGTCCCTAGAAATTTTATTTTTTTAAAGCACACTATAGCACAAGGAGAATTCCCTCACTGTCCTTCCCTGTCCCTAGAAACAAGGATTTGCACAGTAAAAGACACTGACACTCTCCCTACCTATAGTTTTCTGTCCCTAGAAAAAGTTTTTTAAAGCACACTATAGCACAAGGAGAATTTCACTCACTTTCCTTCTTTGTCCCTAGAAACAAGGATTATCACAGTGAAAGAAACTGACACTCTTCCTTCCTATAGTTTTCTGTCCCTAGAAAAAATGTTTTTTTAAAGAACACTATAGCACAAGGAGAATTCCCTCACTGTCCTTCCCTGTCCCTAGAAACAAGGATTCGCACAGTAAAACACACTGACACTCTCCCTACCTATAGTTTTCTGTCCCTAGAAAAAATGTTTTTTTAAAGCACACTATAGCACAAGGAGAATTCCCTCACTGTCCTTCCCTGTCCCTAGAAACAAGGATTCGCACAGTAAAAGACACTGACACTCTCCCTACCTATAGTTTTCTGTCCCTAGAAAAAGTTTTTTTAAAGCACACTATAGCACAAGGAGAATTTCACTCACTTTCCTTCTTTGTCCCTAGAAACAAGGATTATCACAGTGAAAGAAACTGACACTCTTCCTTCCTATAGTTTTCTGTCCCTAGAAAAAATGTTTTTTTAAAGAACACTATAGCACAAGGAGAATTCCCTCACTGTCCTTCCCTGTCCCTAGAAACAAGGATTCGCACAGTAAAACACACTGACACTCTCCCTACCTATAGTTTCCTGTCCCTAGAAAAAATGTTTTTTTAAAGCACACTATAGCACAAGGAGAATTCCCTCACTGTCCTTCCCTGTCCCTAGAAACAAGGATTCGCACAGTAAAAGACACTGACACTCTCCCTACCTATAGTTTTCTGTCCCTAGAAAAAGTTTTTTTAAAGCACACTATAGCACAAGGAGAATTTCACTCACTTTCCTTCTTTGTCCCTAGAAACAAGGATTATCACAGTGAAAGAAACTGACACTCTTCCTTCCTATAGTTTTCTGTCCCTAGAAAAAATGTTTTTTTAAAGCACACTATAGCACAAGGAGAATTCCCTCACTGTCCTTCCCTGTCCCTAGAAACAAGGATTCGCACAGTAAAACACACTGACACTCTCCCTACCTATAGTTTTCTGTCCCTAGAAAAAATGTTTTTTTAAAGCACACTATAGCACAAGGAGAATTTCACTCACTTTCCTTCTTTCTCCCTAGAAACAAGGATTATCACAGTGAAAGAAACTGACACTCTCCCTACCTATAGTTTTCTGTCCCTAGAAAAAGTTTTTTTAAAGCACACTATAGCACAAGGAGAATTTCACTCACTGTCCTTCCCTGTCCCTAGAAACAAGGATTCGCACAGTAAAACACACTGACACTCTCCCTACCTATAGTTTTCTGTCCCTAGAAAAAATGTTTTTTTAAAGCACACTATAGCACAAGGAGAATTCCCTCACTGTCCTTCCCTGTCCCTAGAAACAAGGATTCGCACAGTAAAACACACTGACACTCTCCCTACCTATAGTTTTCTGTCCCTAGAAAAAATGTTTTTTTAAAGCACACTATAGCACAAGGAGAATTTCACTCACTTTCCTTCTTTGTCCCTAGAAACAAGGATTATCACAGTGAAAGAAACTGACACTCTCCCTACCTATAGTTTTCTGTCCCTAGAAAAAATGTTTTTTTAAAGCACACTATAGCACAAGGAGAATTCCCTCACTGTCCTTCCCTGTCCCTAGAAACAAGGAATCGCACAGTAAACACACTGACACTCTCCCTACCTATCCTTCTCTTTCCCTAAACTAAAGGAATCCAGGTTAAGCAAGAAAAAAATAAATGTCACTGTCCCTGCCTATGTTTCTCTTTCCCTGCTCCGGAACACACTACACTAGGCCGCCGTGCTGGCGGCCTTTTATAGTGTGGGGCGTGTACTAAACACCCTCAGCAATAATTGGCCACAGGCATCCTGCCTGTGGCCAATCATTGCTCTCCTCGCTGCCGGCGCTGTGATTGGCCAAGCATGCGGGGTCACAGTGCATGCTTGGCCAATCACAGCGCCTGGATGACACTGCGATGGCGTAGTGCATTGTGGGCCGTTCGCGTCACTCGAATTTGGCGCGAACGGCCCAAATCGTTCGATCTTCGTCGAAAGATCGAACAGCCGATGTTCGAGTCGAACGTATGTTCGACTCGAACACGAAGCTCATCCCTAATCCCCATGTCATGGGGACCGGAGGCCGCCCGGGAAGCTCATGAAAGGGGATTCCATTTCGGGAGTGAGAAAACGTTCACGTGGCTTCAACGGCTGGTATACTGTCCGGATCTGGCAGACATGGTGGCTGAGGCATGTCTTAAGTGTCGACCCTGTGGGTTGAGCAAGAGTACTGAACAACGGGCTCCTGTTCAGGCCATCCGGACCTCAGCGCCCCTAGAGCTTCTTATGATCGATTATGTACAGGTTGGGTACTCTACCTCGGGACACTCGTACTGTCTAGTCATGACAGATCATTTCACCAAGTATGCGGTGGCTTTACCCACCAGAGACCAGACGGCAGAGTCGGCCATGGATGCGGTCTGTAAACACTTTATACAGGTGTTTGGGTGTCCTCGGAGGATACATTCGGACCAGGGGGCATGTTTTAAGGGTACTCTGATGAAAGAGCTGTATCAACTGTATGGCATCGAACGTTCCCGCACCACCCCGTATCACCCCCAGGGAAACGGGGCGTGCGAGCGGTTCAACTGCACCTTGATCCAGATGCTGCGGACACTGGAAGACAACCAGAAGGCTTGGTGGCCCGAGTACCTACCTGAACTGATGTGGGCCTATAACAACAGGGTACACAGTACCACTGGTTACTCCCCACATATGCTCAAGTTTGGGAGAGCCAGACGGGAGATTGAAGATCTCCACATGCCCGATCCGATGGAGCCATCACCAAGAAATACCACTGCATGGGTGCAAGAGCACCGCTGACGGCTAAGAGCAATCCACAAGGTTGTGGGGGAGCGCCTGGGACAAGTGGTACATCCTAACCCAAGACCAGTGCAGAGGGATGGGTTTGCCCAGGGTGATCGAGTGATGGTCAAAGCTAAGCGGCCGTCTGGAAAGTTGGATGGGCGGTGGGAGGCAGTCCCTTACACGGTGAAGAGGAGGATAGACCCTGACATCCTGGTCTATGAGGTAGAGCCAATAGGGACTGGGGGGTCTTCACAAAACTTGCACCGTAACATGTTGAGACGTTGTAATTTCGATAAGCCTGTGTGCGCGGAGGAGATGCCTCCTTCTGCTCAGGGTACAGAGCAAATACCCTTGGAGGAGGAGGAGGAGGAGGAGGAGGAATGGTGGGTTGTCCCTGCCCCGGTACCCACAGAGGCTCCAGCCGTGGCAAGTTTGCCACTTCGGGAAAGTGTTGAGCAGTCAGCAGCCCCTCCCCCATTAGATGTGTCTGACGTCCCCAGTGCTTCTGAACCTATCCCTTTTCGAAGGTCAACCAGGCCCAATGCTGGTGTGCCCCCACAGCGCTATGCCCAGAATGAGTTTTTATGGGGAGGGTTGCCGAGGACGACAACCTCTAGTGGGGTGGCATGTAAGATGGGAAGCAGCTCTCATTGTCTGAACACTGTTTGTTTACAATTAAATATTTAACTGTCATTCTGCTGTTTGGCCACAAGATGCAGCTGGTTTTTCCTGACACAGATAACGGGCTGTAGCCATGGAGACGCTGTACACAAATCAGTGCTGTGACACACAGGAAAGAAAGTGAGAGGAGAACTGTAGTATAAAGGGCTGTTTTGGACAGAGATTCAAGAAAGAGAGAGAAAGTGTGTAGCGAGCAGGCAGCCATTTTGAGAAGGAGTTTGTTCTGAGGTCTGTGTGCAGAGAATCCTACAACATCCAGGTGTGGAAACAAAACTGCAGCTGAGTGAAGTTACTTGTGTCTAAGATCCTGATCCTGTCCAGAGGAACGAGGAATTGCTTGCAGGAAGACGGATGAGACCTGAGGAACAAAACAATATACACTGCAGGACCATATACTTGTTAGAGAGACGTTTTGTTCCGGTCAGAGTCACCAGCGGATGCAGAGCAGACCCGGGTCGGTAAGATCGTGCACGCACCCCATTATTTTGTTGGCGCCTAGAGACTGAGACCAGGCCTGTAGATAGTTAGTAGGGTCTCTGTTTGTGTAAGGCCACAAGTGTTGCTACTGTTCACTACAGGGAGTCCATAACCTAAAGTGACACTTCACAATTGGAGAGCTGATGAACTTTCTACAAACTCAAGATAGACTGGCGTTGTGCTCAGGAGGAACACGCAGACACATGATACAACACCAGTTAAGGGGGGGAAATACGGTAGAGCTTTGTAAGTTTGTAAACTGTTGTGCTGCACCGCAGGCTAGCCCGCACCACACACCCATACAGTTATTCTTGTGTTGTTTTTAGGGTATTAACAGGTAAGGTGTGGCGGTTTGGTTGTGCCCACCAGTAGGCAAATTACTCCTGCATCCTACATAGGGCGCCGCGCTGTGCAGCATAAGGGTCTCAGCCTTCGGGCTGGGTGTCTGTAAATATATTGTATGTTCCCAGAATTGGCGGTTGGGTTCAATACCCCGTCTAAGTAAAATTCAGTTTTAACAAGAGCTGGTGGTGGAGGGGTTTTCCTTGTTCATGACTTTGCTGTATCCTGGGGAGCCCACCCCGGTACACATTCTACACTTACTCAATCAACTACCCGTCTGTAGTCTCTTAGCAATAGTAGTTCAGGAGGAACAGTCTGCAGTGTAGCTAAACTGAATATAGTATTACTGAGTGATATACTGCAGCTTTCTCAATCAACAACCTGCCTGTAGTCTCTTAGCAACAGTAGTTCAAGAGGAACAGTCTGCAGTGTAGCTAAACTGAATACAGTATTACTGAGTGATATACTGCAGCTTACTCAATCAACTACCTGCATGTAGTAGATTAGCTTAGCAAAAGTAGAACAGGAACGGATCTAGCTAAACTGAATAACAGTGTATATATACATATATATATATATATATATATATATATATGTATATATATATATATATATATATATATATATATATATATATATATATATATATATATATATATATATATATATATATATATATATATATATATATATATATATATACATATATATATATATATTGTGAGGGTGCGACTTTGTGCGACCTTCAAGAGGGTAGGTTTATGCCAGATTTGGTAAAGAAAGACACGCTGATGGAACAGCTGTGTCTTGGGCTATTTAGTTCAGAGGTGATTATGGAACAGGGCTCCACCCAACAGAGAGGAAGTCTGTGTGCATGGGAGTCAAGTGGGCTCTCATCCTCTGAAGTGGAGTCAAAGGCGGTGCATGTCTGCAGGAGGCAGACACCATTAGTGATACAGCAACAAAGGTGCTGACCAGGAGAAGCTAGGAGAAAGCTGAAACTCTTGGACACTGTTTGGGTCTGAGGAACAGACCGTCAGGCCTAGGCTAAAGGCCTGGATCTCTAGAAGGTAAAGCTACGAGGCTACTGTTAGTATGAAAGATACAGGAATGGTGGAACCCCCCCTCTGAATACTAAAGATGTGTTTAATTAACTTTCGTGCTTTTAAATAAAAATGGGCTACCATGCCTTTAAACAGAGTTGCTGACTGGCTTGCATCACTGGAAATATGCATCCACCACAAGAGCTAACAACCCCCAATCTTACAAGTGGTGGAGAATGTGGGCAGTTTTTGGAAGAGTTCCAGATCCCCGCATACCAAAAACAGTGAGTAAAAAGAAACTGTGTGTTTAACAGCAATACTGTGATGAACAGCCTATCTGAAGGAAAAGTTAAAGTTTTCTGCGGTGAACTGCTGCTAGCTGTGTATGGCAGCCAGGCTAACTGCATTGCACAGGAGTTCAATTAATGGACTGTGTTGTATACAGGTGATGTGCCTGTGGAAGTGAGCTCAAGCAGAGAGTAAAGTCTACATGTGAAAGCGTGCTGTTTGCAAAGTCTTGGAGACAGTACTTTAAAATTTTCCTGTGTGAAAAGGAAGCAATGTTTGCTAAAATGAGAGACAGAGCGGGTGTTGGTCCTAGCAACACTGGTGCAAGGAGTGCACAGGTGACTGCAAGTATGGAGAGTTCGCCAGAGTCTGAGTCTGCAGTGGATTGGTGCAGGCGACACTTGGCTGCACTGAACCAAGTTAAAAGGGAAGGACATGTTGTTGCCCCTGGCAACGCTGGTGCAAGATGGCCAGCTATCAATGTGCAAAGGGTTAAGAACCAAGTGCGCTGTTTGCGGTGCAGTGAGTGGGGGCATGAAGTTTCTAAATGCCCTTTGTCCCAGGCTTCACCAAAGCAAAGGTATGAGAAGCCTGCTCTGAGTGTAAAGAGTGAGCAGATGGGTGTGGTTGCCCATGGCAACAAAGCAGAAATCCGTACAGCTGACTTCATACGGCCTATGTTGCCTTCTGAATGTGTTGAGGACTTTTTGGATGAGTTTGCGATGATTGCTTCCTACAGAAGATGGCCCAGAAATCGCTGGGTTGAGTTGGTGCAACCTTTTCTGATCGAGGAGTACCAGGAGGTGTACCGTGGGATGTATAGTAACCGAGATGAATACGATAATTTTCTAGGAGCAGTCCAGTCTAGAGAGCGCTGCAAGAGATCAGCGGGGAGAAGGTGGTCTCCCATAGCAACAGGAGAAAGTCGCCAAGTGCCATGCCTGGAATGTGGTCAGCTGGGCCACGGGATCTTTTCTTGTCCAAGCTTGTGGAATACAGCTGCTGATCGTGTTGTTGGGCTTAATGCTTTGCCTGCAGGCGATGATGGAAAATCCAAGAGGGATGTATTGTTACCCTGTTTCCAGGAGGGGGCGTCATCTTGTGAGAGCATGACAAAGAAGGGACAACGCCCTCAATTGAAGTCTTCAACCCATGCTAAAGAGAATGGTAAGACTGTTCCTGTTAAAATCATGGGAAAGGCTGACTGTGTGGTTGCTCACAATGAAGTGGAAGTGACCCCAGAGCGGAGATCCACTGAAGGTGAAAAAATGAACTTGCTGCAGTGTGCTACCCAGATCAGTGGGGAGACACAGGTTAAAACCCTGCTTGCAGCGAGGTCAAAAATTGAAAGGGACATATGGACTCTGGGTACAGCTAAGGTAATCCAGCGGAGTGCTGGAAAGGATGTGCTAGGGGTGACCAAAGCAGTTGGCATGCCATGTTCCCTAGTGACAGGTGCTGTGCAGTTGCCAAGGGAAACCACCAAGGAGCCTGCAGTGGTGAGGCAAGTGGTTTCCCAGGACAACTGTGAAGACGCCCTAGTGGGCAAAATAATTCCTGTGGAGAGGAAGGGTGGTGTGCTGAGTGGCTCGCAGGGTGCCATGCGTTTTGAAAAAGGACAATTTGATAGAGTTTATAAAACTGCTATGTTTATGAATGCTGATGACACATGTGCTGATGCTAATGTGATGCTTAATGAGGTAGGGGTGATCGCTAAGCAGGATATGCGATTCCCCTTGGCAACAGTATCCAAGGCTGCAGAGGTGTCCTTAGAAACCTCCAGGGAGCTCTGTGTGTTGGAGCCAGAGGTTGCCTGGGACAACTGTGGTGCCGCTCTGATAGATAAGAGGGTACTTGACCTTGGTGATGAGAAAAATGGTAAAACTCAAATGTTTAAAATTTCTTGTACTGATAATGAGTTGTTACGGTCTGTCACTGCAGACAGTCCTCATGGGTTTAGTGAAGCGCCACCCTAGCAAAGTGGTGAAGTTATGTTATTGCAGCCTGTTGTGTTTGAAAATGTTTTGCCACAAGTGTATTTAAACAAGGAAGGCTTAGTGGGTAACAGTGGAGTGGACACAATTTCTGCTATGCTAAATAGAGAGGCTGCAGGGCCGGTAGACACGGGTGCGTTGGCTTTTGCAGAAATTAACCTTCTCCAGTTGGAAGGATCTGAAAAGGGCGCATACATAGCAGAGGTTTTGTCCACAGCAAAAGAGATGAGTAATGTTGAATGTCAGATTGATGAGGTAGTGGATAGCGATTTGAAAGGGCTCAGTGTTGCTGAAGGTGAGAGGATGAGTGTGACACATGCGATTGGCAGTGCTCAGCGGGAGCCGCAAATTTTGTTAGTTGCCTCTGAGGTAGAGGTCGTTTTAAGTGTCCCGGCCTCTCATGCCTTAGCAAATGAGTCCCTCCACATCGTTGGTAAAGGTCAGGTTCCTAGAGTTCTGTGTTTAGATACGGCATGTCTAGAAATTTCTGAGATGTGGTGGGAATTGGTGAGAATCTTTCCAATATACACCTGCGTGTATCCACAGCAGAAGGGCGACATGGTACTGCATAATACCAATCAGTGGACGCAGGTGATACATGTGTTGTTAAGCAATGTTGATGAGAATTGGTTGCTACACTGTTGGTTGCTTTTGTGGAAAGTTGTCTCGCAGTTCTCCGCGAGAGTGCTTCCAGCGGCGGTTATGTGCGGAAGGCGCTCAGGGGAATTGTTTGAGAAATTAGAGATGTTAGACATAGTGGAAGTCTCTCCGTATGTGGGTGTGATGGGGTGTATTCCTGCTGGTGCGGTCCGAGGTGCGGCTGAGCAGTGGTTGGTACGGGGCGCGTGTACTGTCTCACCCGCTACACCTCATGTAAAGGAAGGGCCCGGAACGGACGTGGCAGTAGTGGGAATTCAGTCCATCACACGCAGAGAGGTGCAGTTTGAGGTACCCGGAGACACTTTGACAGGAAATAACAGTGATGGTAACTGTAACGGAAATATGTATGAGAAGCACAGTGGAGCACTGTCAGACAACTCCGAGCTATTGGTTGAGGTACCAGTGGACACAGAAATGGTTAAAGAGATTGGTGTGAGAAAATGTGGTGGAACATGTGCGTTGGTAGGACAATTGTTATTGGAGTGTTGGACAACAGGGGGCAATGTGAAACTACGGGACTGTCCCATAGGGAGTAACTGCTTGCCTGTAGATGGTCCCTCCATAGACACTGTCCTAGCAAACAGGACAAGAGGTCCGAATGACCATATTGTGTTGAATAAC
Source organism: Rana muscosa (assembly GCA_029206835.1). Classification (NCBI taxonomy): domain Eukaryota; kingdom Metazoa; phylum Chordata; class Amphibia; order Anura; family Ranidae; genus Rana; species Rana muscosa. Next base: position 45,264,008 of record CM055127.1, read on the forward strand.
CCCTTGTGGAACATTGCTATTGAGGATATGGTATTAATCACAGATAGTTTGGTGGCCAAGAGTGACCACACAGGGGTTGGTGAACCTGAGAAACAAATGTTGATGGTTAATGTTGCGTCAGGTAGTGAAAGTAGCCAGTCCCTGACAGATGTCATGATAGGGGGTCCTCAACAGTCCCGAGAGAGTAGGTCTGTGGGAGGAAATAGAAGGGTCCTAAGGCCAAAAGGTAGAAGGGTTAGAGAGATTAGTGGAAGCCCATGGTTCGGGAAGAAGGGCTGGTGGAAGTACACCCGGAAGAAGATGTGGGTGGAGTGCCCCTTTAGAGAAAAGGTTGGGCAGATTAGGACTACTGCTACGGATAGTTGGCACAGAGGCGCCAAGGTGAAGTGCTGGTGGACACATACCCCGAAAAAGAAATGGGCCTACGCAGCCAATGGCTGGCACAGAGGTGTCCCGGTTATGGTGACGGGATCATGTGTTCCTCCCTCTGGTTCGAAACAAGGGGGAAGGTATGTGAGGGTGCGACTTTGTGCGACCTTCAAGAGGGTTGGTTTATGCCAGATTTGGTAAAGAAAGACATGCCAGATTTGGTAAAGAAAGACACGCTGATGGAACAGCTGTGTCTTGGGCTATTTAGTTCAGAGGTGATTATGGAACAGGGCTCCACCCAACAGAGAGGAAGTATGTGTGCATGAGAGTTAAGTGGGCTCTCATCCTCTGAAGTGGAGTCAGAGGTCATTATGGAACAGGGCTCCACCCAATAGAGAGGAAGTCTGTGTGCATGGGAGTCAAGTGGGCTCTCATCCTCTGAAGTGGAGTCAAAGGCGGTGCATGTCTGCAGGAGGCAGACACCATTAGTGATACAGCAACAAAGGTGCTGACCAGGAGAAGCTAGGAGAAAGCTGAAACTCTTGGACACTGTTTGGGTCTGAGGAACAGACCGTCAGGCCTAGGCTAAAGGCCTGGATCGCTAGAAGGTAAAGCTACGAGGCTACTGTTAGTATGAAAGATACAGGAATGGTGGAACCCCCCCTGTGAATACTACAGATGTGTTTGTGAACTTTTGTGCTTTTAAATAAAAATGGGCTACCATGTCCTTAAACAGAGTTGCTGACTGGCTTGCATCACTGGAAATACGCATCCACCACAAGAGCTAACAACCCCCAATCTTACAATATATATATATATATATATATATATATATATATTGTGACAGCAGGAAGGTAAAGTCACCTGGTTGCATCCAGGGGGGTAGATATATTTCGCCCAGATTCAGGCTTTACGCTGACTTATACAACTAGGTGGAGAGTTGTATAAGCCCAGCTAAGGCTAGTGGGCTCATGGATGACTCATACCTCTAGGGAGAGTGCTGGGCGTCGTGCAGACAGGGAGTTGATGAGACCAGCTGAAGCTTGTCAGCTCATTTAGGCCTCTATAAGAACTCCCAGCTTCATTAGATGTTAGCTCATGCCTGGAACCAGACCTGTGTGGACTGTCTAGGGAGAGTGAACCCCTGTGCGGTGAGACAAAGCCTGTGTGGCTATTTGCTTGGACATTTAAAACCAGGGACTTAGGGACTAGGACAGCACTAGGCTGATCCCAGTCGTTAGTTAGGAAACCTGTATGTTTAGTCAGAGGTCAACTTGACCAGGATTTATTTTGTTTATGTTTCTTTTGTTTTGCTGTGTTTTGTCACTGTAAATAGAAAATAAACCGCACCTTTTTGATTTTGAAAACCACAACCTCCGTTTGCTGGGCCTGTTTTGTGTGGGGAGCCCATCCCGGGGGTCACACACACCCGCTGCCGAGCTAACCCCCTCACAGTTGGTGGAGAACCAGTGGCAGTTTTTTTTTTAAGCCAGCATGGAGGAGATACTGAAGCAGCTGGCTCTAGCAAATGCCAATCAACAGCAGACAAATGCAGGTTTGCAAAAGAGCCTTGCAGCTCATCAACAGAGCCTTGCAGCTCAACAACAGAACTTCGCAGCCCAGCAGCAAGCTCATCAACAGAGCCTTGCAGCCCAGCAGCAGACAAACGCAACTTTGCAACAGAGTCTGGAGGCTCAGCAACGAGCCCAGCAGCAATCTGAGGCCCGCTTCATAGACCTGTTGCAGAAGCAAGAGCAGAGACTACAACAACAGATGGAAGCAGTAATGCAGCAACGTCCGCAGACCAGTGAGGAAAGCCGTCCCACTAATACCGCGTCCTTTGGGGTGAGTCGTTTATTGACAAAAATGACTGGAGAGGATGATCCAGAGGTATTTTTGACCACATTTGAAAGGACCGCTGAAAGAGAAAAGTGGCCTGAGGAGCAGTGGGCTGGACTGGTGGCTCCTCTGTTAACTGGTGAATCGCAGAAAGCTTACTATGACCTAGAGCCTAACCAAGCAAAAGACTATGTGATGCTAAAAGCTGAAATATTGGCAAGGCTGGGTGTCACCCAGGCTGTCCGGGCTCAGCGTGTGCATAACTGGACTTTCCAGCTTGGAAAACCCCCCAGGTCTCAAATGTATGATCTCATTCACCTGAGCAGAAAGTGGCTACAGCCAGAGACTTTGTCCGCACCAAAGATTGTGGAACGTGTTGTAATGGATCGGTTTTTGAGAGCTCTTCCTACTGCCATCCAAAAGTGGGTAAGCCATGGAGACCCAGAGACGGCCGATGGTCTTGTGGATCGTGTGGAGAAATACTTGGCTACAGAGAACCTGACGGCCTCTTCCAGAGACACTCGGACTTTCCACCCTAAGACCAGACCATCCCCAGGGGCGGATAAGAGGATTCCAAGGGGTGAGGGTGGAGAGAGTGAGAGGGTGGGAGCTCTACCCCAAGTTTGGCGAGAACAGCCTGGGAAATCAGCGGCTCAAGAGGCGGCAAGAAGGATCGTTTGCTACCGCTGCCGGCAAGCGGGACATATTGCAGCCAATTGCCCGGTTGTGGAGGAACCCATGCAGTGTGACTTTCTGACGGGCAGACGTCAGTCGCTGTGTGCGACAGTCGCATGCACTGCCATTCGAGGAACTGAGAAACATTTATGCAAAATGTGTGTTAATGGTAGAAATGTTGTGGTATTGCTGGATTCAGGTAGCCTTGTGACCCTGATAAAGGCTGAGTTAGTTAAAACAGAGGTCTCTGGGAATAGCAAGGTAGCTGTTATTTGTGTGCATGGGGACACCCGAGAGTATCCAGTGACTACAGTGTGTTTCGAGACCCCCAAAGGTACCCTCTCTCATCCAGTGGGCTTAGTATCTCAGTTACCGCATGACGCCATTGTGGGAAGGGATTTTCCGAAGTTCTGGGAACTGTGGGATGATCCTGAGCCCCTCACTGGTGCCCCTATGTACCAGGAATGTGATAGCCAGAACTCCCCTGAGAGTGGTGAGGACTCTCCGGAATTTCCCTTATCAGTATTGGCAGGGGAGACTCAAGAAACTGGAGAGGAGCCCACCTCCTCAGACGAAAACCTACCGTCTGTGGAGTTTTCTGATCTTGAGGTTCACAGGGAAAACTTTGCCACAGAACAGTTGAAAGACCCCGCCCTAATAAAGGCACGGGAAAACGTAGTGAAAATAGATGGCGAGTTAGTGAACCCAGATAATACCTGCACTTACCCATACTTCAGCGTAGAGAAGGACCTACTGTATCGGGTGGCAAAAAGGGCAGAAGAAACCGTTGAGCAGCTTGTGGTGCCCAAACCTTACAGGAAGTTGGTGTTGGAGTTGGCCCATGGGCACATTCTTGGAGGTCATCTGGGGACAGAGAAAACCCGAGAGAGGGTATTACAGAGATTCTATTGGCCGGGGGTGATGAAGGACGTAGAAAATTATTGTTCCTCCTGCCCTGTGTGTCAGAGGTCGGCCCCGATGCCACATTTCCGTAGCCCGCTGGTCCCTCTACCCATCATTGAGGTCCCGTTTGAGAGGATCGCCATGGATTTGGTAGGTCCTATAATCAAGTCCGCTAGGGGGCACCAGTACATATTAGTTATAATGGACTATGCCACCCGTTATCCAGAAGCGATCCCTCTCCGAAATACCTCGGCCAAAACCATAGCCAAAGAGCTATCTCTTGTGTTTAGCCGGGTGGGTATTTGTAAAGAACTGCTTACGGACCAAGGTACACCCTTTATGTCCCGGGTTATGAAGGAGCTGTGTAAATTATTCAAAGTGACGCAATTACGTACATCTGTGTATCACCCCCAAACCGATGGGCTGGTTGAAAGATTCAACAAAACCCTAAAACAAATGTTGAAGAAAGTGGTGGATAGAGATGGAAAGGATTGGGACTGTCTACTTCCTTATCTGATGTTTGCTACTAGGGAGGTGCCCCAATCCTCTACGGGATTCTCCCCCTTTGAGTTACTGTATGGGAGACACCCAAGAGGGCTGTTGGATATTGCCAAGGAAACTTGGGAAAGTGAGAGTTCTCCCCACAGGAGTGTGATTGAGCATGTCGCCCTGATGCAAGACCGAATTGCACAGGTAATGCCCATCGTGAAGGAACATTTGGCCCAAGCGCAGTTAGCACAGCAGAGAGTGTACAACCGTGGAGCCAAGACCCGTACCTTTTCCCCGGGGGATAGGATACTGGTACTTGTCCCTACGGTTGAAAGTAAATTCCTTGCCAAATGGCAAGGCCCCTACGAGATAATGGAAAAAGTGAGCGAAGTGAATTACAAGGTCAGACAACCAGGAAGGCGAAAGACCGAACAGATCTATCACGTTAATCTGTTGAAAGCCTGGAGGGATAGAGAGTCCCTAGTCGCAGACACTTGGTCACCAGCTCAAACTGGTTGCGTGATTCCTGAGGTTGGAATAGCAGCCACCTTGTCACAACCCCAACAACAGGAGGTTAAGGAGTTTGTGCTTCGCAACAAGGAGGTATTCTCTGAGCTGCCGGGACAAACATCTGGGGTAGAGCATGACATCATTACCCCGCCCGGTGAAAGGGTGAAGTTAAAACCCTATCGGATCCCAGAGGCCCGACGGGAGGCAATACGGGAGGAAGTACAGAAAATGCTGAACTTAGGGGTGATAGAGGAGTCCCAAAGTGATTGGTCTAGTCCCATCGTGTTGGTGCCTAAACCGGATGGGAGCTGGCGATTTTGTAACGATTTTCGTCAGTTGAACAAAGTTACAAAATTTGACACCTACCCCATGCCACGTATAGATGAGTTGATCGACCGGCTGGGAACAGCCCGATACATGACGACTCTTGACCTCACAAAAGGGTATTGGCAAATCCCCCTGGCCAAGTCGGCCAAAGAGAAAAACGCATTTGTAACCCCAGACGGGGCGTTCCAATATAAAAGAATGCCGTTCGGGTTACAGAATGCGCCGGCCACATTCCAGCGGAAAATGGACCAGATGCTGAGGCCCCATCGGAAGTATGCTGCGGCTTACCTGGATGACGTAATTGTCCATAGCACAGATTGGGCCTCACATCTGCCAAAAGTGCAAGCAGTCCTGGACTCTGTTCGGGAAGCGGGGTTTACGGCTAACCCCAAGAAGTGTACCATTGGGCAGGAGGAGGCCAAATATCTTGGGTACACCATTGGGAGGGGAGTAATAAAACCCCAACTCAACAAAGTCGAGGCCATCCAGAGTTGGCCACGTCCCAACAGCAAGAAGCAGGTACGAGCCTTTCTGGGAATCGCTGGGTATTATCGGCGATTCATTCCCCACTTTGCTTCTAAGGCTGTGCCCCTAACCAACCTGACGAAGGGGAAAGGGTCGGTCATGATTAAATGGACCCCCGAGGCTGAGGCAGCATTCCAATTCTTGAAACAAGCCTTATGTAGCCAGCCAGTGTTGTACTCACCCGACTTCTCTAAAGACTTTGTCGTACAAAGTGATGCGTCAGATGTGGGGTTAGGAGCAGTATTGTCCCAGGTCTGGAACGGGGAAGAGCACCCAGTCATTTACCTCAGCAGGAAGTTGAAGTCCCATGAGGTAAATTACGCCACCGTTGAAAAGGAGTGTTTAGCGGTGAAGTGGGCTCTAGATTCCCTTCGGTACTACCTGCTAGGTAGGCACTTTGACATGGTTACGGATCACGCTCCGTTAAAGTGGATGGCTCAAAACAAGGAAACAAATAGAAGAGTGAATAGGTGGTTCCTGGCCCTCCAGGAATTCAACTTCACAGTAAAGCATCGCCCTGGCGTTCAAATGGGGAATGTGGATGCTTTGTCTCGAGTACATGAATGCCTGATTGCTGGTGTTCCAACCCCAAGGTTAAAACAAGAGGGGGGGGTATGTGACAGCAGGAAGGTAAAGTCACCTGGTTGCATCCAGGGGGGTAGATATATTTCGCCCAGATTCAGGCTTTACGCCGACTTATACAACTAGGTGGAGAGTTGTATAAGCCCAGCTAAGGCTAGTGGGCTCATGGATGACTCATACCTCTAGGGAGAGTGCTGGGCGTCGTGCAGACAGGGAGTTGATGAGACCAGCTGAAGCTTGTCAGCTCATTTAGGCCTCTATAAGAACTCCCAGCTTCATTAGATGTTAGCTCATGCCTGGAACCAGACCTGTGTGGACTGTCTAGGGAGAGTGAACCCCTGTGCGGTGAGACAAAGCCTGTGTGGCTATTTGCTTGGACATTTAAAACCAGGGACTTAGGGACTAGGACAGCACTAGGCTGATCCCAGTCGTTAGTTAGGAAACCTGTATGTTTAGTCAGAGGTCAACTTGACCAGGATTTATTTTGTTTATGTTTCTTTTGTTTTGCTGTGTTTTGTCACTGTAAATAGAAAATAAACCGCACCTTTTTGATTTTGAAAACCACAACCTCCGTTTGCTGGGCCTGTTTTGTGTGGGGAGCCCATCCCGGGGGTCACACACACCCGCTGCCGAGCTAACCCCCTCACAATATATATATATATATATACACACACAACTCCTAAGATGCATATATATACTAAATAAACAGACTAAAGCTAACTCAATCGCCTGCCTGCCTGCTCTAAGTAACTGAAATGAAATGAAATGACACTCTCTCTGTCTCTATCTCTCTCAGCCGGAACACACTACACAAGGCCGAAGCGCGGGCGGCCTTATATAGTGTGTGGCGTGTACCTAATCCCTGAGCCATGATTGGCCAAAAGCACACTGCCTTTGGCCAATTATGGCTCTCTTTGCTTACAGCGATGTGATTGGCCAAGCATGCGGGTCAGACGATGTTCGAGTCGAACATGAGTTTGACTCGAACACAAAGCTCATCCCTACCCAGCAGTTGAATGCTAGCTTGGCTAAATTGCTAGCACTTCAACTGCTGCCTTTTCAGTTGGTAGACTCTGCCCCCTTCTGTGAATTTGTGGAATGTGTGGTACCTCAGTGGCAGGTTCCCAAACGCCACTTTTTTTCATGGAAGCCGATTCCGACTCTCTACCGGGATGTGGAAGGCAATGTCTTAGCCTCGCTGGACAGGGTGGTCAGCGGTAAGGTGCATATTACCGCTGACTCATGGTCCAGCAGGCATGGACAGGGACGTTACCTATCTTTCACGGCGCACTGGGTGACTCTGCTGGCAGCTGGGAAGGATGCAGGACAGAGTGCAGTAGTGTTGGAGGTTGTTCCGCCACCACGCCTCCAAAATGCTACTAGTGGTGATTCTGCAACACCTCTCTCCTCCACCCCATCCTCTTTTTCTTCCTCCATGGCCTCTTCCTCTGCTGATTTGTCTTCAGAACCAGCGGTGCTCCGTAGGCGTTCTAGGGGCTCCGCAAGCACGCAGGCAAAAAGGTGCTTGAGCTGGTGTGCTTGGGTGACAGGAGCCACACTGGGGCAGAGATTCTGTCAGCTCTGCAGGGCCAGGCTCAGAGGTGGTTGACGCCATGCCAGCTTCAGCCAGGAGTGGTTGTTTGCGACAATGGCACCAACCTCCTCTCCGCCCTTCGACAGGGACAACTGACCCATGTGCCCTGTTTGGCTCACGTCCTTAACTTGGTGGTGCAGTGGTTTTTGGGCAGGTACCGGGCTTACAGGATCTCCTGAGGCAGGCCAGGAAAGTCGGTGTGCATTTCCGCCGGTCATATAATGCCAGTGCTCGGCTGGCTGACCTCCAAAAGGAATTTAACCTGCCCAAGAACCGCCTAATCTGTGACATGCCCACCAGATGGAACTCAACGTTGGCCATGCTGCAGCGGCTGCAAACGCAGCAGAGGGCCATCAATGAGTACCTGTGCGACTATGGCACCAGGACAGGGTCAGGGGAGCTTGTTTTTTTTTTTCGCCACGCCAGTGGGTCATGATCAGAGATGCATGCACTGTCCTGTCACCATTTGAGGAGGCCACGAGGATGGTGAGCAGTGACAGTGATATTGTCCCTCTTGTCCACCTGTTGGAGCACATGCTGCGTGGAATAATGGACAGGGCACTTGAGGTGGAACAGAGGGAGTAAGAGGAGGACTTCCTTACCTCTCAAGGCCCCCTTTATCCAGACAGTGTTCCTGCGGGCCCGCCAATCACACAGGAAGAGGAGGAGGAGGAGGAGGATTGTGTCAGCATGGAGGTGGAGCCTAGCACTCAGCATAAGCAGCAGTCTTCAAGGGATCTTTTACAATCCCCAGAAACCCATGGACTTGTTCGTGGCTGGGAATAGGTGGCTGCAGATCATGTCGTCTTTAGTGACCCAGAGGACTCTGGATCGAATGCCTCAGCAAAACTACGCTGCATGGCCTCCCTGATCCTGCAAAGCCTGCGAAAGGATCCTCAGATTCGTGGTATCAAGGAGTGGTGTCATTGCTGGCTGGCAACCCTCCCTGATCCACGTTACAAGGGTAAGGTTGCGGACCTTATCCAGCCGTCGCAGAGGGAGCAGAGGATGAAACATCTTCGGGAGGCCTTGCAGAAAGGTTTGTGCAATGCGTATCCAGAGCCTGGGAGGTTACAAATTCCTGGTCTTGGACAATGTATTGCTGAGGCTTCGGTCAGTCACAGAAGGAGCGATGGAGAAGGACCGATGCGTTCAGACAATTTTTTAGTCCACAGACCCAAGGTATGATCGGTTCCAGCAACCCTCGCCAGCATCTGATTTACATGGTGCAGGAATACCTAGGGGCAAGATCAGACTTGGACACCTTTCCCACCCAAAATCTTCTAGGTTACTGGGTCTTGAGGATGGATCACTGGCCAGAGCTTGCACAGTATGCAATTGAGCTACTGGCCTGTCCTGCATCCAGCGTTCTTTCGGAACGCACATTCAGTGCTGCTGGAGGCTTTGTAACCGATCACAGGGTGCGCCTGTCCACCGACTCGGTCGATCGGTTGACGTTCATAAAAATGAATCAGTCTTGGATCACCACCAGCTACCAAGCACCTGATGCTGATGTAACCGAATATTTATTTTTTGAATGTGAGATCCCTTCAAGACTGCCTATGCTGATGCTGAGTGACTATCCTGTTATGCTGAGTGACTATCCACTTCCTCCTCAATGTTCATGTTGATAGCTTGTAAGAACATTTTTGGTTCTGGGCACCACCACCAGTGGCTAAGGCCCAATTTTTCTGCCCCTGTTTAATAGGGCTATGTAATTACAATTTTTGCTGTAATACTTTGCAGCAGGGCTCATTCCTGCGCTCCAACTATAGTATCTGTGACGGGTTGCAGTGTTGTGGCACCAGCACCAGTGCCTGAGGCCCAATTTTTCTGCCCCTGTTTAAGAGGGGCGTGTAATTACAATTTTTGCTGTAATACTTTGCAGCAGGGCTCATTCCTGCGCTCCAACTATAGTATCTGTGAGGGGTTGCAGTGTTGTGGCACCAGCACCAGTGCCTAAGGCCCAATTTTTCTGTCCCTGTTTATTCACCATGAATAAGTCAGGTGGCTCTGATGTAACGCGTAGGGAGGAACCGAATGATGCTGTCAGCAGGTGTCTATCACATACAGACACTCAATGAGGAGATCGCTCTGCTGAGCCGTGTTATGCGCTTCTGATTCCTGGTACATGTGAGTGGTATACCAATCGAGTCTGTTGGGTGTGATTCTGTTATCACAATATGCTGCACTATGATCGCTTTCTCTTGTTTTGATATGTCCACTTCACATATGGATTAAACAAGATACAAGCATTATCGTTGTAAGCTGGTCTAGTGCCTCCGGTGGAAGATTGTGGAACCTTACACCTGTTATAAACTTTCATGAATTCCTTTCATGTTTATTTGGATTCGCTTTTATGTTATTATTCTTATTGTTGTTATTGCATTTAGCTATATATTGCACTATACACCCATTCATTGCTGCTGTTATTGATAGTACTGCATAGTAGGCTTGTGCAATTCGTTTCGTAACTAATCGAAATTCGTCCGAATTTAGCAACTTTCGGACATTCGGAAGCATTCGAATTTCCGAACAGAGCAATTACGAATAAAACCGAATCCGAAATAAATTATACCGCAAAATAGCGAATGCCCGAAGGTCTTCGGCATAATTCGTTATGAAAAAAGTTACGAATGTACGAATCCATTCGAAGCACAATAACACTCACTCTGCTCTCTGCTTCTCCCTCACCATGCTGAACTCCCTCTCAAAATGGTGTACAGGGGGCGGAGGCTATAGCCGCATGAAAAAACGAAAGTAAAATACGAGATTTCGAATCCATTCGAAGCACAATAACACTCACTCTGCTCTGCTCTCTGCTTCTCCCTCACCGTGCTGAACCCTCTCAAAATGGTGTACAGGGGCGGAGCCTATAGCCGCATGTAAAAAACGAAAGTAAAATACGAGATTTCGAATCGTTACAAATAACCGCTATGTATTTAGAAAAGTACAAATCCATTCGAAGCACATTAGGCATAATAGGCAGCGTCGTTGTGAGAGAGACACGGAAAATTACGAATCAACGAACCCAAAAAAAGTTACGAAAGTAGGAGTTGTGTCCAGAATCAACGAAAAACAACGTACTCTACCGAAAGTACGAATTATAAAGCAACAAAAAATTCAACGAAAAATGTCGCTTGCAAAAATACGAATGAGTCCGAACACGAAAAATCCCGTCTAGCAAAATTACGAATGATTACGAATCAACAGGACCGGAAAGAAACGAACCGAAACGGAACAAATTTTTCCGTTGTGCACAAGTCTACTGCATAGTATCAATTTTGCACTTTATACCCATTCATTGCTGCTCTATTTTGTGCACAGAGTCACATTTATTGATGTTTCATTTTGCACTTTTATTGCATTATTAGCACATTATTTATTGGATGTGTATATATTTTTAATTTTTTGTGCTGCAATTTAGGGTTGGTTTTAGCGCACCAATATATTTATTCACTTGCACGTTTTAAATCACAGTAATTCCTTGATTGATTGCAGCTTTTACCATTCAGGTATCCTATTTTGTTTGTTTTTTTACTTAATTTCCACGTAGTAGCGCTTTAGTACTATATTATTATTATACATATACCATTGTTGTCAATTTCTTAAAGAACACCCAAAAGAATTCAATCCACAATCTCAGTGCAGTGAATCAATAATAAGCAAGCTGCATTCTACAAATAAAAATGTGTGCAACCACAAATTTGTAGCATGCACTTTACATATTGTTGATGATTCACTGCACTGAGATTGTGCATTTAATTATTTTGGATGTTCTTTAAGATATTTTTAACATTGGTATATGTATTCAACATGTTCATTTATATTTTAACATATGTGGTAATATTTTGGAGTATATTTTTATTGGTATTTATAGATTTGCAGCACTGGGATTGTGGATTCAATTACTACTTTTTTATATAATCTATTTAAAATATTTGCATAATCAGTGATGCATTATGAAAACAGCTGGTAGTAATGGCTGGTTATTCATGTAGGGTTGCTAACTATCTCTGGGATTCACCAGAACAGTCCAGGTTTTGACGTATGTGTCTGGGGTTCAGTCTGCCTGAAACCCAGACACATTATTCAGATTGAACTGTGGCTTCCCAAGTAACAGAGATAGTCACACACAAATCTGTTGCCATCTGTTAACTCAGTTTGGTCACACCCACTGTTCGGCTTGGTGCGTGTAGCGCACCACATTACTATAAGGTGTTTAAGGTCTTTTGCAATCCTATAGTGTATACTACATACAAAATTGCCATAGTGTTTGGGTTTGGCATGAAGAAAAGTTGGCAAACCCTATGCATGTCCCAGGGGACATGTGGGAGGCAGGGTTCTGGGAGGATGTCCATGGACGCCCTGCCAAAATTGGAAGCCCAGAGCTTGGATGGAAGGGGGGGGGGTCAGGGGGGCCCATAATGGTTTCTCGCAACAGGCCCCTGAGGGTTCTAGTTACGCCTCTGGTATAGTGGATGGTCATCTTTATATGTTTCCTAGGCAGCATCCCAAGCTAGGGTGGAGAGATGGTTATCTGAAGCAAATCTGTTAAACAAAATACTAGAAGATTGTCAGAGTTTACTAGGAAAAACGCATGCTTCACATGCAGCTAAAAAAATAAATAAAATCTAAATCCAAAGCAGTTTACAACCTTTGCCTGTGCAATTTATTTAAATCTTGTGCAGGCAGCTCACACCAGAATCCCAATTTATTCCTCTCTTCTTCGTAGGCAGTGACTTGTGACATTTATTAATGTTATCGCTCATCATTTCAGACTGGAGTAGCTATGGAAACTCTGCAGCCTGTCATTTGTCTGCGTTCTGTGTTTGTTTAGCGTACTCTTTCTGTTTGTACATCCATGGCAGATCTCTTTCTGTGTAACATTCAGCTCAGTGTGTTTCCGTCACCATTGGCTTGTTAGCTGACACTAATATTCATTAACATCTGTTGATAACAGAAATACTTTTTGCATGCCTTTTTCCATGGTAGACATCTGACATTCATTTTCATATGTATCCCCAGCAACTATTGTCTGTGATCTATTATGTTCAGCACAAGATTTAATGAAGCTGACTTATTAGGCCTTTTTAGACCAAAGTCATCATAATAGCATTCATTAGGAAAAAATGTCTGAATACGTGTGGTTTTTATTTATTGGTTTATGTACTGATAAGTTAAATGAGTAGAATTAAAACAGTGCCTGGTATTAAAGGGGTTGTTAAGGTTCGTTTTTTTTTCTTTTTTTTTTTTTAAATAACAAACATGTCATACTTACCTCCTCTGTGCAAGGGTTTTGCACAGAGTGGCCTCGATCCTCCTTTTCTGGGGTCCCCCCATGGTGCTCCTGGCTCCTCCTCTTCTCGAGTGCCCCAACGGAGAGCCGTATTCAATGGGGGCACTCATGCGGGTGCTAGGGTGACCACGTGTCCCGGATTGCCCGGGACAGTCCCGCATTTTGCAGGTCTGTCCCGGGCACATTCATTCCAGGACAATACAGTGTCCCGGAATAAAACTGACACAGCCACCCCCCCGGGCCAATCTGATGCCCCCAAAATAGGCCGCCACATCACCACTTTATTCACTGACAGTTCTTGTCCTGGCCGGGAATGCCTGGAGGAGCACAATCCCGCCCCTGCTTGTGATTGGAGAAATCATAAATCCTGCCTCTTGTGTCCAATCACTGTGCTTTGATTTGTTACAGCACAAGCTGATTTTTGGGAAGGGAAGGTGTCCCTGAATGGTAGTTTGGAAATGTGGTCACCCTAGCGGGTGCGCTCCCAAGTCCTGCTGCTGCGTCTATTGGCTCCTGCTGCTATCAATCTATCCCATTAGGACCCGAGACAGTGGCTGGAGCTGCTGTGCTTGTCCCCATCGCTGTAACAAACTGATTCAGGTAAGTAAAAGGGGGGCTCTGGGGGGCTTCTGCACTACTGAAGGTTTTTCCCCTTAATGCATAGAATGTATTAAGGTGAAAACCTTGTGGGTTTATAACCCATTTAACCACTTGCAAAACGCGCTATAGCCAGATGTCTACAGAGCAGCCAGCTGGTTCTGAGAGACATGTGACGGTCCTTTTCATTGTTGGGCGTTTCCATTGTCCTAGTGCTGCAGGACCTTCAAAAGTATGATAGATAGTCAAGAAGTTAGATGTGTAATTTATGTCCCTAGAACACCTGATAGTGCTCCCTGCATGTTGGGCCTATCTATGTGGCTAGGCAGTAGGGATGAGCTTCGAGTTCGAGTCAAACTCATGTTCGACTCGAACATTGCCTGTTCGCCCGTTCGCCGAACAGCGAACAAATTGGGGTGTTCGCGGCAAATTCGAAAAATCTATGGGAGAAATCTAAAGTGCTAATTATAAAGGCTTATATGCAAGTTATTGTCCTAAAAAGTGTTTGGGGACCTGGGTCCTGCCCCAGGGGACATGTATCAATGCAAAAAGAAGTTTTAAAAACGGCCGTTTTTTCGGGAGCAGTGATTTTAATAATGCTTAAAATGAAACAATAAAAGTGAAATATTCCTTTAAATTTCGTACCTGGGGGGTGTGTATGATATGCATGTGAAGTGGCGCATGTTTCCCGTGCTTAGAACTGTCCCTGCAAAAAATGTCATTTTTGAAAGAAAAAAATGCATTTAAAACTGACTCGCGGCTATTAATGAATTGTCGGCTCCCGGCAATACATACAAAAGTCATTGATAAAAAAAAAAAAGAAAAAAGGGGGGGTTCCCCAGAATTCAATTACCAGGCCCTTCAGGTCTGGAATGGATATTAAGGGGAACCCCGCCGCAAATTAAAAAAAAATTGACGTGGGGTTCCCCCAAATATCCATTCCAGGCCCTTCAGATCTGGCGTGGATTTTAAGGGGAACTCCACCCCAAATTTAAAAAAAAAATGGCGTGGAGTCCCCCTAAAAATCCATACCAGACCCCTTATCCGAGCACGCAACCTGGCCGGCTGCAGGGGAAAAGGGGGGGACGAGAGAGCGGCCCCCCCTCCCTCCTGAACCGTACCAAGCCACATGCCCTCAACATGGGGAGGATGTCCCCATGTTGATGGGGACAAGGGCCTCATCCCCACAACCCTTGCCCGGTGGTTGTGGGGGTCTGCGGGCGGGGGGCTTATCGGAATCTGGAAGACCCCTTTAACAAAGGGGACCCCCAGATCCCGCCCCCCCCCTATGTGAATTGGTAAGGGGTACATTGTACCCCTACCATTTCACGAAGAAAGCGTAAATTTTTTTTTAAAAAAACACACAAACATCTTGAAAAAGTCCTTTATTTAAAAAAATAAAAATAAACATTCCAGCGGTGAAATCCAGTGTCCCGCGGCGATCCCGATGTCCAGCGCTGTCCTTCATTGGTTGTGCCTGAGCTGACCTGATGGGGAACTCCCTCTCAGTATTTTAAATGTATAGACCCGCCCATTCTAAAGTTCCCAATCAGGTCCGCTCAGCGGACCAGATGCGGAACATGAGAAGGGGCGGGTCTATACATGTATTACCAAAGTGAGAGCAGTTCCCCATCAGGTCCGTCCCCTCGGTATGTCGGACCCGCCTACGTCATTGGCTTGAGCGGGGAACTTCCTTCACTATGTAAATTTAAATTACCATAACCTGATGGGGAACTTTAGAAGGGGCGGGTCTATACATTTAAAATACTGAGAGGGAGTTCCCCATCAGGTCCGCTCAGGCACAACCAATGAAGGACAGCGCTGGACATCGGGATCACCGCGGGACACTGGATTTCACCGCTGGAATGTTTTTTTTTAAATAAAGGACTTTTTCAAGGTGTTTGTGTGTTTTTTTAAACATTTTTTACGCTTTCTTCGTGAAATGGTAGGGGTACAATGTACCCCTTACCAATTCACATGGGGGGGGCGGGATCTGGGGGTCCCCTTTGTTAAAGGGGTCTTCCAGATTCCGATAAGCCCCCCGCCCGCAGACCCCCACAACCACCGGGCAAGGGTTGTGGGGATGAGGCCCTTGTCCCCATCAACATGGGGACATCCTCCCCATGTTGAGGGCATGTGGCTTGGTACGGTTCAGGAGGGAGGGGGGGCGCTCTCTCGTCCCCCCCTTTTCCCCTGCGGCCGGCCAGGTTGCGTGCTCGGATAAGGGGTCTGGTATGGATTTTTAGGGGGACTCCACGCCATTTTTTTTTTTAAATTTGGGGTGGAGTTCCCCTTAAAATCCATGCCAGATCTGAAGGGCCTGGAATGGATATTTGGGGGAACCCCACGTCAATTTTTTTTTTAATTTGCGGCGGGGTTCCCCTTAATATCCATTCCAGACCTGAAGGGCCTGGTAATTGAATTCTGGGGAACCCCCACGCTTTTTTTTATTTTTTATCAATGACTTTTGTATGTATTGCCGGGAGCCGACAATTCATTAATAGCCGCGAGTCAGTTTTAAATGCATTTTTTTCTTTCAAAAATGACATTTTTTGCAGGGACAGTTCTAAGCACGGGAAACATGCGCCACTTTACATGCATATCATACACACCCCCCAGGTACGAAATTTAAAGGAATATTTCACTTTTATTTTTTCATTTTAAGCATTATTAAAATCACCGCTCCCGAAAAAACGGCCGTTTTTAAAACTTATTTTTGCATTGATACATGTCCCCTGGGGCAGGACCCAGGTCCCCAAACTCTTTTTAGGACAATAACTTGCATATTAGCCTTTATAATTAACACTTTAGATTTCGAACGTTCGAGTCCATTGTATTTAATAGGGTTCTAAAGTTTACACTAACATTTTGTCTGTTCGCAGGTTCTGGTGCGAACCGAACAGGGGGGTGTTCGGCTCATCCCTGCTAGGCAGAATGTGTTTGGGGTGTAGTTGCAAGTATGAATATGCCATGTGAGAGAAATAACCTCTTAATATGACAATAAAGTATTCTGTATTTTGTGAAAAAAAATCTTCATTTGCAAAGAACTTAAAAAAACTCACCATGCCTCTTACTAAATACCTTGGAATGTCCAATTTCCAAATAGGGGAAATTTGGCAGGTATTTGTACTGTCCTTGTAAGTGTCTCAAGAAATTAGATAGGCCGTCAGTACATCATGTGTGATCAATTTTCAATGATTGGGACCATAGCTTGTAGACTCTATAATTTTTACACAGACCAAATAATATACACTGATTTGGGTTATTTTTACCAAAGAAAAGGAGCAGTATAAATTTTGGTCAAAATGCATGAAGAAAAATTACTAATTTGCAAAATTTTATAACAGAAATGTTAAGAAGAAAGATGCAATAAAAAACCCAGTGGTGATGTCGTGGAAATTTCATTAATATGTATTGTCGTAGTGTCTCTCAGTGTTAGTTCTCCCGCAACCCGCTCTAAAGAGCTGACTGGGGCAGACTGACGCTGGTTGAGTCCTGTCTGGTAGTGGAAAACGTCTTAAGATTGGAGAGAAATGTTTGCAGAGTGGGTATATGTCCACCGACGAAAGGGCCTCTGTGCATTAGCGCAGACGATCGTGTAGGGGGGATATGTTCACTCTGCAAGGACATTATTGGTTATAGGCGGATTTGCGCTCTTGTCTCTGCTATGTCTGATCATGATCAGCATTGTCGGGATTCGTAGCGCACGCCTGCAGATAGCCTCCCTTCCACAAGCAATAATAGTATATACCGGATATACATTGTTTTCTGGAATAGGGCAGAATAAGGATTCCTATCAGCGGTAAAACGGGAGCCTTGGTTTGTTATGGCCAGAGATGGCGTCCAGGTTTGTTTAGCTTCCATCACACCCATCAGAATTGTTTAATTGTATTGTATTGTTTTGTGTTGTATTGTATTGGACATCCTGTTGGAGGGATGTCCTTATATGGTAATTTTCCTGTGTGAAAGTCACATGCTGTGACATCACTTCCTGTTGGTAACTTCTTTTGTGATGGTGATAATAAAAAGAGCGACACAGAGGACTCCCGAGTAGAGATGCTGAGGAGCTGAGAACATAGCAGTGCGGTGATGTCTGGTTATTTGGATGAATGGGAAATTGAATGATTTGTGAGATGCATTATATCATTAAGACAAAATGTGTTATTACTAGAGACACGAGATTTGGCTGTGTGCTCTGCGTACAGCCTTATTTCGCTGACAGAATGGCGGGCCAATGGTACGAGTGAACACGGCCTCCTTGAGCATCGGATCAGCAGAGTGGGAGAATGGATGCACGTTCCGATGCGTGGGAAGGCTCTGCTTTACAAAATAACAAATTTTTCGTCTTTTTGAAATAATGCTGGAAGTTTGATCGTGTGTGTGTGTGTGTGCCTGTGAATTTAATCGTATGTGTATGTGTGATTTTGTCATGGATTGGAAGTTTGATCGTATGTCTGTTGTATGAGAGATGTATGAGTTGTGTGCCTGTATGTGTGAAGACTGTCTCTGGAATGTTTGTGTGGGGAGGCTGCATGCTGTATGAGTGTGATTGAAGCTGTTTGGAAAAGTTCGTTTTGTGTGATGTATTGAACAGCTTGTGCAGCCAGGCATGGCTATTCCATTGCTTAAAAAGGCTGCACCCATGTGTCTTGAATGGGGGAGGGGCAACTAGTATTGTTGATGGTTCTGTGTATCTCTTGACTACAAGTTTATGATTTGCATGGAAACTGTATATTGTAGATGATTTGGCAGTATAGATGTGGCATTATTCAGCCTGCAATGTATGTGTGGCTAAGCAGTTTGTAAGTAACTGATGATTGTTTGTGTGCCATGAGATTTAGCGGGGGAGGGCAGCCAGCATGGCTGTCCCATCATTTACAATAGTGAAAGTTGGTTACTCTCTGTAAACAATAGCATGGAGGAGTTCTTTTTGGTTTTAAGATGAAAAGATCATGCATGCAAGTGTAGCGGGGTCTCCTTTAAGGCCCCGGGACTACCGTACCCAGAGCCCCATTCGGCCTCAGGGCGGAGGTTCCGCCGCAGAGACCCATGAGAGAGGTTACTTAAGAGGGAGGCGGGGGGAAGCTCGCTCTCTTGGGACAACGCGCTTCAAGCAACAAGTCATCCTGCGTGGATCTGCTGTGGGGTAAGGCCTGAAACCTAAGGCCTTACCCGAAGTCCGAAGAGCCTTTCACCATCCTGCGGAGCCTGGGTGGATCCTGGATCGTCAGTGTAGGACTCCAGTTGGATCGGGGACCTGATCGGTTGCAGACGCTGTGTGCGACGGACACACGCGGTGGAAGACCCAGGCTGGGATCGCGCCTGGAACGGTGAGCGGGCACCTGCCCATATCCTTAGACTGAGTTATATTCAGGCCTATAGACTGCCTAGGCCCACTGTTCGCTTACCAGTGTTCTTTGTGGGTCCGGTAGTTGGGACAGAGTTGAAGTGCCTACCCCCCCCCCCTGTTTGCATACTGCTGCTACGAGTTACCACCTTTTTGGATTACAATTGGCTCATTTCTTCAAGTGCACCAATGAAAGCTGGGCGGTGAAGAAAATATTACTCCCTTAGGGAAAGGGGACTATTTCATACACTGTCAGGCCTGACAAAGGTGGGGAAAGTTATAAAGTTTGTGTTGCTGTGTCTTAGGGCGCGCACGCCATAATAGCTCCGCGTGGTGGATACTGCGCGGCGCCATATTATAGTGCTGCCTCTGTAGCATTGGTTGATACAGGGTTCTGCAGACCCATGTAAGTGTTGCATGCCATGTTTTATGCCACCATTTTATAGTAAAGCTATTACTTATTCATATTCCTGCCTCAGAGTGTTGTTTGTCTATTTAGGAACTGTTAAGTATCATACACCTGAGAGTGATAGGAAGCTATCCCTAGACTAACTGTGCCAGAGTGGGTCGAGTCAGATTGCCGGGAGTTGGAGGTGCTGTATACAGGGCCAGAGAAAACAAAACCAGCGGCTCTCTTAACTGGGGGTAGCGCTACACATGGGGGCTCTTGAGTCCGGGATTCTGTTGCAGCAAATAGCAGCCAAAAGGTACCAGCATGGACCCACTAGAAATAGCAAAGTGGTGCGCAGTAGTAAAAACAGATCCACATGAAGTAGTGATCATAGAACTTGCAGGGACCTGGCAAGATGATGCAGTGAAACAGTTAGTGGTGTCACTGTCCCCGCAACAAAAAGCATACATAGTGGATGTCAGATCAGAACCTCCCATGACATATGTACTGGTGAAGTGGAAGGATGGAGTCCCAGAAGACTTCAAGAAGCCGAGCATAGAAACGTTAATCTTTAAGTTAATACGCGCTCCACCCGACTTAAAAGATGTTAAGACAGAGATAAATCCTGGGTCGCCACAGGGCGCTCTCAGCACAGAATTATGCGCGGTCCTAGGGGAAATCATAGCGCGCTGCAAGAAAGATCCTGCGGATTACCAAACGTCAGGATACCGGAAACTTAGAATGTTTTCAGGAAGGAAGCCTGTACCTTCAGGAGAGGAAGGATTTGAGGAGTGGTTAGATGGCGCTACTCAGGCCTTAGAGGAGTGGGAAGTCCCAGACCACAGAAAGAAGCAGAGAATTGCTGAGAGCTTAAAGGGGCCTGCTCTAGAGGCCATACACAACCTTAAGATGAGCAAGAAAGACTGTGTTGCGCAAGACTATCTAGACATTCTGCAGAATGTGTTTGGAGGAACAGAAAAGATCACTGAGCTTACCTACCAACTAGAGCACTGCTACCAGAAGGCAGGGGAGAAGCTATCAGAGTTTATGATGTGCCTAGATAAAATACTGCACAAGATGATCCTAAAGAAGGGGATTGACCCGAAGAAGGTGGATGAGGCCCGGGTCCAACAGGTCATGAGAGGATCTCAACCCCTGGATCCCATCGCACTGGCGCTACGTACAAGACAGGACGGGAAGAGCCTGGAGTACCCTGACTTGATCCGAGTAGTCAGAGAAGAAGAAGCTATGCTGGAGGAGAAGAAAAGGAGCCAACCAGTTGAGCTGGTGCAGCCCCCCCAAGTGATGGTCAGGGCCGCCACGACCTTAGAAAGAGACGCAGAGGTGGATACCTTAAAGTCACAGATGTCCTAAGTGCTGGGAATGTTGACCTCCCTGATGGAAAAGGAGTCAAGGGTACCTGAGAGGAACAGCCCAAGGAAGGAGTTGTTTCCAAATACTTCAGCACCCGCATCCCTGGAAGATAGGGGGGATATGATCTGTTTCAACTGTGGAGGAGTTGGTCACGCGGCCAGAGTGTGTTCCAGTCCCAAAAAGAGGAAGATGAACAACCGCAAGCCGCCGGAAAACTTCAGCGGGCCCCGGTGAAGGAGTCAACCGGGTGCCCATCATCCTTACGGAACTCCATACTGAATAAGAAGCACATGAGAGAAGGGGCCAGGACCCCACATAAGAAACCAAGGGTTCCTCAGAAGGAACGCACTCCAAAGAAGCATAGTAATGTCCCTCAGCAGGTAGCTACACCCAGACAGAGGAGGGAGATCAGTACATACCAGGCCCAGGAGAGACTTAGGTCTAGGGACAAACGGAAGAAGGAAAGTCAGAAAGGGAAATGCAAAGATCAGAGGAAGGAGACCCCTTCGAAGCAGTACCCAGAGAAGCTGGTGGGCCCCTCTCCAATCGTATCCATTCAAGTGGAGGGAGTCTACACAAGAGCCCTGTTGGATGCTGGAGCACAGGTGACTCTGTTGTACCGAGACTTCTACGACAGACACCTGAGTCACTTGCCCATCCGAAAGCTTGAAGACTTGGAGATATGGGGAATCGGAACGGAAAAGTTTCCTTATGATGGATATCTGCCCATCATATTGACTTTTGACCCATCCATAGCTGGGAAGGGGGAAGTGTTTGACACCTTGGCTGTAGTGTGCCCCCGACCGCCTGGAGCCAACAGGAGCTCCTTGATAATAGGGACCAACACGGATCTGGTCAGGAGACTTTTGGTCCCACTAACAAAAAGGGAGAACCCCACAGTCACTGAGATCCACCCAATGTTGAAGACCGCCTACCAACGGTTGATCTTAGAACAAAAGGCCCTGGAAGAGGGGGTAGGGAAGGTCTGGAGACTGGGAAGAAAAGGGATAGTACTGCAACCCGGTGAAGTAACTTGTTTGAAGGCCACAGTGAAACTCACTTGGGAGCAGCCGGGCCCCTTTGTGATGTTGGAACCCGATCCAAGGGAAGAACCCTCGGGCCTGGAAGTAATCCCGGAAGTGATCCCGGTGAGGGTCCTGAAGAAAGCCCATTGCAAGGTGCCAGTGATTGTCAGAAATACCACGGATGGTCCAATGGAAATCCCAGCCAGACTGTTGCTGGGTCGAGTGAGCTCAGCCACACCAGTTGCCTCCTCAGATGTAGAGAAGACAGATGGAGAAGGTACTGTGTGGGAGAAGCTCTCTATGGAGAATCCAAACCTGCCCAGGGCTTGGAGAGAGAGAGCCTGGAACCAGTTGACTCGGTGGAAGAGGATCTTCTCCCATGATGAGTTTGATGTGGGGTGTGCTAGGAGTGCCACCAATCGAATCTGCCTCCAGGAAGACAAGCCCTTCAGGGAAAGGGTGAGGCGGGTTCCATTGGCAGACCTCGAAGATTTAAGGGAACAGCTTGCCGAGCTCAAGCGAACAGGGGTAATCCAAGAATCCAGAAGTCCGTATGCCTCCCCCATAGTGGTGGTACGAAAGAACGGGTCGTTAAGGTTGTGTATCGACTATAGGACCCTCAAACAGGAGAACCACTCCGGATCAGTATACCACTCCAAGGATAGAAGGCGCCTTGCAGAGCTTGTCCGGAGCCAAATGGTTCAGTGTTATGGACCTGAAGAGTGGGTATTATCAGATCCCGATGCACCCAGAGGACAAAGAGAAGACGGCTTTCATAACCCCAGTGGGGTTCTTCGAATTCAACCGGATGCCTCAAGGTCTGTTTGGAGCCCCAGCCACATTCCAAAGACTTATGGAGAAGACTGTGGGAGACATGAACCTCATCGAGGTCCTTGTATACTTGGATGACATCATAGTCTTCGGGAAGAACTTTGGAGGAACATGAAGAGAGGCTGGAGAAGGTCTTGAAGAGACTGAGTGAGGAAGGACTCAAGCTCTCCCCTGAAAAATGTCAATTTTACCAATCCTCGGTCAACTATCTGGGACACATAGTGTCTGAAGATGGGGTGTCTACGGACCCTGAAAAACTGGAGGCTGTCACCTCCTGGCCAAGACCCACCACCGTAACAGAACTTAGGTCCTTCTTGGGGTTCTGTTCTTATTACAGAAGGTTCGTGGAGGGGTTTGCTCGAATAGCAAGACCCCTGAATGAGTTGCTGAAGACGGAGGGGGAAGAGGATGACTCGGGCCCCAGGAGGCCGGGAAAGTCAGTCAAGGACCAGTGGAACGAGAAATGTGAAGATGCCTTCCAGATGCTGAAAAAGAGCTTGACTACTGCTCCTGTCCTGGCCTATGCAGACCCGAAGAAGCCTTACAAACTCCATGTGGATGCCAGCCATGATGGACTGGGAGGAGTGCTCTACCAGGAGCATGAAGGACAGCAGAGACCTGTTGCATATGTGAGCAGAAGCCTGACCCCTCCGAAAAGAACTATCCCACCCATAAGCTGGAGTTCCTGGCTCTCAAGTGGGCCGTAGTCGACAAACTTAGAGATTACTTGTATGGGGCAGACTTCACGGTCAAGACGGATAACATACCCCTCACCTACCTGTTCACCACAGCCAAGCTTGACGCCACCGGACATAGATGGTTGGCGGCACTGTCTGCTTTCAATTTCAGCTTGAAATACAGACCTGGGGTGGGAAACCGAGATACGGACGCCCTGTCCAGAAGGTCTCATGTCCCTACATACAGTGTCGAAGACTGGACCCAAGTAGCACCTGACGGGGTGCGGGCCCTCTGCCAAGGGGCTGAACTCCAGGCCAGGGGAGGCTCAAGAGCGGAAGAGATAGGGGTCACTATCGTAGGAGTCCCCAAGCAGTACTGCAAAGTAGCCCAACTGGGAGAAGACAACTTACCCAGACTAACGAAGAAGGAGTTGAGATCCGACCAATTGGAAGACCCTGTGGGGAGGTTGGTCCTAGAAGCATTGGAGAATCAGGATCCAAATGTACTCCTACGTCATCCCTCAAAGGAAGCTCTCCTACTTAAGAAAGAGTGGGACAGACTGCTGGCGCGTTAGGGGGTGGTCTACCGAAGGGGCCCCTCTGATGACCAAGAAGACAAGTGGCAGTTGTTCCTGCCGGAGAAACACAGAGAAACTGTCATGATTGCTCTGCACGACAACCATGGACACCTAGGAGTGGAAAGGACATTCCAACTTGTTAGAGACCGTTTCTATTGGCCTTGCATGAGGGCTGAAGTTGAGGAATACTGCCATTCCTGTGCACGGTGCATACAGAGAAAGACACTACCCCATCAAGCGGCCCCAATGGGCCATTTACAAAGTGAAAGTCCGCTTGACCTGGTATGTATTGATTTCCTCTGCCTCGAACCCGACCTGAGCGGACAAGGAAATGTTCTGGTGGTAACCGACCATTTCACCCGATATGCACAAGCCTTTCCTACCAAAGACCAGAAGGCCTCCACTGTGGCCAAAACACTCGTAGAGAAATACTTTATACATTACGGATTGCCAAAAAGGCTTCATTCAGATCAGGGAAGGGACTTTGAGAGTAAACTCATACGGAAGCTTCTGGATGCCTTGGGAATCAAGAAAACCAGGACTACCCCTTATCACCCACAAGGTGATGCTCAGCCGGAGAGGTTCAATCGAACCCTGCTCAACATGCTGGGAACTTTAAGTAGCGAAAGGAAGCAACATTGGAGTAATCACATAGCGGCCCTTGTGCATGCTTACAACAGCACTGTCAGCGACGCTACAGGGTATTCCCCTTACAGACTTATGTTCGGGAGGGAAGCTAGATTGCCAGTGGATCTGGCCTTCGGCACTTCCATAGACCGTTGTTCTGCTGCTTCCCACAAGGGATATGTGGATAGACTTAGGCACAATCTGAAAATGGCCTATGAGCAAGCCCAGGCCGCCTCGGATCAACGGGGGGCTCGTAATAAGAGAAATTTTGACCTAAAAGTTAGGATCCAAGATTTGCAACCAGGAGACAGAGTATTGCTGCGGAACCTGGGAGTCCCTGGAAAACATAAGCTTGCGGATAGATGGAGACCCGAACCTTATGTCATTTGCAAAAAACTATCGGGCCTACCCGTTTAAAAAACTTAAGCCTGAGGGAAAGTTGGGGCCATTGAAGACTTGGCATCGGAACCACCTACTTCCTCTGACTGAAGCGGTTTGGTTACCTCCTAGCATGGATTCCCCTGAACCCATGTCCATTCTAGACACCCCTAGACCCAACACTCGGTCTCAGACCCCTCGGATGGGAGATACAGAGGATTCAGAAATGAGTGAAGATGAGGGAGATGAAATTGGCTGGCTTTGGCCTTCCCAGGGACCAACGACTTCTGCTATTGATCTTCCGCCTGACGAAGACACAGAGGATCATACACTGAATGCAGAAGCAGCCGAGTTTATCCCTTCCTGTCCTTGGTTGGATGCTTGGGAAAGTGCCAGTGAACCATCTGTAAAGGAAGATCCAAGAGAAGCCATGTACCTTCCTGCTCCGGAGCCGGATGTTCCTGAGGAAGGGGAAAGTCCTGAGTTAGCAACAGAAGAAGAGTCTGCTCCAACAGAAAGCCCAAGAGGACAGAGGAAGCGGAGGGCAATAAAACCTCCCAGGAGACTAACCTACCCACAGATGGGTGAAAGTGCGGAAGACACTGTAGTCACTGCTAGAAGGAGTATGAAAGACCATGACCCTCCCGCTGTTTATTTGGTGGGAGGCAGCCCCAGCTCACTCTCTGGCACAGAAGCTGTTTGGAAAAGTTAGTTTTGTGTGATGTATTGAACAGCTTGTGCAGCCAGGCATGGCTATTCCATTGCTTAAAAAGGCTGCTCCCATGTGTCTTGAACGGGGGAGGGGCAACTAGTATTGTTGATGGTTCTGTGTATCTCTTGACTACAAGTTTATAATTTGCATGGAAACTGTATATTGTAGATGATTTGGCAGTATAGATGTGGCATTATTCAGCCTGCAATGTATGTGTGGCTGAGCAGTTTGTAAGTAACTGATGATTGTTTGTGTGCCATGAGATTTAGCGGGGGAGGGCAGCCAGCATGGCTGTCCCATCATTTACAATAGTGAAAGTTGGTTACTCTCTGTAAACAATAGCATGGAGGAGTTCTTTTTGGTTTTAAGATGAAAAGATCATGCATGCAAGTGTAGCGGGGTCTCCTTTAAGGCCCCGGGACTACAGTACCCAGAGCCCCATTCGGCCTCAGGGCGGAGGTTCCGCTGCAGAGACGCATGGGAGAGGTTACTTAAGAGGGAGGCGGGGGGAAGCTCGCTCTCTTGGGACAACGCGCTTCAAGCAACAAGTCATCCTGCGCGGATCTGCTGTGGGGTAAGGCCTGAAACCTAAGGCCTTACCCGAAGTCCGAAGAGCCTTTCACTGTCCTGCGGAGCCTGGGTGGATCCTGGATCGTCAGTGTAGGACTCCAGTTGGATCGGGGACCCGATCGGTTGCAGACGCTGTGTGCGACGGACACACGCGGTGGAAGACCCAGGCTGGGATCGCGCCTGGAACGGTGAGCAGGCACCTGCCCATATCCTTAGACTGAGTTATATTCAGGCCTATAGACTGCCTAGGCCCACTGTTCGCTCACCAGTGTTCTTTGGGGGTCCGGTAGTTGGGACAGAGTTGAAGTGCCTACCCCCCCCTGTTTGCATACTGCTGCTACGAGTTACCACCTTTTTGGATTACAATTGGTTCATTTCTTCAAGTGCACCAACGAAAGCTGGCCGGTGAAGAAAATCTTACTCCCTTAGGGAAAGGGGACTATTTCATACACTGTCAGGCCTGACAAAGGTGGGGAAAGTTATAAAGTTTGTGTTGCTGTGTCTTAGGGCGCGCACGCCATAATAGCTCCGCGTGGTGGATACTGCGCGGCGCCATATTATAGTGCTGCCTCTGTAGCATTGGTTGATACAGGGTTCTGCAGACCCATGTAAGTGTTGCATGCCATGTTTTATGCCACCATTTTATAGTAAAGCTATTACTTATTCATATTCCTGCCTCAGAGTGTTGTTTGTCTATTTAGGAACTGTTAAGTATCATACACCTGAGAGTGATAGGAAGCTATCCCTAGACTAACTGTGCCAGAGTGGGTCGAGTCAGATTGCCGGGAGTTGGAGGTGCTGTATACAGGGCCCGAGAAAACAAAACCAGCGGCTCTCTTAACTGGGGGTAGCGCTACACAAGCATCACTGTTTGTATTTCTCAATGGCTTGTTATGGAAGCTGATGCCACAGTGAGTATATGAACTTCATGTGGTGTCCCAGGTGTGTGGCTTTGTGGAAAAAGATTCTAGGGAAGTTTGTGCTGATTTTGGCGGGAAACAACTGCATCCGTCGGCCATCTTGCTGGTGGAATTTCTCAGCCTTTGGGGCAGATTTCGACGTTTGGTGCGAGTTGAAGTAGTGCGGTCTTTGCTGTGTTGGAATCTAGTGGACACCTTTTTTGTTTTCCTTTGTGTGTGGGAAACCATGTGGTCTTGTATTTTTTTTGTATTTAAGTGAATGTAAGCTATTGTAGGTTAGCTATGTGTGTACTTTTTTTTATCAACTTTGCAGTGTAAGAGTGGCGATTTTTGCATTGAATTTCGTTTTTACACTGAATTTCAATAGATTGTAAGACTAAAGCCCTGTACACACGATCGGTTTTACCGATGAAAACAATCCGATGGACTGTTTTCATCGAACGAACCGATCGTGTGTGGGCCCCATCTGACTTTTTTCCATCGGTGAAAAAAAAATAGAACATGTTTTAAATTTTTCCGATGGATCGTCTGTGTGGAACTTCATCGGAGAAAAAACCCACGCATGCTCAGACTGAATTAGGAGATGGGAGCGCTCGTTCTGGTAAAAATTCGTAATGGAGATAGCACATTCGTCATTCTGCAAATTATTGCATTGTTTTCTTCTTTCTAATGCTAGAATAAAGAAGTTGTTTTGCTGCTGATATTTATACAGAGTTCTGACAAACTTATTTCTTTATTGTTTTTTGTGATCTCATGAATAATCGTATTTGTTTTTAAACCCAGATCTCCATAATAATTTTTTTTTTTTTGTATTTTCAACCACTTAAGCCCCGGACCAATATGCAGCATAAAGACCAGGCCCCTTTTTGCGATTTGGCACTGCGTCGCTTTAACTGATAATTGCGCGGTCGTGCGATGTGGCTCCCAAACAAAATTGACGTCCTTTTTTTCCCACAAATAGAGCCTTCTTTTGGTGGTATTTGATCACCTCTGTGGTTTTTATTTTTTGCGCTATAAAGAAAAATAGAGCGACAACTTGGAAAAAAATGCAATATTTTTTACTTTTTGCTATAATAAATATCCCCCAAAAATATATAAAAAAATGTTTTTTTCCTCAGTTTAGGCCGATACGTATTCTTCTACATATTTTTGGTAAAAAAAAAATCGCAATCAGCGTTTATTGATTGGTTTGCGCAAAAGTTATAGCGTTTACAAAATAGGGGGTAGTTTTATGGCATTTTTATTAATTTTTTTTTTTTTTACTAGTAAGAAATTAGATAGGCCGTCAGTACATCAGGTGTGATCAATTTTCAATGATTGGGACCATAGCTTGTAGACTCTATAATTTTTACACAGACCTAATAATATACACTGAT
This sequence comes from Rana muscosa, assembly GCA_029206835.1. Classification (NCBI taxonomy): domain Eukaryota; kingdom Metazoa; phylum Chordata; class Amphibia; order Anura; family Ranidae; genus Rana; species Rana muscosa. The sequence continues at coordinate 45,292,523 of CM055127.1, forward strand.
TTGGGTTATTTTTACCAAAGAAAAGGAGCAGTAAAAATTTTGGTCAAAATGCATGAAGAAAAATTACTAATTTGCAAAATTTTATAACAGAAATGTTAAGAAGAAAGATGCAATAAAAAACCCAGTGGTGATGTCGTGGAAATTTCATGAATATGTATTGTCGTAGTGTCTCTCAGTGTTAGTTCTCCCGCAACCCGCTCTAAAGAGCTGACTGGGGCAGACTGACGCTGGTTGAGTCCTGTCTGGTAGTGGAAAATGTCTTAAGATTGGAGAGAAATGTTTGCAGAGTGGGGATATGTCCACCGACGAAGGGCCCCTGTGCATTAGCGCAGACGATCGTGTAGGGGGGATATGTTCACTCTGCAAGGACATTATTGGTTATAGGCGGATTTGCGCTCTTGTCTCTGCTATGTCTGATCATGATCAGCATGGTCGGGATTCGTAGCGCACGCCTGCAGATAGCCTCCCTTCCACAAGCAATAATAGTATAATCCGGATATACATTGTTTTCTGGAATAGGGCAGAATAAGGATTCCTATCAGCGGTAAAACGGGAGCTTTGGGTTGTTATGGCCAGAGATGGCGTCCATGTTTGTTTAGCTTCCATTCTCCCTGTCTCTGCTCAGACACACCCATCAGAATTGTTTAATTGTATTGTATTGTTTTGTGTTGTATTGTATTGGACATCCTGTTGGAGGGATGTCCTTATATGGTAATTTTCCTGTGTGAAAGTCACATGCTGTGACATCACTTCCTGTTGGTAACTTCTTTTGTGATGGTGATAATAAAAAGAGCGACACAGAGGACTCCCGAGCAGAGATGCTGAGGAGCTGAGAACATAGCAGTGCGGTGATGTCTGGTTATTTGGATGAATGGGAAATCAAATGATTTGTGAGATGCATTATATCATTAAGACAAAATGTGTTATTACTAGAGACACGAGATTTGGCTGTGTGCTCTGCGTACAGCCTTATTTCGTTGACAGAATGGCGGGCCAATGGTACGAGTGAACACGGCCTCCTTGAGCATCGGATCAGCAGAGAGGGAGAATGGATGCACGTTCCGATGCGTGGGAAGGCTCTGCTTTACAAAATAACAAATTTTTCGTCTTTTTGAAATAATGCTGGAAGTTTGATCGTGTGTGTGTGTGTGTGCCTGTGAATTTGATCGTATGTGTATGTGTGATTTTGTCATGGATTGGAAGTTTGATCGTATGTCTGTTGTATGAGAGATGTATGAGTTGTGTGCCTGTATGTGTGAAGACTGTCTCTGGAATGTTTGTGTGGGGAGGCTGCATGCTGTATGAGTGTGATTGAAGCTGTTTGGAAAAGTTTGTTTTGTGTGATGTATTGAACAGCTTGTGCAGCCAGGCATGGCTATTCCATTGCTTAAAAAGGCTGCTCCCTTGTGTCTTGAACGGGGGAGGGGCAACTAGTATTGTTGATGGTTCTGTGTATCTCTTGACTACAAGTTTATGATTTGCATGGAAACTGTATATTGTAGATGATTTGGCAGTATAGATGTGGCATTATTCAGCCTGCAATGTATGTGTGGCTGAGCAGTTTGTAAGTAACTGATTGTTTGTGTGCCATGAGATTTAGCGGGGGAGGGCAGCCAGCATGGCTGTCCCATCATTTACAATAGTGAAAGTTGGTTACTCTCTGTAAACAATAGCATGGAGGAGTTCTTTTTGGTTTTAAGATGAAAAGATCATGCATGCAAGTGTAGCGGGGTCTCCTTTAAGGCCCCGGGACTACAGTACCCAGAGCCCCATTCGGCCTCAGGGCGGAGGTTCCGCCGCAGAGACCCATGGGAGAGGTTACTTAAGAGGGAGGCGGGGGGAAGCTCGCTCTCTTGGGACAACGCGCTTCAAGCAACAAGTCATCCTGCGCGGATCTGCTGTGGGGTAAGGCCTGAAACCTAAGGCCTTACCCGAAGTCCGAAGAGCCTTTCACCGTCCTGCGGAGCCTGGGTGGATCCTGGATCGTCAGTGTAGGACTCCAGTTGGATCGGGGACCCGATCGGTTGCAGATGCTGTGTGCGACGGACACACGCGGTGGAAGACCCAGGCTGGAATCGCGCCTGGAACGGTGAGCGGGCACCTGCCCATATCCTTAGACTGAGTTATATTCAGGCCTATAGACTGCCTAGGCCCACTGTTCGCTCACCAGTGTTCTTTGGGGGTCCGGTAGTTGGGACAGAGTTGAAGTGCCTACCCCCCCCCTGTTTGCATACTGCTGCTACGAGTTACCACCTTTTTGGATTACAATTGGTTCATTTCTTCAAGTGCACCAACGAAAGCTGGCCGGTGAAGAAAATCTTACTCCCTTAAGGAAAGGGGACTATTTCATACACTGTCAGGCCTGACAAAGGTGGGGAAAGTTATAAAGTTTGTGTTGCTGTGTCTTAGGGCGCGCACGCCATAATAGCTCTGCGTGGTGGATACTGCGCGGCGCCATATTATAGTGCTGCCTCTGTAGCATTGGTTGATACAGGGTTCTGCAGACCCATGTAAGTGTTGCATGCCATGTTTTATGCCACCATTTTATAGTAAAGCTATTACTTATTCATATTCCTGCCTCAGAGTGTTGTTTGTCTATTTAGGAACTGTTAAGTATCATACACCTGAGAGTGATAGGAAGCTATCCCTAGACTAACTGTGCCAGAGTGGGTCAAGTCAGATTGCCGGGAGTTGGAGGTGCTGTATACAGGGCCCGAGAAAACAAAACCAGCGGCTCTCTTAACTGGGTGTAGCGCTACACATGGGGGCTCTTGAGTCCGGGATTCTGTTGCAGCAAATAGCAGCCAAAAGGTACCAGCATGGACCCACTAGAAATAGCAAAGTGGTGCGCAGTAGTAAAAACAGATCCACATGAAGTAGTGATCATAGAACTTGCAGGGACCTGGCAAGATGATGCAGTGAAACAGTTAGTGGTGTCACTGTCCCCGCAACAAAAAGCATACATAGTGGATGTCAGATCAGAACCTCCCATGACATATGTACTGGTGAAGTGGAAGGATGGAGTCCCAGAAGACTTCAAGAAGCCGAGCATAGAAACGGCGGATAAACAAATCTTTAAGTTAATACGCGCTCCACCCGACTTAAAAGATGTTAAGACAGAGATGAATCCTGGGTCGCCACAGGGCGCTCTCAGCACAGAATTATGCGCGGTCCTAGGGGAAATCATAGCGCGCTGCAAGAAAGATCCTGCAGATTACCAAACGTCAGGATACCGGAAACTTAGAATGTTTTCAGGAAGGAAGCCTGTACCTTCAGGAGAGGAAGGATTTGAGGAGTGGTTAGATGGCGCTACTCAGGCCTTAGAGGAGTGGGAAGTCCCAGACCACAGAAAGAAGCAGAGAATTGCTGAGAGCTTAAAGGGGCCTGCTCTAGAGGCCATACGCAACCTTAAGATGAGCAAGAAAGACTGTGTTGCGCAAGACTATCTAGACATTCTGCAGAATGTGTTTGGAGGAACAGAAAAGATCACTGAGCTTACCTACCAACTAGAGCACTGCTACCAGAAGGCAGGGGAGAAGCTATCAGAGTTTATGATGCGCCTAGATAAAATACTGCACAAGATGATCCTAAAGAAGGGGATTGACCCGAAGAAGGTGGATAAGGCCCGGGTCCAACAGGTCATGAGAGGATCTCAACCCCTGGATCCCATCGCACTGGTGCTACATACAAGACAGGACGGGAAGAGCCTGGAGTACCCTGACTTGATCCGAGTAGTCAGAGAAGAAGAAGCTATGCTGGAGGAGAAGAAAAGGAGCCAACCAGTTGAGCTGGTGCAGCCCCCTCCAGTGATGGTCAGGGCCGCCACAACCTTAGAAAGAGACGCAGAGGTGGATACCTTAAAGTCACAGATGTCCTAAGTGCTGGGAATGTTGACCTCCCTGATGGAAAAGGAGTCAAGGGTACCTGAGAGGAACAGCCCAAGGAAGGAGTTGTTTCCAAATACTTCAGCACCCGCATCCCTGGAAGATAAGGGGGATATGATCTGTTTCAACTGTGGAGGAGTTGGTCACACGGCCAGAGTGTGTTCCAGTCCCAAAAAGAGGTAGATGAACAACCGCAAGCCGCCGGAAAACTTCAGCGGGCCCCGGTGAAGGAGTCAACCGGGTGCCCATCATCCTTACGGAACTCCATACTGAATAAGAAGCACATGAGAGAAGGGGCCAGGACCCCACATAAGAAACCAAGGGTTCCTCAGAAGGAACGCACTCCAAAGAAGCATAGTAATGTCCCTCAGCGGGTAGCTACACCCAGACAGAGGAGGGAGATCAGTACATACCAGGCCCAGGAGAGACTTAGGTCTAGGGACAAATGGAAGAAGGAAAGTCAGAAAGGGAAATGCAAAGATCAGAGGAAGGAGACTCCTTCGAAGCAGTACCCAGAGAAGCTGGTGGGCCCCTCTCCAATCGTATCCATTCAAGTGGAGGGAGTCTACACAAGAGCCCTGTTGGATACTGGAGCACAGGTGACTCTGTTGTACCGAGACTTCTACGACAGACACCTGAGTCACTTGCCCATCCGAAAGCTTGAAGACTTGGAGATATGGGGAATCGGAACGGAAAAGTTTCCTTATGACGGATATCTGCCCATCAAATTGACTTTTGACCCATCCATAGCTGGGAAGGGGGAAGTGTTTAACACCTTGGCTGTAGTGTGCCCCCGACCGCCTGGAGCCAACAGGAGCTCCTTGTAATAGGGACCAAAACGGATCTGGTCAGGAGACTTTTGGTCCTACTAACAAAAAGGGAGAACCCCACAGTCTAATGAGCAAGGAAGGGAGGGATGCCTGATTCACATAGAGCCAATTATAAAAAATACCAAACGAGAGATACGTTTATGTGAAAACGGGATCTTCCTAACCAAAACGCACGTGGAAACAAGAAGGGAGAGGGGGGGACGGGAGATTGGGACAAACCCAATAGACGGTTATAGGGTGAATCAACCACAATACATTTGGTAATAGAAAAATAGAAAAGACTTTATTGGTCGAATGCTATCTAAATAATCACATTTCAACCTAACAGTATGAATATACTCATATAGGGGAAAGGGTTTCTCCTGAATATATGCACATTAGAATAAAAACATGAAAAAACACACATACACAGTGCACTGTTGGAAAAAGTAAAAATGATGGCCTGGGTGGACTTCAGCCGCCCGCTCTACTTCTCCTAAGTGTCCTTACTAAGAATGAACCCTGAATGACCGGGTAGATATTGTATCAATAACCGGAGCTTGCAGCATTTGTTGAATGAAAGGACTGTTCAAACCAAACCAATGTAGGGTTTAGGCTGTAGGATGAACGATAACTCAAATCTAAATCCAAACTGGAGTGTTAGAATCAAGCCGTGTTGGCAAATATACCTGCTGATACAATGTTCATGCAGTGCAGCTCCATATATCAATAGATAAACCTGTATAAGCTGGTAAGACTATTGATGCAGTGTAATGAGCACTGGATTGCACTCAGCAATATGGCATGGGACTTATTCTGAGTATGATCTATTGCAGACAGTCCATGGAGGGACAAAGGCTTGAGCCCAGTCCTGGCCGAGTATGGTGAGGTGATATTTGATAGAGGGGAGGAAGGGGGGCACGATAACCATATGGTAATATACTTGCTTACCCATCCATAACATCCATCCCGTGATTCACCTGACACCAGAGTCTCTTTTAAGCCGTTGCTCGTGGATATATAGTGATGTCCTTGAGCTCTATAGCTCTCGCTGTGCTGCTGCTCAGAAAGGTGATCCTTCCGGCTTGAAGGAGGCTGCTGCGTAGAGTACCTCCCTCCGTGGAGTCGCATGCGGCTCCTGTGATCCGCTGGCTCTGTTTCAACGCATCAGCGCTGACCGTATGACTGGAGCCGTCGCGCCGTTCGATCTGAGGATACACAAGCCTGTGTAATAGCAGGTTTAGGCCTCTGGGGGCAAGATCTAACTGTCCTTGTCTTATCCTCTGTTGGCTGGCAGTGAATTCATTCAATGGTGTTCATTGCGAGGAGAGGAGAGGAGCGAGTGGGGTTTAGTCAACAACCCAGAATTACAACGTCGGACATGACGCGTTTCGTGACGAATATGTCACTTCATCTTGATGTGTCAGTGGATTATTAGTGCTCCTATTATATAGCCTTGTTTAGCCAATCACAGGTGAAATACCACTGACTGACGAAGTAGCGCCATCTTATGGTCACAACAGGTAATGTTGATATCCATGCAAAAAATAAATATATACATTCACAAGGTTTCAAAAATGAAAAAAAATTATTACAATGTTTATAGGAAAAACACCAAACCGGACAGTGAGGCTAGGTATAGATGGATGTTGCAATAATACATACAAACAAAACCCTGTCATCATAGACTGATTATACCTATCTAATTATTGGGTGTAAATACACTGGACATTTGTACTGAGGGGAAAACAGAGGCAGGAAACATATACCGTGCTGATCATAAACATAATTAGATGTCCTATTTAAGGCTCCAGAAAAATCTTTAGGCTCATTTCTGTATGTAAGCCTTTGGGCTGGAGTGTCTGGAGCCTAAAGATCCAGGTCTTTTCATGTCGGATCAGGACGGTATCGAAATCCCCTCGTCTTTCTGATAGGTTAAGGGCATAGAACCCCTTTACTCGCAGGCCTTGTGTTTTTCCCTCATGATATCTTAAAAAATGTTGGGCCACTGGGGTGTCTTCTTTGAGACGAATGCTCTTTAGATGTTCAGCAAAACGTACTCGAAGTTGTCGTTTTGTTTTGCCCACATAGAGTAAATGGCATGGGCATTCCAAAATATAGAGCACACGTGCTCTACCACAATTAATAAAGGATTTGATCTCATAGTGATTCTTAGATTGTGAGTCTCTAAAGCTTTTTGTTCTATCTACATGTTTACATGTGCCACAGTGGCCACATGAAAACGTGCTGTAAGGGTATGTACTTACCGAGGCCGAGATGCCGAGAGTGGTTCACCTTTGCGACTTGACGCACTCCACCCCCTGGAGTTGAGACAGGGAGTGGATGGCGAGAAGCGGCACCGGCTACCGGCAGGTGGTGGGTACTTGTAGACGGTCCGGTAGTGCTGAGTAGACTGAAGAAACAGGCTTCAAGCAGGAACTAGCCGGATTGGTAAAGTTCAAACAGCAGGAGATAATGGAAGCCGGTGCAGGTTGAGTCCGGGTTGCAATTGCAAGGTAACAGTCCCGGCTGGGGGTCTAGCACAGTAAAAGGTAACAAGTCCAGAGAATACCGGGAACCAGGCAGGAGTTCAAAGGAAACACGGAAGTCCAAAAGGTACAAGCAGGAGGTCAAGGATTGTAGACAGGCAGCAGATCCGAGTCACAGGCCGAGGGTCAAACACAGGAGAAGGCAGAAGTCCGTATAACAAGCCGAGGGTCAGGTCCAGGAGAGAGATCAGAGGAATCAAGCCAGTCCGGGTCACAAGGAGATTTTCAAGATAGTTTTCCAGAGTCTTGGGTATACAGGAAAGCTGACAAACCAGCAACTTGTCAGTGCAACTGGGTCTCTTTAAATAGGCCCGCCTGGATTCCTATTGGTGCGCCGCCGCGCATGCGCGCGCCGCTGCGTCGGCGCGCGCACCCGAGAACGTAGAAGCGCCGTCCCGCGCATGCGCCGAAGCATCATTCCGCCGCGCGTGCGCATTGGGCGCTGATTGGCGCTGTTGGACGGATTTCCCTGACAGTGCCCCCCTCCTAGGGGCGGACTCCGGACGCCCAGACTAGACATCAACTCGGGATGTTCCTGGTGAAAGACTCTAATTAGGCGGGGAGCATGTAGGTTCCTAGATGGTTCCCAAGAGTTGTCCTCTGGGGGATACCCCTTCCATTTGATTAAATACTTTAACTGCCTGCCTCTTTTCCTGCAGCCCAAGATAGATTCCACCACGTACTCGTTTTCACCATCAACCTCCACAGGTGGAGGAGGTGGCTCATCCCTTCCCGGGAAGGAGCTGGAGACTACCGGTTTCAACAGAGACGTGTGGAAGACCGGGTGTATCCTGTAGGAGTCGGGCAGTGCCAATTCAAAGGCCACAGGGTTGATTACTCGCTTGATTTTAAAAGGGCCTATAAATCTTGGTCCCAATTTCCGTGAAGGGATCGGCAATTTGAGGTTGGTGGCGGAGAGCCATACTTCCTCCCCAACTTTGAAGACTGGATTTTCCTTCCTACCCTTGTCATAGTGTCTCTTGTAAGACTCCTGGGTGTTTTGCATCATTTCCTGGAGTCTCAGAAAATTAGATTGAACAAAGGCTATCCGATCTTGAACAGCAGGAACAGAGCTCTCCGGAATGTCATCAGGGAGGAAGGAAGGATGGAAGCCAAAGTTGGCCCAAAAAGGAGTTTGACTGGTGGCTGAATGCACCGAGTTGTTATATGCAAATTCAGCGTAGGATAATAGGGAGGACCAATCGTCTTGTGAGGCTGAGCAAAAACAACGGAGATATTGTTCTAGGGTTTGATTGGTTCTCTCTGTCTGTCCGTTGCTCTGGGGGTGATATGCCGATGATAGGCAAATCTTGACTTCTAAAGATTTGCAAAGTTCCTTCCAGAATTTCGACGTGAATTGAACGCCTCTGTCAGAGGTGATGCTCTTAGGCACCCCATGGAGCCTGATTATCTCCTGAAAGAAGACTTTGGCTGTATCTGCAGCAGAGGGGGTACCGATCATGGGCACGAAGTGTGCCATTTTGGAGAGGCGGTCAATTACGACCAGAATCGTGGAAAAACCTCCAGAGGGCGGTAGATCTACAATGAAGTCCATGGACACATCTGCCCACGGACGTTCAGGGATAGGCAAAGGTTTGAGTAGTCCCCAACATAGGACTTGCAATCTTGTCTCCAACCAGGCCACCAGAAGGAGCGAGAGATTAGTTCCATGGTTTTTTTGGTTCCAAAGTGACCAGCTAGTTTGTGGTCGTGGAAAGTTTTCAGAATCAGTTGCCTTGTTTCCAGAGGGACGAAGACTTTACCTTGGGACCAGAGCAAGTCATTACGCTTCTCTAGGGAAGAGGTTACTTGGTCAGGACAATGCTTAGAGGCGGCTTTTATGGAGGTTAGTAGATCAGCCTGTGGGATGAGCAGAAAGTTTTGTGCTGATAGGATGGTACTTGGTTCCTCTGCTTGAGGGGTCTCGGGAAACATCCTAGAGAGTGCATCCGCCTTCACGTTCTTGGAACCGGGCCTATAAGAGATGTGAAAGTTAAACCTGGTGAAGAAGAGGGCCCATCGGGCTTGTCTGGGTCGAAGACGTTTTGCTGTTCTCAGATATTCTAGATTCTTATGATCCGTGAATATCATGACAGGGTGAGGGGCTCCCTCCAGAAGGTATCGCCATTCTTCCAGGGCGAATTTGATAGCTAATAGTTCCCGGTCTCCGACGTCATAATTACGTTCCGGAGAAGTTAGTTTACGAGAGGCAAAGGCTACTGGATGAAGAAGGGATTTGGGGCCCTGCCTTTGAGAGAGGATGGCCCCAGTGGCTGACTCTGAAGCATCTACTTCCAGAGTAAACGGCAGTAGCGGATCTGGATGCTTCAATACAGGTGCCGATGTGAATGCATTTTTTAGTTTATCGAAGGCATCCTGAGCTTCCGGTGACCAGTGAAAGCGGTAGCCCTGGCGTGTCAGTTGGGTTATAGGTGCCACAATAGAGGAGAACCCCACAATGAACCTCCTGTAGAAGTTGGCGAAACCTATAAACCGTTGTACCCCTTTCTTGTCTGTTGGGGCTGGCCATTCCTGGATAGCTTTGACTTTCTGCGGGTCCATTGCGACCCCATTGGTAGAAATAATAAATCCCAAAAATTGCACAGTGGTTTTCTCAAAGTCACATTTCTCGGCCTTGAGGTAAAGTCTATGTTCTCGGAGAATAGTGAGGACCTTGATGACATGGATTCGGTGCAGTTCAAGGGAGGACGAAAAAATAAGAATATCGTCTAAGTAGACTACTAGGAAGTCATCCAGGTGTTCACGGAAAATGTCATTGACCAGGTGCTGGAAAGTAGCTGGGGCGTTGCAAAGCCCGAATGGCATGACCAAGTATTCAAAATGACCGAACCTAGATCTAAAAGCCGTCTTCCATTCGTCTCCAGCCCTGATCCGGATGAGGTTGTAGGCCCCTCGAAGGTCCAGTTTAGAGAAGATCCGAGCTGATCGGAATCGTTGGAACAACTCCGGGATGAGAGGAAGCGGGTATCTATTTTTAATAGTAATTTTATTTAATTCCCTATAGTCGATGCAGGGCCTCAGAGTCCCGTCTTTCTTTTCATCGAAAAAGATTCCGGCACCGGCTGGGGAAGAAGAGGGGCGAATGAATTTCTTTTCCAGATTTTCCTCAATGTAAGACTTGAGGGCCTTCAACTCAGATTCGGACAAGGGAAAGATGCGGCCAAATGGAATTTTGGAGCCAGGCAGAAGGTCAATGGGACAATCGTAGGGACGATGTGGAGGTAGGCGGTCGGCCTGCTGTTTGTCGAAGACGTCCTGGAATTCTAAGTATGCTGATGGAACATGTGGTAGGTTATCCGGTTGAGGGGTTAAAGTAGCACAGACAGTTGGAAGTGCGGAAAGACAGTGTTGGGAACAATACGAAGAAGTGAAGTTAACTTCCTTTTTGGCCCAGTTTATATGAGGCTCATGTGCTTGTAACCAGGGGAGGCCCAGGATGATGGGAAACATGAGAATTGGGATGAGGTCAAATCGGAGGTATTCTTGGTGGCCTGAATCCGTGATAGCAAGGACGGGTTTTGTTTCTTGCGTAATTACCCCTGAACGAGGCAGGGATCCATCCGCCAGACGAACCTGAAGATAACGGTTCTTGGTTTGCAGAGGAAAGTGAAGTTGGGAAGCAAGTGAAGAGTCCAGAAAGCAGCTGCAGGCTCCTGAATCAATAATCGCCGGTAGGCGGGTTGTTCCTGTTGGTAGCTGTAGAGAAATAGAAAGAACAACATAAGTCTGTGGTAAGCCAGAAACTTGGTAGTTCAAAGTGTCTTTGAGGGTACACTTACTAGGTCTCACTGGGCAGCTCCGAAGGAAATGGCCAGTACCCCCGCAGTAAAGACACAGATTGGCCTGACGCCTGCGCTGCTTTTCCTCAGGAGAAAGGGGAGGACGAAGCAGACCAAGCTGCATGGGTTCAGGCTCGGGAGGAGAAGATGCTGTAGGAACTTGGATGGGTGGATAGGCAGAAGCTGATCGGGGCAAAGTCCAGTTTGGACGGGTAGTCTGGAAATGCTCAGAACGCCGCTCCCGCAGGCGTCTGTCAAGCTGAGTGACAGACTGGATCAAATCTTCCAGAGTAGTTGGAACACCAATCCTGGCCAGCTCGTCTTTAAGAGCCTCAGACAGTCCTTGGCGATATTGGTATTTAAGGGCCGTCTCATTCCAGCCAGTGTCAGCTGAACATTTCCGGAATTCTGCCGTGTAGTCCTCCACCGGCCTTCTCCCCTGGGTTAAACTGTGGAGAACAGACTCAGCTGTAGCTGATCGCTGAGGATCGTCATACAGCTGCGCCATACTCTCGAAGAAGGTGTCCACGGAATCTAGTATGGGGCTGCTTTGCTCCATCAGGCCATGGGCCCAGGCCTAAGGTTCGTCGGTTAGAAGGGAGATGACGAACCCCACCTTTACCACTTCTGAAGAGAAAGTCCTGGGTTGAAGGGCGAAGTAAAGAGAACATGCGTTTTTGAAAGCCCGATATTTCTTACGGACGCCAGAAAATCGCTCAGGCAGGGGGACCCTGGGTTCAGGGGTAGCCATTACTACGGTGGGATTTGCCTGATTTTGAGACGTGGAGGCAACATTGGCAACGGTAGCAGCTGGTGATGCTGGTCCTGTAGCTCCAGTAAGTAGCTGAAAGCGGCCATCCATTTGGACATAACCTTCTTGTAATTTCTGAACCGCATCGGTTAGTGCAGTGACTTGCTGACATAGGGTCTCGAACGGTGAACGCACCCTGTCGGCCTCAGACATCTGGCTGGTTTGTACTGTAAGGGTATGTACTTACCGAGGCCGAGATGCCGAGAGTGGTTCACCTTTGCGACTTGACGCACTCCACCCCCTGGAGTTGAGACAGGGAGTGGATGGCGAGAAGCGGCACCAGCTACCGGCAGGTGGTGGGTACTTGTAGACGGTCCGGTAGTGCTGAGTAGACTGAAGAAACAGGCTTCAAGCAGGAACTAGCCGGATTGGTAAAGTTCAAACAGCAGGAGATAATGGAAGCCGGTGCAGGTTGAGTCCGGGTTGCAATTGCAAGGTAACAGTCCCGGCTGAGGGTCTAGCACAGTAAAAGGTAACAAGTCCAGAGAATACCGGGAACCAGGCAGGAGTTCAAAGGAAACACGGAAGTCCAAAAGGTACAAGCAGGAGGTCAAGGATTGTAGACAGGCAGCAGATCCGAGTCACAGGCCGAGGGTCAAACACAGGAGAAGGCAGAAGTCCGTATAACAAGCCGAGGGTCAGGTCCAGGAGAGAGATCAGAGGAATCAAGCCAGTCCGGGTCACAAGGAGATTTTCAAGATAGTTTTCCAGAGTCTTGGGTATACAGGAAAGCTGACAAACCAGCAACTTGTCAGTGCAACTGGGTCTCTTTAAATAGGCCCGCCTGGATTCCTATTGGTGCGCCGCCGCGCATGCGCGCGCGCCGCTGCGTCGGCGCGCGCACCCGAGAACGTAGAAGCGCCGTCCCGCGCACGCGCCGAAGCATCATTCCGCCGCGCGTGCGCATTGGGCGCTGATTGGCGCTGTTGGACGGATTTCCCTGACACATGCCCACTGTACGTGGTATGTCTGTCAGCCAGTTGCTATCAATAGGGCGTATATATTCACTATTGACAAGTGCATCCCTAAGATTTCTGGCCCTTTTAGCTGTTAATTGGGGCCTGTCACCTACTATTTTCTTGAGTTGTTCACAGCCAGTCAAAATGTGCCAGTGCTCTGTGAGGACCGCTCGTACTTGGTGCCACTGGACACCAAAAGGAGTGATGAACCGAGCTGGTCCATCCTGATTGGATTTGAGGTTAGGTTTGGGCTGAAGCAATTCTTCTCGTGGGCGTTGACTAGCAATGCTTCTTGCCCTGCGAAGTGTTCTGTGCCCATATCCCCTATCTCTAAACTGCTGGTAGAGGATCTCAGATTCCCTGCGATACATTGCTTCACTGGAGCAGTTCCTCCTGATTCTGAGGAACTGTCCCACTGGTATTCCGCGTTTAAGAGGAGCGGGATGGTAGCTATCTGCCCTTAAAAGGGTATTGGCTGCTGTAGTTTTCCTGTAGGTCTGGGTGGTCAAATACCCCTCATGGATGGTTAATTTTAGATCCTGAAAGGAAATCTCACTGAGGCTGGAAACAGAAGTAAAGCGTAAGTTACGCTTATTCTGATTAAGCTCATCCATGAACTGGCTTAGCTGTGTAGGGGTCCCTGACCAAATCATGAGCACGTCATCTATGTACCTCAGCCACGCTCTTGCGTGGCTGAGGTACATCGAGGAGGTGTACACAGTGTCCTCCTCCCACCACCCCAGGTGGAGGCAGGCATATGATGGGGCCCAGGGGGCCCCCATTGAGGTCCCCTGTAGTTGTTGGAAGAATTTAGTTGCGAATTGGAAATAGTTATTTTTCAAAGCCATTTCCAAAAGTTCCAGAATGAACTCATTCTGTACTGCCATACGCGGGAAGCTGCGTTCTAGGAAATGGTAGACCGCCAACACACCCCACTCGTGTGGAATAGATGTATATAAGGACTCTACGTCCACACACACAAGGAGGGCTCCGTCCGGGATAGGCATGTCCTTAATATGTCTTAGGACATCCCCAGTGTCACGTACAAATGAGGGAAGAAGTTGCACTAAATCCTTAATGAGACTATCCACATATTTCCCTATCCTCTCTAAGGGACCTCTTATGGCAGACACTATTGGTCTGCCTGGTGGGTTATTCTGATTCTTGTGGATCTTTGGTATTATGTAGAAAATAGGAATATTGTAGACTGCAACTCTCAAATACTCAAATTCCTGTCTAGATAGAAGACCCTCCTCAGTTGCCCACATAAGTTTATCCTTGATCTGCTCCACCAAGGTGTTAAATGGATTATGATCAAGCTTTTTATATGTCAACTGATCTGAGAGGAGTCGATATGCCTCCTTCTCATAGAGGGTGGCAGACTGTAAGACCACATTTCCGCCCTTGTCACTGGGTTTTATAATGACAGTGTCAGTTCTACGTAGATCTTCCAGGCCCTTTCGTTCTGCTTCAGAGAGGTTGCCAATCGGTTTGGTGTGCCAATTCAATTTTTGTAAATCTTCCTGGACAAGGTCCAAGAAGACTCCAAGACATTTATTATTTTTAAATTGTGGCATATTAGTAGATCTGATTTTTAGCATGGCTTTACGTTTGGTAGTATTAGAGTCATCATTATCGTCGTCACTAAATGAGGGGTCACCCTCCTCAAGTAGTGATTCTAGATTACTGAGTGCCTTCTCTTCATCAGTATTAAGCTGTTCTAGGGGTGCTGGTTGTAAATCTTTGTCTAGGAATAGTGACCTATAAAATACTCTCCTGAGGAATAGGTTTAAGTCCTTAAAGGTCTCAAATTGATCCATATCTATGGAGGGGGAAAAAGAGAGGCCTCTACCAAGGAGATCTAAGTGGTTTTGCTCTAATTTAAAATCAGATAGATTAATGACTTTTAAGTCATTAGTAACAATAGAGCTCTGGGTAACTATCTGTGTTTCCTCTGGCTCCTCCTGATTGTTTGATCTTTTGGAGGCTTGTACCCTTTTCATTGATTCCTTGCGTCTCCTGTTCCCCCTATTCTGTCTCCCTTTAAAATCCCCTTGATTAATGGTGGAACATCTTGTGTCAATTGATCCTTCTCTAAAAAAGACACAGAGCGGGGAGTGTCCTCCTCACTACCTGAAGATTGAGCACAGCCCTCAAAGCTTGACTGAGAGTGGGATCTTCTTTGGCGGGAGCGACCTCTCTGACCCTTGGGGGTGAGATCGAAGATTTCCCCCTTCGCCCAGTCTTCTAAATCCCGTCTAAACTTCCCCTGCTTAGTGGTCTTTAAGTTCCTCTGAGTTTTCTCAACTTCTCTTTTCAGAGAATCATTTAGACTTTCAAAGTCTGGACTGTCTCTAAACGGTTCAAGTTTTTGTCCGCTCTCGAGTATGGCACCTTGCAAGGTAACCAGTTGGTCTTTTTCCTCTTCTATGATCAATTTGATCACCTCAATACCATGTGTAATGCATTGTTTTTGCCATTTGTCTAAAACGTTTTTGGTATGTAGATGAGCAGCTGGCACCACTCTTTCCCTAAGGCCTCTTGGAATGATTCCCCTCTGTACATAAGATTCAAGGGATAAGATATCCCATTTACGATTCAAAGATCGAATAATTAATTTCTTGTGGTCCCTAAACAATGGTTTGATGTCGTCTTTAACTACTATGTCAGGGGTGGTTGGGTCTTCATTAAAGGTGGCCCTGATTTCGCTATCAAGGTCCTCACTCAGTACAAATGCCATACCCTGTCAGCTATATGGATAACCAATAAACAAGTGAATGAATCTAGTGTGAAAACAACAGAAATTGAAACCACATTCAACCAATAAAGTCAAAGGCTCATGGATCCAGGCATTAAAAGGGGATCAAAAGGTGATCCATGTGTTATCTAATGAGCAAGGAAGGGAGGGATGCATGATTCACATAGAGCCAATTATAAAAAATACCAAACGAGAGATACGTTTATGTGAAAACGGGATCCTCCTAACCAAAACGCACGTGGAAACAAGAAGGGAGAGGGGGGGACGGGAGATTGGGACAAACCCAATAGACGGTTATAGGGTGAATCAACCACAATACATTTGGTAATAGAAAAATAGAAAAGACTTTATTGGTCGAATGCTATCTAAATAATCACATTTCAACCTAACAGTATGAATATACTCATATAGGGGAAAGGGTTTCTCCTGAATATATGCACATTAGAATAAAAACATGAAAAAACACACATACACAGTGCACTGTTGGAAAAAGTAAAAATGATGGCCTGGGTGGACTTCAGCCGCCCGCTCTACTTCTCCTAAGTGTCCTTACTAAGAATGAACCCTGAATGACCGGGTAGATATTGTATCAATAACCGGAGCTTGCAGCATTTGTTGAATGAAAGGACTGTTCAAACCAAACCAATGTAGGGTTTAGGCTGTAGGATGAACGATAACTCAAATCTAAATCCAAACTGGAGTGTTAGAATCAAGCCGTGTTGGCAAATATACCTGCTGATACAATGTTCATGCAGTGCAGCTCCATATATCAATAGATAAACCTGTATAAGCTGGTAAGACTATTGATGCAGTGTAATGAGCACTGGATTGCACTCAGCAATATGGCATGGAACTTATTCTGAGTATGATCTATTGCAGACAGTCCATGGAGGGACAAAGGCTTGAGCCCAGTCCTGGCCGAGTATGGTGAGGTGATATTTGATAGAGGGGAGGAAGGGGGGCACGATAACCATATGGTAATATACTTGCTTACCCATCCATAACATCCATCCCGTGATTCACCTGACACCAGAGTCTCTTTTAAGCCGTTGCTCGTGGATATATAGTGATGTCCTTGAGCTCTATAGCTCTCGCTGTGCTGCTGCTCAGAAAGGTGATCCTTCCGGCTTGAAGGAGGCTGCTGCGTAGAGTACGTCCCTCCGTGGAGTCGCATGCGGCTCCTGTGATCCGCTGGCTCTGTTTCAACGCATCAGCGCTGACCGTATGACTGGAGCCGTCGCGCCGTTAGATCTGAGGATACACAAGCCTGTGTAATAGCAGGTTTAGGCCTCTGGGGGCAAGATCTAACTGTCCTTGTCTTATCCTCTGTTGGCTGGCAGTGAATTCATTCAATGGTGTTCATTACGAGGAGAGGAGAGGAGCGAGTGGGGTTTAGTCAACAACCCAGAATTACAACGTCGGACATGACGCGTTTCGTGACGAATATGTCACTTCATCTTGATGTGTCAGTGGATTATTAGTGCTCCTATTATATAGCCTTGTTTAGCCAATCACAGGTGAAATACCACTGACTGACGAAGTAGCGCCATCTTATGGTCACAACAGGTAATGTTGATATCCATGCAAAAAATAAATATATACATTCACAAGGTTTCAAAAATGAAAAAAAATTATTACAATGTTTATAGGAAAAACACCAAACCGGACAGTGAGGCTAGGTATAGATGGATGTTGCAATAATACATACAAACAAAACCCTGTCATCATAGACTGATTATACCTATCTAATTATTGGGTGTAAATACACTGGACATTTGTACTGAGGGGAAAACAGAGGCAGGAAACATATACCGTGCTGATCATAAACATAATTAGATGTCCTATTTAAGGCTCCAGAAAAATCTTTAGGCTCATTTCTGTATTTAAGCCTTTGGGCTGGAGTGTCTGGAGCCTAAAGATCCAGGTCTTTTCATGTCTGATCAGGACGGTATCGAAATCCCCTCGTCTTTCTGATAGGTTAAGGGCATAGAACCCCTTTACTCGCAGGCCTTGTGTTTTTCCCTCATGATATCTTAGAAAATGTTGGGCCACTGGGGTGTCTTCTTTGAGACGAATGCTCTTTAGATGTTCAGCAAAACGTACTCGAAGTTGTCGTTTTGTTTTGCCCACATAGAGTAAATGGCCTGGGCATTCCAAAATATAGAGCACACGTGCTGTACCACAATTAATAAAGGATTTGATCTCATAGTGATTCTTAGATTGTGAGTCTCTAAAGCTTTTTGTTCTATCTACATGTTTACATGTGCCACAGTGGCCACATGTAAACATGCCCACTGTACGTGGTATGTCTGTCAGCCAGTTGCTATCAATAGGGCGTATATATTCACTATTGACAAGTGCATCCCTAAGATTTCTGGCCCTTTTAGCTGTTAATTGGGGCCTGTCACCTACTATTTTCTTGAGTTGTTCACAGCCAGTCAAAATGTGCCAGTGCTCTGTGAGGACCGCTCGTACTTGGTGCCACTGGACACCAAAAGGAGTGATGAACCGAGCTGGTCCATCCTGATTGGATTTGAGGTTAGGTTTGGGCTGAAGCAATTCTTCTCGTGGGCGTTGACTAGCAATGCTTCTTGCCCTGCGAAGTGTTCTGTGCCCATATCCCCTATCTCTAAACTGCTGGTAGAGGATCTCAGATTCCCTGCGATACATTGCTTCACTGGAGCAGTTCCTCCTGATTCTGAGGAACTGTCCCACTGGTATTCCGCGTTTAAGAGGAGCGGGATGGTAGCTATCTGCCCTTAAAAGGGTATTGGCTGCTGTAGTTTTCCTGTAGGTCTGGGTGGTCAAATACCCCTCATGGATGGTTAATTTTAGATCCAGAAAGGAAATCTCACTGAGGCTGGAAACAGAAGTAAAGCGTAAGTTACGCTTATTCTGATTAAGCTCATCCATGAACTGGCTTAGCTGTGTAGGGGTCCCTGACCAAATCATGAGCACGTCATCTATGTACCTCAGCCACGCTCTTGCGTGGCTGAGGTACATCGAGGAGGTGTACACAGTGTCCTCCTCCCACCACCCCAGGTGGAGGCAGGCATATGATGGGGCCCAGAGGGCCCCCATTGAGGTCCCCTGTAGTTGTTGGAAGAATTTAGTTGCGAATTGGAAATAGTTATTTTTCAAAGCCATTTCCAAAAGTTCCAGAATGAACTCATTCTGTACTGCCATACGCGGGAAGCTGCGTTCTAGGAAATGGTAGACCGCCACAGTCACTGAGATCCACCCAATGTTGAAGACTGCCTACCAACGGTTGATCTTAGAACAAAAGGCCCTGGAAGAGGGGGTAGGGAAGGTCTGGAGACTGGGAAGAAAAGGGATAGTACTGCAACCCGGTGAAGTAACTTGTTTGAAGGCCACAGTGAAACTCACTTGGGAGCAGCCGGGCCCCTTTGTGATGTTGGAACCCGATCCAAGGGAAGAACCCTCGGGCCTGGAAGTAATCCCGGAAGTGGTCCCGGTGAGGGTCCTGAAGAAAGCCCATTGCAAGGTGCCAGTTGTCAGGGTCACCTGTGGCCAGGTGACAGATGCACACCGTAGGGGGACAGGAGTGCACCGCGAGGTAGTGAACCCTATGGCTGGCTTCTGTGGATAGGAAACTGGGTGGTTGTGGAAAGCGGGACCAGAGGAGCACAACCGGGATCCCAACGGAAGCGAGAGCCAAGATTCCCCAGGGCGCGGAGTCTAAGACCCAGCTGGTCTTCTCCAGGGCCTCTAGTGGTGAGGATGTTACGCTGCAGGCTGGGACCAGGTCGCGGCCCCTGGAGTTTCCTAGCTCACGCCCCGTAGGATAAGGGGAAGCAGCAGCACACGATAGAGAGAACCGAATAACAAGCCGAAGGTCAGGGGCCACAAGCAGACAAGGATAACGAAGAACGAGCCGAAGGTCAAGGGTCACGAGCAGACAGGGATGGTCGGGGACAAGCAAATAACGTAACAGAGAGACAGACGTAGCACACGGCAGGCAGGAACCCAAACACACAATGCCTAACAAACACGTTGATCAGCAAAGCAGGCTTGCAGTGCACAGGTTAATATAGTGTTCAGTGATAGGGCCTGGGGTGGAGTCAGGCTGGGAGGAGATTATAAAGGAAGCCAGGTGAAGGAGGTCTGGTCTCTAGATGAACACATGAGGAGGAAGGTAAGATGGCAGACAGACATTAATGCATATCCATGACAGTACCCTCCCTCTTACGAGGCCTCCCCCTTCCCCGCCTGGGCCCAGGTTTAGAGGGAAACTTCAGATGAAACTCCTTTAACAGACGAGGTGCAAAGACCTCAGATGCAGTGATCCAAGACCTCTCCTCAGGACCAAACCCTTTCCAATGAACGAGGTACTGAAGAACGCCTTTACAGAGTCGGGAGTCCAGAATTTGACTGATCTCGTACTCCTGATTATCCTCAGAGACAGGCGCCACGGTAGGAAGAGGACGAGAGAATTTATTGAGGACTAAAGGCTTTAGAAGAGCAACATGAAAGGAGTTAGTGATTTTAAGGCTCTTAGGAATCTGGAGTTTGAAACAAACCGGATTCAGTTTAGCAGTTACCGTGTATGGACCGATGAATCGTGGAGCAAACTTCAGAGAAGGAACTCGGAGCTTGATGTTCCTGGTAGAGAGCCAGACTTTGTCCCCTGGCTGAAGAGAAGGCGGTTTACGCCTGCGGCGGTCGGCAAAGCCTTTGAATTTTTCAGCAGCTGCCCGGAGGGAATCATGAACGTGACCCCAAACGGAATTGAGAGACTCCTGAACCGAAGCCAAAGCTGGAATGTCTGGAGAACAGATCATAGGAAGAGGAAGTTGAGGGTGTTTTCCATAAACTGTGAAAAAGGGTGTCTTCTGCGAACTGGTATTCACATGATTGTTATGGGAGAATTCTGCCCACGGGAGTAGAGAGGACCAATCGTCATGGTGAGAAGACACAAAGGTGCGAAGAAAGGCCTCTAACTCCTGATTAACCCTCTCAGTCTGTCCATTGGATTGGGGATGGTAAGAAGAAGAAAAATCCAAGACAATATTGAGGGATTTGCAAAAGGCTCTCCAAAAACGAGACGTGAATTGGACTCCCCTGTCGGAAACAATATGAGAAGGGACCCCATGTAGGCGGAGAATTTCTCGAATGAAAATGGGAACCAAGGCAGGGGCAGAAGGAAGACCAGGAAGAGGAACAAAATGAGCCATCTTGGAGAATCGATCGATTACCACCCAAATGACTGTATTATTCTCAGACAGTGGGAGATCGGTGATAAAATCCATGGCAATATGGGCCCAGGGTTCCTTAGGAATAGGCAAGGGCATGAGGAGACCAGCAGGAGCTTGTGTGGAGGATTTGGACTGAGCACAGACATGACAAGCTTTAACGTAGTCTTTGACGTCTGAGCGGAGATTAGGCCACCAGTAGTGACGACTGATGAGTAGGAAGGATCGGAGGAATCCAGAATGCCCTGCCACCTTGGAATCATGTCCCCAACGAAGGATCTTAGCTCTTAGCCCAGTGGGGACAAAGGTCTTACCAGGCGGAATTTTAGACTTCAGGGTGGTAGAGTGGGCAACAATGCATGAGGTGGGAATGATCGGCTCAGGTTCAGGGGCGGACTCCTCGTCCAAAGTGTCAAATGACCTAGAGAGCGCATCAGCCCGACCGTTGCAGGAACCAGGTTTGTAGGTAATCGTGAAATTAAAACGGGCAAAGAAGAGACTCCACCTGGCCTGTCTAGGATTCAGACGTTTAGCATTTTGTAGATACTGTAAATTCTTGTGATCGGTAAAGATCGTTATGGAGTGAGGGGAACCCTCCAAGAGATGACGCCACTCCTCTAACGCCAATTTAATTGCGAGAAGTTCCCGATCACCGATGGCATAATTCCTCTCTGCCTGAGAATTTTTTTTGGAGAAGAACGCACATGGTTGGCGTCTCTTCTCAAAGATTTGAAGAAGCACAGCTCCCACCCCCATTGAGGAAGCGTCCACTTCAATAAAAAATGCATTCCCAGGATTTGGTCTCCTCAAGAGGGGGCCAGAAACAAAGGCCTGTTTCAGGTTGTGAAATGCAGAGACAGCTTCGGGAGGCCAGTCTCTGGCATTCACACCCTTCTTGGTCAAAGCGATAATAGGCGCGGCAATGGAAGAGTAATTCCTTATGAACTGCCTATAATAATTAGTGAAGCCAAGAAAGCGCTGTGTGGCCTTGAGGCTAGCAGGAAGAGGCCAGTTGGTGATAGCCAAGACCTTCCCAGGGTCCATACGAAGCCCCGAACATGAGACAAAGCACCCCAAAAACAGGACCTCAGAACATTCAAAGGAACATTTCTCCAGCTTGGCATAGAGATTGTTCTCTCTAAGACGTTGAAGTACAGTGCGGACATGGTTTCTGTGGACGAGCAGATTTTCAGAAAAGATCAGAATGTCATCCAGATAGATGACAACAAACTGGTACAGCAGATCTCTGAAGATTTCATTGACAAAGTTTTGAAACACGGCTGGAGCATTACACAGACCAAAAGGCATCACCAGATATTCGTAATGCCCGTCTCTAGTGTTAAATGCAGTCTTCCATTCGTCACCCTCCCGTATTCGAATGAGATTGTACGCGCCTCTGAGATCCAACTTGGTGAAAATGGAGGCACCCTTCAACCTATCGAATAGCTCAGATATTAAGGGTAAGGGGTATCGATTTTTAATAGTAACCGCATTTAAACCCCGATAATCGATGCAGGGTCTTAAGGTACCATCCTTTTTGGCAACAAAAAAGAACCCTGCCCCTGCAGGCGATGAGGATTTCCGGATGAACCCTCTCTCCAGATTCTCTGCTACATACTCCGACATGGCCTGGGTCTCTGGGATGGACAGAGGGTAGGTACGACCCCTGGGTAGAGTTGCTCCGGGGACAAGATCAATAGCACAGTCAAAAGACCTGTGGGGAGGAAGCACCTCAGCTGATTTTTTACAGAACACATCCCGGTAATCGCTGTATGCGGCGGGAAGATCAGAAGAAACAGAAGTGGCAGCAACCGGAAGACTCTCCTTGGGGGTCACCTTGAGAAGACACGACGAGAAACATGAGGAACCCCAGGCCAGGATCTGCCCAGAGACCCAGTCCACATGTGGAGAGTGGAGCTGTAGCCAAGGGAGGCCCAATACAACTGGGGTAGAGGCCTTGGGTAGAATAAGAAAGGATATCCACTCCTGGTGGAGAATCCCTACCGACATCCTAATGGGTAGCGTCTGGAAGCGAATAGGGCCCCCTGGGAGAACAGTGCCATCAATTGCCGAGACTACCAATGGGGTAGTGAGAGGTGAAAGGGTAAGCTTCATAGAAGAAGCAGTTCTCCAATCCATGAAATTGCCGGCAGCCCCGGAATCCAGGTATGCAAGGG
This sequence comes from Rana muscosa, assembly GCA_029206835.1. Lineage (NCBI taxonomy): Eukaryota > Metazoa > Chordata > Amphibia > Anura > Ranidae > Rana > Rana muscosa. The sequence continues at coordinate 45,315,483 of CM055127.1, forward strand.
TTGACTGAGGAGAAGTGCCTACATGAAGGGACACCGGCAAGAGCAGGCGAGAAGGTGATGTTTCTGGGTCCAATACTCCACCTTCCAAATGTATTAGACCCGAGCGTTTCCCGGACGAAGCGAGCAGGAGTCACGAAAATGACCCCTGCCCCCACAATAGAGGCACAAGCCCAGAGTTCTGCGCCTAGCACGTTCTTCGGGGGTTAGTCTGGTCCGGCCCAGCTGCATAGGTTCTTCAGCAGGTAGAGGATGCTCCACGGAATGAAGGGAGGGGAGCTCAGACTGGCTAGGACCCAGAGAGTGCTGGCGTCTTTTTTCTAAGGACCTCTCTTGAAAACGAATGTCGATCTGGTTGCATAATGAAATTACATCGTCCAGACCGACGGGAATGGCTCTTCCCGCTAATTCGTCTTTCACTCGGTCAGAGAGGCCATGTAAAAAGGTAGCGACCAGGGCCTCATTATTCCAGCTCAATTCAGCTGTGTGGATACGGAACTGAAGAGCATATTGCCCCACTGAACTAGATTCTTGGCGAAGACGTAAGACAGCACTAGCCGCTGAAGAAGCCCGAGCCGGCTCTTCGAAGATATTACGAAAGAGCTTCAAGAATTCGGACAGACTGGAAACCACCGGATCGTTCCTCTCCCACAGGGGGGCAGCCCAGGCCAAAGCTTCACCGGAGAGGAGGGAAATGATATAGGCTACCTTAGCCCGGTCAGATAGGAAGCTTTGAGGCTGAAGCTCAAAATGAATGGTGCATTGGCTGAGAAACCCCCTGCAGGCCTTGGAGTCCCCAGAGAAACGGAACGGAGCTGGCAATCTTAGTGAGTGTGAGGCTGCGACTGGTGCGATAGGTACAGCCGCTGGTTGTACTTGGGGTTGCGGATTCGGGGTTCCCAAGGAGACCTGAAGCTGCTCGAATCGAGAAGCCAGATCCTGGAGGAATCGCATCACCTGGGTCTGATTAGATTCCTGGGTCTCAAGTCTGCGAACTATGCCCTGCAATGGATCATCCGCGGGAAGCGGAATGTCAGCCGGGTTCATGGCTGATCAAACTGTCAGGGTCACCTGTGGCCAGGTGACAGATGCACACCGTAGGGGGACAGGAGTGCACCGCGAGGTAGTGAACCCTATGGCTGGCTTCTGTGGATAGGAAACTGGGTGGTTGTGGAAAGCGGGACCAGAGGAGCACAACCGGGATCCCAACGGAAGCGAGAGCCAAGATTCCCCAGGGCGCGGAGTCTAAGACCCAGCTGGCCTTCTCCAGGGCCTCTAGTGGTGAGGATGTTACGCTGCAGGCTGGGACCAGGTCGCGGCCCCTGGAGTTTCCTAGCTCACGCCCCGTAGGATAAGGGGAAGCAGCAGCACACGATAGAGAGAACCGAATAACAAGCCGAAGGTCAGGGGCCACAAGCAGACAAGGATAACGAAGAACGAGCCGAAGGTCAAGGGTCACGAGCAGACAGGGATGGTCGGGGACAAGCAAATAACGTAACAGAGAGACAGACGTAGCACACGGCAGGCAGGAACCCAAACACACAATGCCTAACAAACACGTTGATCAGCAAAGCAGGCTTGCAGTGCACAGGTTAATATAGTGTTCAGTGATAGGGCCTGGGGTGGAGTCAGGCTGGGAGGAGATTATAAAGGAAGCCAGGTGAAGGAGGTCTGGTCTCTAGATGAACACATGAGGAGGAAGGTAAGATGGCAGACAGACATTAATGCATATCCATGACACCAGTGAGTGTCAGAAATACCACGGATGGTCCAATGGAAATCCCAGCCAGACTGTTGCTGGGTCGAGTGAGCTCAGCCACACCAGTTGCCTCCTCAGATGTAGAGAAGACAGATGGAGAAGGTACTGTGTGGGAGAAGCTCTCTATGGAGAATCCAAACCTTCCCAGGGCTTGGAGAGGGAGAGCCCGGAACCAGTTGACTCAGTGTAAGAGGATCTTCTCCCATGATGAGTTTGATGTGGGGTGTGCTAGGAGTGCCACCCATCGAATCCGCCTCCAGGAAGACAAGCCCTTCAGGGAAAGGGTGAGGCGGGTTCCATTGGCAGACCTCGAAGATTTAAGGGAACAGATTGCTGAGCTCAAGCGAACAGGGGTAATCCAAGAATCCAGAAGTCCGTATGCCTCCCCCATAGTGGTGGTACGAAAGAAGAACGGGTCGTTAAGGTTGTGTATCGACTATAGGACCCTCAACAGGAGAACCACTCCGGATCAGTATACCACTCCAAGGATAGAAGACGCCTTGCAGAGCTTGTCCGGAGCCAAATGGTTCAGTGTTATAGACCTGAAGAGCGGGTATTATCAGATCCCGATGCACCCAGAGGACAAAGAGAAGACGGCTTTCATAACCCCAGTGGGGTTCTTTGAATTCAACCAGATGCCTCAAGGTCTGTTTGGAGCCCCAGCCACATTCCAAAGACTTATGGAGAAGACTGTGGGAGACATGAACCTCATCGAGGTCCTTGTGTACTTGGATGACATCATAGTCTTCGGAAGAACTTTGGAGGAACATGAAGAGAGGCTGGAGAAGGCCTTGAAGAGACTGAGTGAGGAAGGACTCAAGCTCTCCCCTGAAAAATGTCAATTTTACCAATCCTCGGTCAACTATCTGGGACACATAGTGTCTGAAGATGGGGTGTCTACGGACCCTGAAAAACTGGAGGCTGTCACCTCCTGGCCAAGACCCACCACCGTAAGAGAACTTAGGTCCTTCTTGGGGTTCTGTTCTTATTACAGAAGGTTCGTGGAGGGGTTTGCTCGAATAGCAAGACCCCTGAATGAGTTGCTGAAGACGGAGGGGGAAGAGGATGACTCGGGCCCCAGGAGGCCGGGAAAGTCAGTCAAGGACCAGTGGAACGAGAAATGTGAAGATGCCTTCCAGATGCTGAAAAAGAGCTTGACCACTGCTCCTGTCCTGGCCTATGCAGACCCGAAGAAGCCTTACGAACTCCATGTGGATGCCAGCCATGATGGACTGGGAGGAGTGCTCTACCAGGAGCATGAAGGACAGCAGAGACCTGTTGCATATGTGAGCAGAAGCCTGACCCCGTCCGAAAAGAACTATCCCACCCATAAGCTGGAGTTCCTGGCTCTCAAGTGGGCCGTAGTCGACAAACTTAGAGATTACTTGTATGGGGCATACTTCACGGTCAAGACGGATAACAATCCCCTCACCTACCTGTTCACCACAGCCAAGCTGGACGCCACCGGACATAGATGGTTGGAGGCACTGTCTGCTTTCAATTTCAGCTTGAAATACAGACCTGGGGTGGGAAACCGAGATGCGGACGCCTTGTCCAGAAGGTCTCATGTCCCTACATACAGTGTCGAAGACTGGACCCAAGTAGCACCTGACTGGGTGCGGGCCCTCTGCCAAGGGGCTGAACTCCAGGCCAGGGGAGGCTCAAGAGCGGAAGAGATAGGGGTCACTATCGTAGGAGTCCCCAAGCAGTACTGCGAAGTAGCCCAACTGGGAGAAGACAACTTACCCAGACTAACGAAGAAGGAGTTGAGATCCGACCAATTGGAAGACCCTGTGGGGAGGTTGGTCCTAGAAGCATTGGAGAATCAGGATCCAAATGTACTCCTACGTCATCCCTCAAAGGAAGCTCGCCTACTTAAGAAAGAGTGGGACAGACTGCTGGTGCGTCAGGGGGTGGTCTACCGAAGGGGCCCCTCTGATGACCAAGAAGACAAGTGGCAGTTGTTCCTGCCGGAGAAACACAGAGAAACTGTCATGATTGCTCTGCACGACAACCATGGACACCTAGGAGTGGAAAGGACTTTCCAACTTGTTAGAGACCGTTTCTATTGGCCTTGCATGAGGGCTGAAGTTGAGGAATACTGCCATTCCTGTGCACGGTGCATACAGAGAAAGACACTACCCCATCAAGCGGCCCCAATGGGCCATTTAAAAAGTGAAAGTCCGCTTGACCTGGTATGTATTGATTTCCTCTGCCTCGAACCCGACCTGAGCGGACAAGGAAATGTTCTGGTGGTAACCGACCATTTCACCCGTAATGCACAAGCCTTTCCTACCAAAGACCAGAAGGCCTCCACTGTGGCCAAAACACTCGTAGAGAAATACTTTATACATTACGGGTTGCCAAAAAGGCTTCATTCAGATCAGGGAAGGGACTTTGAGAGTAAACTCATACGGAAGCTTCTGGATGCCTTGGGAATCAAGAAAACCAGGCCTACCCCTTATCACCCACAAGGTGATGCTCAACCGGAGAGGTTCAATCGAACCCTGCTCAACATGCTGGGAACTTTAAGTAGCGAAAGGAAGCAACATTGGAGTAATCACATAGCGGCCCTTGTGCATGCTTACAACAGCACTGTCAGCGACGCTACAGGGTATTCCCCTTACAGACTTATGTTCGGGAGGGAAGCTAGATTGCCAGTGGATCTGGCCTTCGGCACTTCCATAGACCGTTGTTCTGCTGCTTCCCACAGGGGATATGTGGATAGACTTAGGCACAATCTGAAAATGGCCTATGAGCAAGCCCAGGCCACCTCGGATCAACGGGGGGCTCGTAATAAGAGAAATTTTGACCTAAAAGTTAGGATCCAAGATTTGCAACCAGGAGACAGAGTATTGCTGCGGAACCTGGGAGTCCCTGGAAAACATAAGCTTGCGGATAGATGGAGACCCGAACCTTATGTCATTTGCAAAAAACTACCGGGCCTACCCGTTTACAAACTTAAACCTGAGGGAAAGTTGGGGCCATTGAAGACTTGGCATCGGAACCACCTACTTTCTCTGGCTGAAGCGGTTCGGTTACCTCCTAGCATGGATTCCCCTGAACCCATGTCCATTCTAGACACCCCTAGACCCAACACTCGGTCTCAGACCCCTCGGATGGGAGATACAGAGGATTCAGAAATGAGTGAAGATGAGGGAAAGGAAATTGGCTGGCTTTGGCCTTCCCAGGGACCAACGACTTCTGCTATTGATCTTCCGCCTGACGAAGACACAGAGGATCATACACTGAATGCACAAGCAACAGAGTTTATCCCTTCCTGTCCTTGGTTGGATGCTTGGGAAAGTGCCAGTGAACCATCTGTAAAGGAAGACCCAAGAGAAGCCATGTACCTTCCTGCTCCGGAGCCGGATGTTCCTGAGGAAGGGGGAAGTCCTGAGTTAGCAACAGAAGAAGAGTCTGCTCCAACAGAAAGCCCAAGAGGACAGAGGAAGCGGAGGGCAATAAAACCTCCCAGGAGACTAACCTACCCACAGATGGGTGAAAGTGCGGAAGACACTGTAGTCACTGCTTGAAGGAGTATGAAAGACCATGACCCTCCCGCTGTTTATTTGGTGGGAGGCAGCCCCAGCTCACTCTCTGGCACAGTTAGGCAGGATACTAATGTTAATGTGTCCTGTGGGCAGAGGAGTTCACTGCCTCGTTTTTGGTGGGAATTTCCTCTGCCGACATCATATGAAGGATTGATGGATGTTGTGAGATCTGTAGTTGGAGATTATGTTATCTTTGGGGACCAAAGAGTTCAAGTGGGGGGAGTGTGTAGCGGGGTCTCCTTTAAGGCCCCGGGACTACAGTACCCAGAGCCCCATTCGGCCTCAGGGAGTAGGTTCCACCGCAGAGACCCATGGGAGAGGTTACTTAAGAGGGAGGCGGGGGGAAGCTCGCTCTCTTGGGACAACGCGCTTCAAGCAACAAGTCATCCTGCGCGGATCTGCTGTGGGGTAAGGCCTGAAGCCTAAGGCCTTACCCGAAGTCCAAAGAGCCTTTCACCGTCCTGCGGAGCCTGGGTGGATCCTGGATCGTCAGTGTAGGACTCCAGTTGGATCGGGGACCCGATCGGTTGCAGACGCTGTGTGCGACGGACACACGCGGTGGAAGACCCAGGCTGGGATCGCGCCTGGAACGGTGAGCGGGCACCTGCCCATATCCTTAGACTGAGTTATATTCAGGCCTATAGACTGCCTAGGCCCACTGTTCGCTCACCAGTGTTCTTTGGGGGTCCAGTAGTTGGGACAGAGTTGAAGTGCCTACCCCCCCCCCCCCGTTTGCATACTGCTGCTACGAGTTACCACCTTTTTGGATTACAATTGGTTCATTTCTTCAAGTGCACCAACGAAAGCTGGCCGGTGAAGAAAATCTTACTCCCTTAGGGAAAGGGGACTATTTCATACACTGTCAGGCCTGACATAGGTGGGGAAAGTTATAAAGTTTGTGTTGCTGTGTCTTAGGGCGCGCACGCCATAATAGCTCCGCGTGGTGGATACTGCGTGGCGCCATATTATAGTGCTGCCTCTGTAGCATTGGTTGATACAGGGTTCTGCAGACCCATGTAAGTGTTGCATGCCATGTTTTATGCCACCATTTTATAGTAAAGCTATTACTTATTCATATTCCTGCCTCAGAGTGTTGTTTGTCTATTTAGGAACTGTTAAGTATCATACACCTGAGAGTGATAGGAAGCTATCCATAGACTAACTGTGCCAGAGTGGGTTGAGTCAGATTGCCGGGAGTTGGAGGTGCTGTATACAGGGCCCGAGAAAACAAAACCAGCGGCTCTCTTAACTGGGGGTAGCGCTACACAAGCATCACTGTTTGTATTTCTCAATGGCTTGTTATGGAAGCTGATGCCACAGTGAGTATATGAACTTAGAAGTGTTCATGTTGTGTCTCAGGTGTGTGGCTTTGTGGAAAAAGATTCTAGGGAAGTTTGTGCTGATTTTGGCGGGAAACAACTGCATCCGTCGGCCATCTTGCTGGTGGAATTTCTCAGCCTTTGGGGCAGATTTCGACGTTTGGTGCGAGTTGAAGTAGTGCGGTCTTTGCTGTGTTGGAATCTAGTGGACACCTTTTTTGTTTTCCTTTGTGTGTGGGAAACCATGTGGTCTTGTATTTTTTTGTATTTAAGTGAATGTAAGCTATTGTAGGTTAGCTATGTGTGTACTTTTTTTTATCAACTTTGCAGTGTAATGCCCCATACACACGATCATTTTTCATGCCATTAAAAATGGCATTAAAAAAAATGGCCATTAAAAATGATCGTGTGTATGCTCCAGAGCATTTTTAACGACGTGAAAAACGGCCATTAAAAATTTCGAACATGCTCTCTTTTTTCACGTCGTTTTTCATGTCGTTTTTTTTAACGACGTGAAAAACGATAGTGTGTATGCTTTAACGACGTGAAAAAAAACGCGCATGCTCAGAATCAAGTATGAGACGGGAGCGCTCGTTCTGATAAAACTAGCGTTCGTAATGGAGATAGCACATTCGTCACGCTGTAACGGACTGAAAAGCACAAGACTGAAAAGAGCGAATCGTCTCTCAACAAACTTTACTAACATGAAGGGTGGCGCAATTCGAACGGAACTTCCCCTTTATAGTGCCGTCGTACGTGCTGTACGTCACTGCGCTTTGCTTGAACATTTTTTAAAATGATGGTGTGTACGCAAGACAGGCTTGAGAGGAAACAAGAAAAAAAATGACAAGAAAAACGTCAGTTTTAAAAATGACATTAAAAATGATCGTGTGTATGGGGCATAAGAGTGGCGATTTTTGTATTGAATTTCGTTTTTACACTGAATTTCAATAGATTGTAAGACTAAAGCCCTGTACACACGATCGGTTTTACCGATGAAAACAATCCGATGGACTGTTTTCATCGAACGAACCGATCGTGTGTGGGCCCCATCTGACTTTTTTCCATCGGTGAAAAAAAAATAGAACATGTTTTAAATTTTTCCGATGGATCGTCTGTGTGGAACTCCATCGGAGAAAAAACCTACGCATGCTCAGACTGAATTAGGAGATGGGAGCGCTCGTTCTGGTAAAAATTCGTAATGGAGATAGCACATTCGTCATTCTGCAAATTATTGCATTGTTTTCTTCTTTCTAATGCTAGAATAAAGAAGTTGTTTTGCTGCTGATATTTATAAAGAGTTCTGACAAACTTATTTCTTTATTGTTTTTTGTGATCTCATGAATAATCGTATTTGTTTTTAAACCCAGATCTCCATAATAATTTTTTTTTTTTTTGTGTTTTCAACCACTTAAGCCCCGGACCAATATGCAGCATAAAGACCAGGCCCCTTTTTGCGATTTGGCACTGCGTCGCTTTAACTGACAATTGCGCGGTCGTGCGATGTGGCTCCCAAACAAAATTGACGTCCTTTTTTCCCCACAAATAGATCCTTCTTTTGGTGGTTTTTGATCACCTCTGCGGTTTTTATTTTTTGCGCTATAAAGAAAAATAGAGCGACAACTTGGAAAAAAATGAAATATTTTTTACTTTTTGCTATAATAAATATCCCCACAAAATATATAAAAAAACTTTTTTTTCCTCAGTTTAGGCCGATACGTATTCTTCTACATATTTTTGGTAAAAAAAAAATCGCAATCAGCGTTTATTGATTGGTTTGCGCAAAAGTTATAGCGTTTACAAAATAGGGGGTAGTTTTATGGCATTTTTATTAATCTTTTTTTTTTACTAGTAATGGCGGCGATCAGCGATTTTTTTCGTGACTGCAACATTATGGCGGACACATCGGACACTTTTGACACATTTTTGGGACCATTGTAATTTTTTACAGCGATCAGTGCAATAAAAATGCACTGGTTACTGTAAAAATGACACTGGCAGTGAAGGGGTTAACCACTAGGGGCGCCTAAGGGGTTAACCACTAGGGGCGCTGAAGGGGTTAAGTGTGCCTAGGGGAGTGATTACTACTGTGTGGGGGCGTGGCTACAAGTGACATGGGACCGATCTCCGCTCTGATTACACAGAGCGGAGATCGGTGACATTGTCAGTAGGGGAGCGGGGAGATGTTGTGTTTACACTAACATCTCCCCGCTCCATGCCTCCGTGAGACGATCGCGGGGATACCCGCGGCGATCGAGTCCGCGGGACCCGCGGTCCGACTCACAGGGAAGGCAGGGGGGTCGCGTGCGCGCCGCAGGCGGCGGACGTGCGACCCCGACATCGGGCAGTTAAAGGGGACGTACAGGTACGTGATTGTGCCTGTATGAGCCATTCTGCCGACGTATATATACAGTGGCTGGTCCTTAAGTGGTTAATCAAGGTCTCCTTTTTTTATTATTTTTTTGTTTTTAATATTTTCTTGTGATCTCCATTTTTTTTTTGGTCAAGTTATCACAACATTATTTTCTCGATTTTTTTTTCCCTCAAGGAGGTTGGTGTCCTTTGTTAATTACACATTCTATTTAGGAAATGTTATGCCTACTCACAAGAAAAACACATAGGCAAGTATTTAAATTAAATCAAATATCCATTTATTATGGTTAACAAAATAAAGAGGAAGGGCAACAATTACTTGAATTTATGCAGACTTTGGACCCCAAATGCAGACATGAAGTGCCCTGGTGCGTCTGGACGTCTCCTGGTTGGGGAGCTCATTTAATGGGCTTTGCCCTTGGATGAGCAGCGTGGATCTCGTCCTGGCCATGTACACCTAGGATTTCTCCTGTGGCGAGGCGGTGATCAACGGGACACCCTTGCTGTGCATTGGGGACCGCCACAGGTGTCTCCTTTTTGGTCTATGCACTACCCTGCATTCTTGGTCACAGATATGGATACCTCCATGGATGACCGTATACTGGTTGCTTTACCAGAACCACTGGACATTACACCTCTTGTGGCCCCTTGTGTACCTGCACCTAGGGTCTTTCCATCTGTCCATTCACCTGCACACCATTGGGAATTCCCTTTCTACATGGCGCTGGCTGTTTATATACCCACAGACGTAACTACTGTGGTAAGTTTTACCCCCCAATTACACCCCAAGGGTTCCCTCCCCTCTCTTTTCTTTTCCCCCCTCCTTCCCCCCTTATCCCCCCTTTTTTCCCCTTCCACCCCCCCTCCCCCCCTCTTTTCCCCCCCTCCCTTCCTCCCCTTTCCCCTCCCCTCTTTTTCTTCCCTTCCCCCTCTTTTCCTGTCCCCCCCACCTGCTCCTTCTCCCCCCCTTTCTTCCCCCTTTCCCCCCCCCCCCTCTTCTCCTTCCCATTATCCTCCCCCACCCTCCCTTCCTTTCCTTCCCCTTCCTATCTCCTTCTCTCCCTTGTGATTCCTTCCCCTTCCCAAAACCCCCCCCCCTTCCCCACCACCCAACAAAACCCCCCCCTTTCCTTTTTTACCCTTGCTTTCTCCCCCTCCCTCTTCCCTCTTCTGCCCGTACTCTTCCTCTATATACTCCCTCCCCTCACCTCAGTATGGGTTACTTATTGGGTCCTTTAATTAATTAATTATACGCCTTATACCTAGAGATCGACGCACCATCCCCCCTTGTCCGCCGCAGGGGGCACTACATGGGCGGCCCATTCCCACGCTTGTTTTATTACTCATCGGGTAAGCTCTTAATTTTTCTAATTAATTTTTCTTATGAATTATCTACATTATTGCTGAATTGTATTATATATCTTTTTATACTATTTATTGTATAGATTGGCTCTCCTGAAGAAGCGGTACTCCCGCGAAACTAGTAGAGACTTCAACCAATCCTTGATGTGCATTACTGTCCATTTTTTGTACAATTTTTATCTGTAATAAAAATCTTTTATTTAAACAATGTTTATCATGTGCATTAGTACCGAGATAGTCCACAAATTATTCGGGTGGGTTGTTCAAGGTTTAGCTTCAGCAACTATCCTCTTGCCCCCACCCCTCCCCCTTTTGTCTTTCTACTATTAATTGGATGATGGTACGTTGTTATGTTTTCATTATGACTTTGTATCTGAGGCTGCACTCCCATTTTGTTCAGACATGAAGTGTATTGAAAATAAAATTAATAACATGAGGAGTCCCTCTAATTGGGATCACAATATGGTCCCCAAATCACAGAAATCAGGAGCAGCAGCAGAAGACATACATGCAGGGCCGGATTAACATAGGGGCTGATGGAGCTGCAGCTCCAGGCCCCCATCATAATGTAGGCCCAAACTCTCTCACCAGGGCCCGGCCGTCGGCTGCTATATAATACATCCACATTGTCCAGGCAGCAGGCAGCTGCAGCCTGCATCTGCATTATTCATAGGCCCAATATTGAGTCAGTCTGCCGAACATCATTTAATCGCAGGCCGCGAGTAGCGGCCGTGAGCCGCGGCTATCATCCACAGCAGAGCCTCTTGCGGCGCAGGCAGTGCCAGTGCGCTGAGACTGAGCATGCTCCTCCCCTTTCAGTACTCAACACAAACACTGTAGGCGGAGCTTGACGTCTCGGCGGCGTGACGTCATCATCCAGAGGCCGTCCCCGGCGTCCTATGAGGCTCGATTGCCTTGCGAAAGGAGTGCTGTGTGTGCGGTGCTGTGAGAGCCAGGAGAAGGACAGTAAAAATTAAAGTAAGTAAGCCATGAGCGCTGGCCCACTGCTGGGGAGGTCACTGTCAGACAGGTAGGTCTAATTGTGCAGAAGAAGTGTGTACTAGTACAGTACTGGCTGAAGCCTTAAGTGGTTAACTTTTTTTTGGGGGGGGGGGGGGCTATCTCAGTGCAGGCAGCCCATCAGTGCATCTTATCAGTGCCACATTTCAGTGAGTGCCCTCTATCAGTGCCCATAAATGCAGCTAGCCAGTGCCACCTATCAGTGCAGCTCAGTGCCACCTATCAGTGCTCATTAGTGCATCTCATCAGTGCCACCTATCAGTGCAGCTCAGTGCCACCTATCATTGCCCATTAGTCCAGCTCATCAGTGCCACCTTTCAGTGCCAGTACGGGGCAGAGTCCTGGAGGGAGTGGCAGGCTGCTGGTGGCAAGTGACACACTGTATCTGGGGCAGGCTGTGGGAGGCAAATGGCACACTGTATCCGGGGGCAAGTGGCACACTATCTGGTGGCAGGCTCTGAGTGGAAAGTGGCACACTATCTGGTGGCAGGCTTCTGGTGGCAAGTGGCACACTATAATGTGGCAAGTGGCACACTATATCTGGTAGCAAGGTGCTGGTGGCAAGTGGCACACAGTATCTGGTGGCAGGCTGCTGCGTGGCAAGTGGCAAACTGCATCTGGTGACAGGCTGTTGGTGGCAAGTGGCACAATGTATCTGGTGGCAGGCTGCTGGTGGCAAGGGGCACACTGCATCTGGTGGCAGGCTGCAGGTGGCAAGTGGCAAACTGTATTTGGTGGCAGGCTGTGGGTGGAAAGTGGCACACTGTATCTGGTGGCAGGCTGCTGGTGGCAAGTGGCAGTGTATTTGGTGGCAGGCTGTTGGTGGCAAGTGGCACACTGTATTTAGTGGCAGGCTGCTGGTGGCAAGTGGCACACTATATCTGGTGGCAAGGTGCTGGTGGCAAGTGGCACAGTGTATCTGGTGGCAGGCTGTTGGTGGCAAGTGGCACAATGTATCTGGTGGCAGGCTGTGGGTGGCAAGTGGCACACTGTATCTGGTGGCAGGCTGTGGGTGGCAAGTGGCACACTGTATCTGGTGGCAGGCTGCTGGTGGCAAGGGGCACACTGCATCTGGTGGCAGGCTGCTGGTGGCAAGTGGCAAACTGTATTTGGTGGCAGGCTGCTGCATGGCAAGTGGCACACTGTATCTTGTGGCAGGCTGCTGGTGGCAAGTGGCACACTGTATTTAGTGGCAGGCTGCTGGTGGCAAGTGGCACACTATACCTGGTGGCAAGGTGCACAGTGTATCTGGTGGCAGGCTGTGGGTGGCAAGTGGCACAATGTATCTGGTGGCAGGCTGTGGGTGGCAAGTGGCACACTGTATCTGGTGGCAGGCTGCTGGTGGCAAGGGGCACACTGCGTCTGGTGGCAAGAGGCACACTGCATCTGGTGGCAGGCTGCTGGTGGCAAGAGGCACACTGCATCTGGTGGCAGGCTGCTGGTGGCAAGTGGCAAACTGTATTTGGTGGCAGGCTGTGGGTGGCAAGTGGCACACTGTATCTTGTGGCAGGCTGCTGGTGGCAAGTGGCACACTGTATTTAGTGGCAGGCTGCTGGTGGCAAGTGGCACACTATATCTGGTGGCAAGGTGCTGGTGGCAAGTGGCACAGTGTATCTGGTGGCAGGCTGTTGGTGGCAAGTGGCACACTGTATCTGGTGGCAGGCTGTGGGTGGCAAGTGGCACACCATATCTGGTGGCAGGCTGCTGGTGGCAAGTGGCAAACTGTATTTGGTGGCAGGCTGTGGGTGGCAAGTGGCACACTGTATCTGGTGGCAGGCTGCTGGTGGCAAGGGGCACACTGCATCTGGTGGCAGGCTGCTGGTGGCAAGTGGCAAACTGTATTTGGTGGCAGGCTGTGGGTGGCAAGTGGCACACTGTATCTTGTGGCAGGCTGCTGGTGGAAAGTGGCACACTGTATTTAGTGGCAGGCTGCTGGTGGCAAGTGGCACACTATATCTGGTGGCAAGGTGCTGGTGGCAAGTGGCACAGTGTATCTGGTGGCAGGCTGTGGGTGGCAAGTGGCACAATGTATCTGGTGGCAGGCTGTGGGTGGCAAGTGGCACACTGTATCTGGTGGCAGGCTGCTGGTGGCAAGGGGCACACTGCATCTGGTGGCAGGCTGCTGGTGGCAAGTGGCAAACTGTATTTGGTGGCAGGCTGTGGGTGGCAAGTGGCACACTGTATCTTGTGGCAGGCTGCTGGTGGCAAGTGGCACACTGTATTTAGTGGCAGGCTGCTGGTGGCAAGTGGCACACTATATCTGGTGGCAAGGTGCTGGTGGCAAGTGGCACACAGTATCTGGTGGCAGGCTGCTGCGTGGCAAGTGGCACACTGTATCTTGTGGCAGGCTGTGGGTGGCAAGTGGCACACTGTATCTGGTGGCAGGCTGCTGGTGGCAAGTGGCAAACTGTATTTGGTGGCAGGCTGCAGGTGGCAAGTGGCACACTGTATCTGGTGGCAGGCTGCTGGTGTCAAGTGGCACAGTGTATCTAGTGGCAGGCTGTTGGTGGGAAGTGGCACACTGTATTTAGTGGCAGGCTGCTGGTGGCAAGTGGCACACTATATGGTGGCAAGGGGCACACTGTATCTGGTGTCAAGCTGCTGGTGGCAAGTGGCACACTGTATCTGGTGGCAGGCTGTGGGTGGCAAGTGGCACATTGCATCTGGTGGCAAGTGGCACACTGTATCTGGTGGCAAGGGGCCTCATTGTATCTGGTGGCAGGCTGCTGGTGTCAAGTGGCACACTATATGGTGGCAAGTGGCACACGGTACCTGGTGACAGGCTGCTGGTGGCAAGTGGCACACTGTATCTGGTGGCAGGCTGCTGGTGGCAAGTGACATGCTGCATCTGGTGGCAGGCAGCTGTGGAAAGTGATACACTACATCTGGTGGCAGGCTATGGGTGGCAAGGTAACAAGCTGCATCTGGTGGCAAGTGACAAGCTGATTCTGCATTATGGTGAGTTGAACTATTTCACTATATATTACAATGTAGTAATAGAAATAATGGAATTTGATCATCCTGACACCATATCAAGCATGGTGTCAAGATGATTTTAAGTGCTAACACCAGCCATTTGCCTGACAAATCACCCCCACTGCCGATTTCCCCATCAGCCCCCGAGACTACACCCCCCACCTTCATCTTTTTTTGTGAAGGGGGGGTGTCCCTGAATGGCAGTTTGGAAATGTGGGCTCCCTATGTTGCTGCTGGTGAGAGACTGCATAGCAGGTGGTGTTGCTGCTGCACGGCTGGTATTACTGGTGAGAGTATATTTAATTTGTTTTAGTGAAAAATTGTTTGCATTTTCATTTTGTTTCCATAAAAAGGCCCGCCAAAATCCTCAGCACCAGGCCCATGATGCTCTTAATCTGGCCCTGCATACATGTCCCCAAGCTGTGGTACTCCAAGAAACTGCATCTTCTGGCAGAGCAGCTTGAAGCCAGGGAATCACTTTCTGGTCTTCCTTGTAGCCTTCCCTCCACGCTTCCCTGCAGCGTTCCCTCCACGCTTCCCTGCAGCATTCCTTCCACGGCTCCCTCCACGCCCCCTTGCAGGTTGTGGCTCTGGTGGTGGGAATGTGGCAGGAGGAGGAGGAGAAGGAGGAGGAGAAGGATGGGCCAGATCATACAGATGTGTGGCTTCTGTCAGCTGGCCCCTCCCCACCCTGTGAAGGGCCCTAGAAATGAGCTCCTCACAGAGGGCACGTTGTCCCTCCTCCACTTTATGTAGCTTATAGGCCACATAGCACCCATTGGACTCTACTGGGTTGAGAGGGGCCCTTATTATCGCAGCTGCTTCCCTAATGATCTTCAGGGATTCCTCCTCCACCTGCATCATCCCCCTTTGTCTTTTGGATCTGACCTGGAGGGAAAGCACCTCTGACTGGGTGCTGCCACTTGGCCTGGGCACCTGCTGCTGCCACTTGGCCCTGCCTCCTCCTGTCTGCCACTCACCCCTGCCTCCTCCTGGCTGCCACACTCCAGAGCAGTGTTTCTCAACTCCAGTCCTCAAGGCTCCCAACAGGTCATGTTTTCAGGTTTTCCATTATTTTGCACAGGTGATTTGATCAGTTTCACTGTCTTAGTAATTACCACAAAATCCTGAAAACATGACCTGTTGGGGCGCCTTGAGGACCGGAGTTGTGAAACACTGCTCCAGAGCCTCGTCCTCCTGGCTGAGCTCATCCTGTGTATAAAAAAGGGACATAGTTTTAGTTTTTGGTTCATCAATCACACCTAATTTTCAGCTCATGACTGTTGCAATTTGAATGTTAATAAATAGAAAAGACTATCATTCTGACCCCAGCAGTTTTCATTCCTGTCCCAATCATTTCTGGCCACTACTGTCTATTTTTATTTATTTTTATTTATTTTTTGTAATTATTTCATTTGGGAATAATAACATCTAGTTCCCAACAATAATTCTAGGCCAATAAATATGTTGTAAAATACTATACCTGGTTATAGATGTGCAGATCCGGCTCTTCCAGGTCAGGTTGCTCCTCGTCACCCTCTGCAGGGCTGGAGGGAAGGGTGGAAGGAACGCTGGAGGGAAGGGTGGAGGGAACGCTGGAGGGAAGGGTGGAGGGAAGGCTGGAAATAGATTCCCTGGCTTCAATCTGGTCGTCCAGAAAACGCAGGTGTTGGTAGTACCACAGCTTGGGGACATGTACTTGGTCTGCTGCTGCTCCTGATCTCTGGGATTCGCGGACCTCTTTGTACTGCTTTTTGTAACTATTCCTCATATTATTAATTTTATTGTTCATCATGGTATAGTCTGCCTCTTGGATCCAGGTCTTCATATATGCAGCTAATTTCTCAATTGTTGCCCTCCGTACCACACTGTTGTGGTAC
Source organism: Rana muscosa (assembly GCA_029206835.1). NCBI lineage: Eukaryota > Metazoa > Chordata > Amphibia > Anura > Ranidae > Rana > Rana muscosa. Next base: position 45,331,723 of record CM055127.1, read on the forward strand.
AAACTGTTTTTGACCTCCCATAAGTTTTTCATCTCTCTGTACTTATCGATAAAAGCTTGCATTATGTCTGGTTCCCGTAATTTATGCATTATTTCTGCAAGATAAAAGACAAGCCAAAAACACTAGGTCAGCTTAAACTGTCCTAATCTTATCCCATTATAGGCCTTTATAATCATGAATCAGTATAGGCCACTGATGGCCCAAGTTTTATTTTTACCTTCGTTTGAGACCTTCGGCACTTCCAGTCATCCTTACTCTGCGCACACAACGTAGTAACGTCGTTATCATTATATACCCTGTACATGCGTGAAACTCTGCCCGCGTCGCCCGCACATGACGGTCTTTTTCGGATATTCCCCGCCCCTTCTCGTTCAGCGCACAGTGGGAGACGACGACATGGCGGTGACAGAGGTGCGTGTTATACTAAGTACCGACGAGGAAAGCCCGGAGGCGGGAACGTCCCGATCCAGGAGAAAAAGATACAAGGCAACTAATATGTCATTTGCTGAGATGGCGGAGATGGTGGACATCCTGTGGAGGAAAGATTATGATGGGAAGCATGAGCCATACAACACCCCTAATCTCAGGAAGTAAAAAATAATGGACAAAGTGGCGAGGAGTCTGTACCATAAATTTGGGGTCAGGATATCCAAGGAGCAGCTCTGTAAAAGGTGGTCTGACCTGAAGCTGAGGGAGCCGAAGCAGTATAAGAAGATAAAAAAAATGCTGGGAAAAACTAAGTATTTTTCCTGTGTTATTACTAATTTTATTATTATACTTGCCTGTTTTGCTCCATGTGTTTGGATTGACTGGTTGTACATTTGAAAATGGCAACTTTCAGGTTAGTGGCCAAAGTTTTTATTCGTTCGTAGTAAACAGCGATCCTCAAAAATAAGATTTTTTTGCGCAGATCCAGGTAAACCACATGTGGTCATGCCTATTTGTATTAAAACAACGTTTATAAACATTGTTGTCTAGATGATGTGTTTGTAACTAGAATGTGAAATGCAAACTTGATTCAGTGTAAAGGAGAGGACAATCAGCAGCTGGTTACACATCTGGACTCAGGAGCACCTGTGTGGCCCACCAGAACAACCTTTTTAGGGTGTACCACACAGGTGCTACAGTGGATACTTTGGGGTGTCTCCATGTGTGTTACATTGGACAAAAAAGGAAAGAATTCCAGCTTTGTTAAAATCCAAAAATCTCATGTGTTCATCTTGGAACTCAGCTAAAACAGACAATTGTACCCCACTTCCAAGAAATGTTTCCAATTTATGCCCTCAAATATCTGCGTGCTAAGTATACCTTTTGTTTCATTTTCATAGGGGAGAGAAGACTGGGAGGACACCAATCTGAGGAGGCTAGGAACCCCACACCTCAGAAATAACAGAGAGAACCCCAACCTCAGCATGTGGAGGAAGCAGAGGTGGAGGAAGCAGAGGTGGAGCTTATCACCACAACAGGTCAGTGTCTGTCACCACAGCTTCAGGTAAAGAGATGCAGGCCTGCATATTTATAATACCTTTTTGAATTTTTAGGGGATGAACATGGTGGTGTGGCAGAAACTCCTACTACTCCTTTCTCAAGTGCTAGTGCACAAATATTGATTCAAGAAATAATGGAATGAATGTAGTAGTGAACTGGACATCATGAGGAATAGGATGAATGTGATTGAGCAAAAATTTAAAAACATCATTGATATTTTGGGGCGAATAGACTTAATCACTTAAGCCCCGGACCATTTGGTAGCTAAAGGACCAGAGGTGAATTCAGAATTTTGCACTGCGCTGCTTTAACTGTAAATTGTGCGGACATGCAATGTTGTACCCAAACAAAATTTGCGTCCTTTTCTTCCCACAAATAGAGCTTTCTTTTAATGGTATTTGATTGCCTCTGCGATTTTTATTTTTTGCAATATAAACGGAAAAAGACCGAAAATTTTGAAAAAAAATGATATTTTCTACTTTTTGTTATAAGAAAAATCGAATAAACTCAATTTTAGTCATACATTTAGGCCAAAATGTATTCAGCCACATGTCTTTAGTAAAAAAAATGTCAATAAGTGTATATTTATTGGTTTGCGCAAAAGTTATAGCGTTTACAAACTAGGGTACATTTTCTGAAATTTACACAGCTTTAAATTTATGACTGCCTATCTCATTTCTTGAGGTGCTAAAATGACAGGGCAGTACAAAACCCCCCCAAATGACCCCATTTTGGAAAGTAGACACCCCAAGGAAATTGCTGAGAGGCATGTTGAGCCCATTGAAATTTTTTTTTTGTCTTAAGTGATTGAATAATGACTAAAAAAAAAAAAAAATTACAAAAAGTTGTCACTAAATGATATATTGCTCACACATGCCATGGTTATATGTGGAATTGCACCCCAAAATACATTTTGCTGCTTCTCCTGAGTACGGGGATACCACATGTGTGGGACTTTTTGGGAGCCTAGCCGCGTACGGGACCCCGGAAACCAAGCACCGCCTTCAGGATTTCTAAGGGCGCAAATTTTTGATTTCACTCCTCACTACCTATCACAGTTTCGAAGGCCATAAAATGCCAAAATAGCACAAAACCCCCCCAAATGACCCCATTTTAGAAAGTAGACACCCCAAGGAAATTGCTGAGAGGCCTGTTGAGCCCATTGAATATATTTTTTTTTGTCCCAAGTGATTGAATAATGACAAAAAAAAATTACAAAAAGTTGTCACTAAATTATATATTGCTCACACATGCCATGGTTATATGTGGAATTACACCCCAAAATACATTTTTCTGCTTCTCCTGAGTACGGGGATACCACATGTGTGGGACTTTTTAGGAGCCTAGCCGCGTACGGGACCCCGAAAACCAAGCACCGCCTTCAGGATTTCTAGGCACAAATTTTTGATTTCACTCCTCACTACCTATCACAGTTTCAAAGGCCATAAAATGCCAAAATCGCACAAAACCCCCCCAAATGACCCCATTTTGGAATATAGACACCCCAAGCTATTTGCTGAGAGGAATGGCGAGTATTTTACAGCTCTCATTTGTTTTTGAAAATGAAGAAAGAAAATATATATATATATATATATATATATATTTTTTCAATTTTCAAAACTTTGTGACAAAAAGCGAGATCTGCAAAATACTCACAATACCTCTCAGCAAATAGCTTGGGGTGTCTACTTTCCAAAATGGGGTTTTGTGCTATCTGGGCATTCCATGGCCTCCGAAACTGTGATAGGCAGTGAGAAGTGAAATCAAAAATTTACATCCTTGGAAAGCCTGAAGGCGGTGCTTGGTTTTTGGGGTCCCGTACGTGGCTAGGCTCCCAAAAAGTCTCACACATGTGGTATCCCCGTACTCAGGAGAAGCAACAGAATGTATTTTGGGGTGTAATTCCACAGATGCCCATGGCATGTTTGAGCAATATATCATTTAGTGACAACTTTGTGCAAAAAAAAAAAAAATTGTCGTTTTTTCCGCAACTTGTGTCAACATATAAAATATTCCATGGACTCGACATACCTCTCAGTATATAGCTTGGGGTGTCTACTTTCCAAAATATGGTCATTTGGGGGGGTTTTGTGCTATCTGGGCATTCCATGGCCTCCGAAACTGTGATAGGCAGTGAGAAGTGAAGTCATTTGGGGGGGTTTTGAACTGTTCTGGCATTTTATACACAACATTAGGAAGCTTACATCCACTCTTCTAACCACTTGAAGACAAAGCCCTTTTTGACACTTTTTGTTTACATGAAAACATTTTTTTTTATGCAAGAAAATTATGTTGAACCCCCAAACATTATATATATTTTTAAAGCAAAGGCCCTACAGATTAAAATGGTGGGTGTTGCATTTTTTTTTTCTACACAGTATTTGTGCAGTGATTTTTCAAACGCATTTTTTGGGTTAAAAAATACACTTTTTTTAATTTTAATGCACTAAAACACACTATATTGCCCAAATGTTTGATGAAATAAAAAAGATGATCTTAGGCCGAGTACATAGATACCAAACACGACATGCTTTAAAATTTCGCACAAACGCGCATTGGCGACAAACTACATACATTTTTAAAAGCCTTTAAAAGCCTTTACAGGTTACCCCAGTAGATTTACAGAGGAGGTCTACTGCTAAAATGACTGCCCTCGATCTGACCTTCGCGGTGATACCTCACATGCATGGTGCAATTGCTGTTTACATATGACGCCAGACCGACGCTTGCGTTCGCCATTGGGCAAGAGCAGGGCAGGACAGGGGTGCTTTTTTTTTTTTTATTATTAATTTTGCTTTTTTATTTTATTTTTAAATTGTTCCTTCCAAGTATTTTTTTTTTTTATCATTTTTATTGTTATCTCAGGGAATGTAAATATCCCCTATGATAGCAATAGGTAGTGACAGGTACTCTTTTTTTGAAAAAACTGGGGTCTTCTAGACCCTAGATTTTTCCTCTGCCCTCAAAGCATCTGACCACACCAAGATCAGTGTGATAAAATGCTTTCCCAATTTCCCAATGGCGCTTTTTATATCCGGGGGGGGCATTCCCTCCCACTGCTTGTAAAAGCAGTCCAGAGGCTAATTAGCCGCTAGGATTGCTTTAACATGAAAGCCGGCCGCTGGCTGAAAAGAATGATACCAAGATGATACCTAAAGCCGCAGGCATCATTCTGGTATAAACATTCAAAGTCCAGCAACATACCAGTACGTTGCTGGTCCTTGTTGGACATGTATTGTAATCTTTTTTTTTCATGCAGCCAGTTGGCTGAACGAAAAAAGAGATTGATCGGTGGGTATGCCCACCATTAGAATACCGCCCTTCATCCACCCACTTCCAATGATGGGCATACACGCACCATTTATATATGCCGAAGCATGGGGGCATCCTCCCGCAAAAAAGTTATGCCGCACACACATGGTCGGACTTTTCCACGGGCAAGCCTCAGACGGAATTTCAACCGTATGTACGCGGCATTAGGAGCAAAATCGCTCCTCCGCCCCTGCTGCCCCAATGCTTCGGCATATTTGCTTTTTTTTTTATAACTGTGGTGGTGAAATCACCTCCTACAGCACTGGAGTCGCAGGGATCAGGCCTGTCTCTGCGAACGCTGCAGTTATGTGTGTTTTTGTTTTGTAAGTGACAGTGATCGATCGATACTGCACTTGGGTGGCCTGAGCTGGACGGAGGGGCAAAACGCAGGTGCCAGCAGGTATCTGGGCTGATCCCGCTAACACTGCGTTTTTGGGAACCCTAAACTGCTGGGGACGCTAGTATAGATCTGATCAGATCAGATATTGATCTGTTCAGATACTATACCACTAAGGGGGGTGTATGCTTCACGTGTGGGTGTTAGCGTTACTGGCACTAACCTGACGCTGCCTGGGGTGTGACGCAGACCCTCTCTGACGCTAAAACCTAATTGATATCACCCGCTGGGCGATCAGGTGGTTAAACCTTTATTGGGTTATATACGGCGGGTGCCCTGACACTATAAAAAGCAAACTAACTAACCAGCGTCACCCGTAACACTTATATGGTGATCACTGGTGAAAGGGTTAACTAGGGGCAATCAGGGGGTTAAAACCTTTATTAGATAATATATGGGGGTACCTGACGCTATAAAAACCTGCGGCAAACCTAAAAAAAATTACCAGCTACCGATCTGCATCACCGACACTAAGACAGCGTTTAGAAAAACGATCGCTTAGCGACAGTGGTGATGGGGGTGAACGGGTTACCTGGGGGGCGATCAAGGGGGTTAAACCTTTATTAGATAATATATTGGGGTACCTGACGCTATAAAAACATGCGGCGAACCTAAAAAAAATTACTGGCTACCGATCTGCATCACCGACACTAAGACAGCGTTTAGAAAAACGATCGCTTAGCGACAGTGGTGATAGGGGGTGAAAGGGTTACCTGGGGGGCGATCAAGGGGGTTAAACCTTTATTAGATAATATATTGGGGTACCTGATGCTATAAAAACCTGCGGCGAACCTAAAAAAAATTACCAGCTACCGATCTGCATCACCGACACTAAGACAGCGTTTAGAAAAACGATCGCTTAGCGACAGTGGTGATGGGGGTGAAAGGGTTACCCTGGGGGGTGATCAAGGGGGTTAAACCTTTATTAGATAATATATTGGGGTACCTGACGCTATAAAAACATGCGGCGAACCTAAAAAAAATTACTGGCTACCGATCTGCATCACCGACACTAAGACAGCGTTTAGAAAAACAATTGCTTAGCGACAGTGGTGATAGGGGGTGAAAGGGTTACCTGGGGGGCGATCAAGGGGGTTAAACCTTTATTAGATAATATATTGGGGTACCTGACGCTATAAAAACCTGCGGCGAACCTAAAAAAAATTACCGGCTACCGATCTGCATCACAGACACTAAGACAGCGTTTAGAAAAACGATCGCTTAGTGACAGTGGTGATAGGGGTGAAAGGGTTACCTGGGGGGCGATCAAGGGGGTTAAACCTTTATTAGATAATATATTGGGGTACCTGACGCTATAAAAACATGCGGCGAACCTAAAAAAAATTACTGGCTGCCGATCGGCATCACTGACGCTAAGACAGCGATCAGAAAAATGATCGCTTAGCGACAGTGGTGATAGGGGGTGAAAGGGTTATCTGGGGGGTGATCAGGGGGTTAAACCTTTATTAGGGGGGGTTAGGGGGCTACACTGGACCTAAGACTAAACTTTGGTGACACTTTTACAGTCACAAATGTCACTGATTGCAGTGATCACTAAATAAATGGTCACTGCAATCAGTGACACTGTGACTGGGGGCTGGGGGGGTGATCGGGGGGGTGATCTGGGGGTGTCTGGGGGGGCGATTTATGTCCCTATGTGTCCTGGTGTCAGTGTAGTGTTGTGTGCACTGACCTGATGTGTTCTCTTGTACGGTGCTCGGTATATGTGAGCGCCGCACCAGAGATGACATCACTTCCTCCTGCTTCCTCTGTCTGACACAGACAGAGGGGGCATTTCCATTCGCCGGGAGCGATCGCGAGGGGGTGGCCGGAAACGAATGGCTGCCCCCTCATCCCGGAACGCTCCCGGACACTTAGCCACCGCTCACTGTATAGGAGGGGGGTCCGATTGGACCCCCCAACTATACAAAGGCAATCACGTATGCTCTACGTGATTATGCCTGTCGGTGCCATTCTGCCGACGTATATATACAGTGAGCGGTCGTTAAGTGGTTAAAAAAAATAGGTTCCAAAAAACCAAAATTTGAAGATGTCTATCTGCCATCATAGGATATCTATGTCCGTGTTCTGTGGGTGCAACCCCTTCCTCGCTACTCAAGTAGGTGAGAGGAAGGGTTTGCACCCCCAAAACACGTCCATTGATCCCCCATGATGGCAGATGGCACATGTTGACATTTGGCATGGGATCAGGATAAAAATACCCATTTTGCCACACAAACTATGTGCATCTCCAAAATTTGGCTTGTTCAGGGGTGACATCACCCCATCTCATGTTTTTCTAAGGTTGAACTTTGTAAGTTCCATTGTTTTTATATATTTTCTTGGTTAAACCAGGCCTGTTTATGCAAACCCAAAAAAAACAAACAAATATTTTTTAAAAATATATACCGTATAGACCAGAGTATAAGCCGAGGTACCTAATGTTACCACAAAAAACTGGAAAAACATACTGACTCGAGTATAAGCCGAGGGTGAGAATGCAGCAGCTACTGTGAGTGGAAGAGGGTCAACAATTCCCATTTGCACGCCCCACTATGCCCATTGCAACTTCACTAAGCCAATTGTCACTGTGCCCAACCTCACTCTGCCCATTGCCACCTTACTGTGCCCGTCCTCACTGTTCCCCTAAAATTGAAATTGTACCTGAAAAAAATTGAGAGGCTGCGGCGTCCATCGTTTAAAACTCGCGGTCTCTTCCTGGTCCCTTCCATGATAGGCGGAACTGTGTCTGCTTAGAAAACGCCTATCACGAACGTTCTCTCATCCTCAGTTTCCCAGCAGACACTGTGTTCAGTGTTCCGCCAATCACGGGTGTCCTCTTGTCCGAGGATGAAAAGGCGTCCGTGATTGGCGGTACACTGAACACGGTGTCTGCTGGGATGGGTGAGGATGAGAGAACGTTTGTGATAGGCGATTCTCACGGAAGAGACCAGGGGGAGACCGCGAGATTTAAACGATGGATGCCGCAGCCTCTTTTTTTCAGGTACACTGACTCGAGTATAAGCCGAGGGGGGCACTTTCAGCCCAAAAAAAAGGGCTGAAAATCTTGGCTTATACTCGAGTATATACGGTAATGGTTATATTTTTCGTAAAAAAGTTGTGCACAGAGTAAAAAAATAGTTTTGAATTCAACAATGTGTGGCTTCTTCTTTCTATGCTCAATACCAGTTTGTAAATTTAAAAGTTCTTGTTTACTGTGACAATTGTGGTTATTTACTAAAGACAAATCCACTTGGCACTACAAGTGCACTATGAGAACCTGGGAGAGAGATAAAAGAAACACAAGCAATAATGACAAAAAAAAAGTTTTTTAAAGATACATTTTTTTGCAAAAATAATCAGATTGTCTGGCATAGCGATGGCCCCCCTACCCGTAAAGTACTCCACGTATTTATCACATACTTCACGGGCACTTTGGGGGGCCAAGCCAGTACGGCCAGTGTCCAGGCCCGTCATTGTATTGTCCGAAAGTCCGGCATCAGGCCCAACAGTTGTGATATAAGTAGTTGAATGTCTGTGTAAAAAGTTGTGCAGTATCCAGCAGCTGAAGACAATATGGTTCAGTTTGTATTCGGCCATGTGGATGGCTGACAGAAACAGGCGGAACCGGCTGGCCATTATCCCAAAGGCATTCTCACCAATCCTCTGGGCTCTGGCCAGCCGGTAATTAAAACCCTCCTCTCTGGGGTGAGGGTCCTCCGGGGGAACGGCCGCATCAGGTGTGGTCCCAGCCTGAAAGCTTCACCCGCAATAAAAACAAACGGAAGTCCCTGCACATTATCTGCATCAGGTGGCAGTGCCAGGCCACCAGTCTGCAGACGTTGGGCAAATTCCGTCTGTGCAAAGACTCCCCCATCCGACATACGGCCATTCTTCCCCACGTCCACATACATAAACTCATAGTGTGCCGACACCACCGCCATTAACACGATACTATTAAATCCTTTGTAATTATAATAGTACGACCCCGAACGGGGTGATGGGACTATGCGGACGTGCTTCCCGTCTATTGCCCCTCCGCAGTTGGGGAAGTCCCACCGCTGGGCAAACTGGGATGCCACATTCTGCCATTCCTGTGGCGATGAAGGAAACTGTGGAGTCAAACAAGAAAAATAAATTTGTACTTTTGCACATAACATTGCAAGCAGATTACACAAATACCGTATTTATCGGCGTATAACACGCGCCAGCGTATAACACGCACCCCAAGTTTAGGAGGGAATTTTAAGGAAAAAAACTTTTAGGAGGGAAATTCAAGGAAAAAAAACTTACATTTAAATGCAGCATGCAGCCTTGCCCAGTGTCCATCTGCAGCCTTGCCCAGTGTCCATCTGTCCATCTGCAGCCTTGCCCAGTGTCCATCTGTCCATCTGCAGCCTTTCCCAGTGTCCATCTGTCCATCTGCAGCCTTGCCCAGTGTCCATCTGTCCATCTGCAGCCTTGCCCGGTGTCCATCTGCAGCCTTGCCCAGTGCCTTTACAGCCTTGTCAGTCTCTGTCATTTTTAAAATTGGCGCCGATTTCTGTGTGGAGAGGAGCGAGCGGGCCGAGTGTACTTCGGCTAGACTTGGCTCCTCTCGCAGTCCCGCCCATCTCCACTAACTGCGCCGCTGACATAGAGAAAGCCGAGTGTACTTCGGCTAGACTCAGCTCTGCTCACAGTCAGGGGCAGGACTGCGAGAGGAGCCGAGACTAGCCGAAGTACACTCGGCTTTCTCTATGTCAGCGGCGCAGTCAGAGATGGGCGGGACTGCGAGAGGAGCCGAGTAAAGCCGAGTGTACTTCGGCTTCGGCTCCGCTCGCTCCTCTCGCTCGTTTCAGCAGGGGAATCGGCGGAGTATCGGCGTATAACACGCACCCACGATTTTCCCCTGATTTTAAGGGGAAAAAAGTGCGTGTTATACGCCGATAAATATGGTACATTCTTGGCCAACATCAGTATAACATTTATTTGAAGGAGTATTTAAAGACAAAATTAGAAGACCCAAATATCAGATTCCTCACCCCCTCTGATGGCCCATTGGACAAATTTAAAGGGGGGGGGTTCTAGCTGAGTTTGGGCCCTCCAAAACAAGCCTCTACCACTCTGCCTAAATTGAATGTTAAATAAAATATTTGTACACATTTTAGGGGGGGAGGGGTTCAGAACTACGATGGAGCTGAGAAAATACATTGTTAACAGACTAGGCTAGGTGTGTTTGGGCCCAGGATAGCATGCTGGAGAAGTTGGTGAAGGGAAATATGCAAGTAGGGCAAAAAAGAGCATTAAAAGCTTACAGAAAAAATTAAAACTTACATAGAGGAGATTGCTCCAGAAAAAATCCCTACGGATAAATTAGATTTTTTAGAAGCACCCATAAAAGAAGAGGAGATCAGAAAAATTATCCTAGAATTACCAAATGGGAAAAGCCCAGGACCTGATGGTCTGACGACACTTTATTACAAAAAATATTTAGATTTTCTAACCCCGAAACTGTGCTCTTATTTTAATGGGATAGGTGTAAAGTGGGACATGAGGAAGGAGGCACTAGAAGCTATAATAACTATAATCCCCAAGGAGGGCAAAGATTCTACACTATGCTCTAGCTACAGGCCAATCTCACTCCTAAATATAGACACTAAGATTTTTTCAAACATTTTAGCAAATAGGTTGAAAACTTATATGATAGATGTCATACACTCAGATCAAGTGGGTTTTATCCCAGGTAGGGAGTGCAAAGATAACGGAATTAGATCGCTCCTAGCTATTAAAGAATTGAAAGAGAGTGGGGCCCCAGGACTACTCCTGTCAATTGACGCCGAGAAGGCTTTTGACAGGTTAGACTGGGGCTTCATGTACTCCACACTGGAGGCAATTGGTCTGGGTCCCAGAATGAGAAGGTGGATCCAATCCTTGTACAAATGTCCAACGGCGAGAGTTAAAGTTAACGGGGTGCTATCGGCACCGTTCCAGATGGAAAATGGAACTCGACAGGGTTGTCCTCTCTCGCCGTTGCTATTTGTACTTGCATTGGAGCCCTTACTGAGGAAAATCCGGCAGGACCCAGAAATAAGAGGGATAGGGGTGGGCGATGAACATAAACTGGCGGCATATGCAGACGATGTTCTGCTGTTCGTCACTCACCCCAAAGTAACCTTACCTAAGATTCTAAAAACACTAAATGAGTTCGGGGAGATGTCTAATTATAAAATAAATCGTACCAAATCCGAAACATTGAGCATTAATATTAAGAAAATAGATATGAATGAGTATCAAAAAGACTACTCATTCAAATGGGGGAACAGCTCAATCTCATACCTTGGAGTAAAATTAGCTGTTGATATTGAGACAATTTACAGAGAAAATTATATCCCACTAATGAATGAAATAAGGGCAGAACTAAATAAAATCTCACGGGGTCAACTTTCCTGGATAGGGAGAATAGGAATTTTAAAGATGATAATCCTTCCAAAAATAGTGTATAAGATGCAGATGCTTCCGATCCCACTTTCTCATTTTTTTTTAGATAAATTAGAATCACTGCTTTCGGTATTCACATGGCGAGGGAAAAAAACACGTATTAAGTGGTTGACACTCACCAAAGAGAAGGGCCAGGGAGGACTAGGGGCACCCAATATCAAAAATTATTACAGTGCGATAGTAATAGCACGGATTATGGATTGGGCTAAAGACAGTACGGAAAAGAGATGGGTGAAAATGGAATGTAGAACTAGCAATGTAACATTAGGGAGTATAATATGGATACCGCCACAATATCGAGATCTGAGCACAAACACACACGAGATTACTAGAAACGCACTAAAAATTTGGGACCGATTGCACAAAAAAGAAAACTGGCTGTATAACTCGCCACTTATACCATTAAAAGATACCAGTTATTTTACACCAGGTAGGGAGGAATTTTCGGGAAAATGGATCTTAAAAGAAAACGTACAATTAAAAGATGTAATGGTCCAAAACAACTTAATTACATATCAAGAACTAAAGAAGATTAAGGAGTGGAGACTGATTGACGAGTGGAGGTATACTCAGTTAAGACATTTTTTTGATAGCCTCCCTAAACCTATTAGAGCTAAAAACAATCTAAGGCCTTTCGAGAAAATTTGTGAGGATAAAAAGACGAAAGGTGTTATCTCCAAAATCTATAGGGTCTTAAATAATACACAAAGAAACTCAGAGAAACCGACTTGTATTAAGAAATGGGAAGAGGAACTAGGAACACAAAAGAGCGAGTACGAGATTAAACAAATAATTAATAGGGTGCACTCAACATCTGTGAATTGTAAGATAGTGGAAACTAACTACAAATGTCTTATTAGATGGTATATGACGCCAGACAGAGTACACAGATTCACAACGGAAAAATCACAGCTTTGCTGGCGAGGATGCCAGGAATTAGGGACAATGGCCCACATTTGGTGGACCTGTCCAAAAATTAAAAAATACTGGATAGAGATCAGAAGAACTATTAGAGACATCACTAAAACAGAAATAGCAGATGATCCGTGGGGTTGCTTACTGCACGGAATTCAGGTGACGAATAAATTATACCGTAAAAGTTTGATCCCACATTTATTGGATGCAGCTAAGAGCCAAATTCCTAAATACTGGCAAGAACAGAACAGTCCTAACCTGAAGGGTTGGTGTAACAGAGTAAAGGAAATTTTTAATTTAGAATATCTAAGATTCGGTGACTTGAATTCAATGGAAGTATTCGAAGAAAAGTGGAAGGGGTGGATGGAATTTAAAAATACTCTGGGATTTGCAGAAATAATGGGCGAACAAATTTAATGTAACCTAAGAAGGTGAAGCAAGAAGTAGATAGGGTAGTAAAGAGAGGTCAGGGGATGGGGGGGTGGGGGGAGGGGATAATGGGGGGAGGGGGGAGGAGGATCACAGGAAGGGAATGGTATTGATTCTGATGTTGAAATGGATTGTAATTAAGATAAATACTTATTCCTTTCGGAAATTTTTTTTTTTGGAGAACCACATATGATGCGAATCCAAGTAGAGACGACATTAAAGCGGAGCTCCGCCGGAAAAAAAATATTAAAAGCCAGCAGCTACAGCTACAGCAGCTGCTGGCTTTTAATATTTGGACACTTACCTGTCCTGGAGTCCAGCGACGTCCGCAGCAGAGGACGAGCGACCGCTCGTCGCTCTGCTGCTCCCTCCGCCATCCTCGCTGAGGGAACCAGGAAGTGAAGCCCTGCGTCTTCAGGCCCGGTTCCCTACGGCGCATGCGCGAGTCGCGCTGCGCCGTTCTGATTGGTGCTCCTGTGTTCTGGGAGCCGAGTGTCTCCCAGAACACTACGGGAAGTCTGGGGGAAGTGACGTCACTCCCGCAGATTCCCGGAGAGAGGACTCCCAGATGTGGGTGAAAATACCTGTCTTAGACAGGTATCTTCACCCCCCTCCCCCCTGAAAGGTGTCAATTGTGACACCGGAGGGGGGGAGGAATCCGAGTAGCAGAAGTTAAAAATTAGGGTGGAGCTCCACTTTAAGGATTAATACCACGAGAAAGTCTCTCGTTGTGATAAAGTCTGAGTGGTAAAAAAAATAAATAAATAAAATAAAAATAAAAAAATAAAAGCTTACAGCATGCATGGGGACAAAGGGGACATTCACAGCATATTACAATCATGGTAATTAGGGAAGGATGAAAGAAATACAATACATTAAATACATAGAATGTGATGTTGAAGGAGAAAACTTACCTTAATATAGTCCTTCTGCATGACTTGTATGATGGCAGAACACGTTTCTGGGATAATGATCCCCAGAGCCTGGGGGGAGATGCCTGTCGTGAACTTGAGGTCCTGCAGGCTTCTCCCAGTCGCCAGGTATCTCAACATGCGATGAGCCTCTGCTCGGCAGTGATGGCTTGGCGCATCACAGTGTCCTGCCTCGTGATATAGGGGGACAGCAAATCCAACAGACGGTGAAAAACGGGGTCCGTCATCCGGAGATAATTCCTGAAGTCATCAGGATTATTCTCCTGGATTTCCCGCAGCAGAGGCATATGAGAGAATTGGTCCCACTGGAGCAACCAATTCTTGGTCCATGAACTCCTCCTCACCCTGCTCATGGACTGAGCTTGGGTTACAGTATTAACCACAACACCAAGCGCATACGCAGCACGAGCTCTACGATGAGAACGTACTTCCAACATGGCTTTAAACCGGTCGGCTGGTCAGAACGAACTTTAAACAGAACGCACCGAGGAACAGCAAGGCACATGAAGAATGACCTGAAAACCAGTAAACGAGCAAACAAGAACGCACTGAAAACAGATACGACCTGACTGAGTGCACTGAAAGACAGATACAAACCCACAAGCACAAACTGAAAATGATCTGAAAAGCATGGAGGCTGAAAGGCGCAAATCGTCTCTCACCAAACTTTTACTAACACGCGGTAACACGAAATCAGCAAAAGCAGCCTAAAGGGTGGCGCCATTGGATTTGAACTTCCCATTTATAGTGCCATTGTACGTGTTGTACGTCACGGCGTTTGGGACGGTCTGAATTTTGTCTGATGGTGTGTAGGCAAGACTGATGGAAGTCAGCTTTTTGCAGGAGTTTCAGTTGTGTGGTATTTCGGTCTCAAAACTTGTGGTTTGACATCCTGCTGATATGTGAGTCAAGGGGCGTTTTTTTCCATCCTTTTCTTGACAAAGTTTTTTTTTTAGAAAAAGTTGGAGTTTCATGTAGCCATGAATTTGCCCCCCCCCTCCCTCTTCCTGTACATTGACATGTAAATAAACCAGTTTGGGGTTTTTAAGAGCTGAGCATGCAACAGGAAGTTCTTTTCAGCATTTTATGCATCCACAGGAAGTTGGTGGGAGGAGCTTGGGGTCCTCTGAAAGGTGAGCAATGAGATTTGCACTTAGAATGACAATGGAAACATTTTGGCGTTTGAAAGAGTGTTTTATATTTTGTTCCAGTTTTGTGAAGTTTTATACTGTAATACAGTTTTGGGTAGAGAGTAGTATGTGAGGCACCCAAGTTATTGTTGTAACATCTAGATACAGAGAGAAGCCACATTGTTCTGTACAGAAAGCGGACGTAAGTGTTCTGTGTTGTTTAGTCTGGTGACTAGGGATGAGCTTCATGTTCGAGTTGAACATACGTTCGACTCGAACATCGGCTGTTCGATCGTTCGCTGAAGATCGAACGTTATGGACCGTTGGCGCCAAATTCGAGTGACGCGAATGGCCCACAATACACTGCGCCATCGCAGTGCAATCCCGGCGCTGTGATTGGCCAAGCATTCACTGTGACCCCGCATGCTTGGCCAATCACAGCGCCGGCAGCGAGGAGAGCCATAATTGGCCACAAGCAGGATGCCTGTGGCCAATCATAGCTCAGGGGGGTTTAGTACATGCCCCACACTATAAAAGGCCGCCAGCGCGGCGGCCTTGTGCAGTGTGTTCCGGCGTGCAGGGAAAGAGATACATAGGCAGGGACAGTGTGTTCTATGTTCTATTCTTTTCTCAGGCATCTGCAGGAGTTAGTGGGTGTTGTGTGCCCCAGAACAGTATACACCTGTATATATCCATCATTGCTGTTCTCTAATACAGACATCTGCAGGAGTTAGTGGCACAGTATACACCTGTATATACCCGTCATTGCTGTTCTCTAATACAGGCATCTGCAGGAGTTAGTGGCACAGTATACACCTGTATATACCCGTCATTGCTGTTCTCTAATACAGGCATCTGCAGGAGTTAGTGGCACAGTATACACCTGTATATACCTGTCATTGCTGTTCTCTAATACAGGCATCTGCAGGAGTTAGTGGCACAGTATACACCTGTATATACCCGTCATTGCTGTTCTCTAATACAGGCATCTGCAGGAGTTAGTGGCACAGTATACACCTGTATATACCTGTCACTGCTGTTCTCTAATAGGGATAAGCTCGGTGTTCGAGTCGAACATAGGTTCGACTCGAACATCGGCTGTTCGCGCGTTCGGCGAACAACGAACGATTTGGGCCGTTCGCGCCAAATTCGAGTGACGTGAACGGCCCACAATACACTGCGCCATCGCAGTGTAATCCCGGCGCTGTGATTGGCCAAGCATGCACTGTGACCCTGCATGCTTGGCCAATCACAGCGCCGGCAGCGAGGAGAGCAATGATTGGCCACAGGCAGGATGCCTGTGGCCAATTATAGCTGAGGGGGTTTAGTACACGCCCCACACTATAAAAGGCCGCCAGTGCGGCGGCCTCGTGTAGTGTGTTCCGGAGCAGGGAAAGTGAAGGATAGGCAGGGACAGTGTCAAATCCATTCTTTGCTAAACCTTGTGTGTAGGGACAGAGAAGGATAGGCAGGGATAGTGTCAGTGTCATATTCTTTGCTAAACCTCGTGTGTAGGGAGAGAGAAGGATAGGCAGGGAGAGTGTCAGTGTCTTATACTTTGATAAACCTTGTGTGCAGGGAGAGAGAAGGATAGGCAGGGGACAGTGTCAGTGTCATATTCTTTGCTAAACCTTGTGTGCAGGGAGAGAGAAGGATAGGCAGGGAGAGTGTCAGTGTCACATACTTTGATAAACCATGTGTGCAGGGAGAGAGAAGGATAGGCAGGGGACAGTGTCAGTGTCATTGTTGCTAAGCCTCCTGCACATTATACACCTGAAGTTAGCCCGTATTGCTGCTTTTTCCTGGTGTGTTACACCAACAGGATTTTGCAGCACTTACAGCGGGCGGAGTGTGCCTCCTGACCATATTACACCTGAACTTAGCCTGTATTGCTGCTTTTTCCTGGTGTGTTACACCAACAGGATTTTGCGGCACTTACAGCGGGCGGAGTGTGCCTCCTGACCATATTACACCTGAACTTAGCCTGTATTGCTGCTTTTTCCTGGTGTGTTACACCAACAGGATTTTGCGGCACTTACAGCGGGTGGAGTGTGCCTCCTGACCATATTACACCTGAACTTAGCCTGTATTGCTGCTTTTTCCTGGTGTGTTACACCAACAGGATTTTGCGGCACTTACAGCGGGCGGAGTGTGCCTCCTGACCATATTACACCTGAACTTAGCCTGTATTGCTGCTTTTTCCTGGTGTGTTACACCAACAGGATTTTGCGGCACTTACAGCGGGCGGAGTGTGCCTCCTGACCATATTACACCTGAACTTAGCCTGTATTGCTGCTTTTTCCTGGTGTGTTACACCAACAGGATTTTGCGGCACTTACAGCGGGCGGAGTGTGCCTCCTGACCATATTACACCTGAACTTAGCCTGTATTGCTGCTTTTTCCTGGTGTGTTACACCAACAGGATTTTGCGACACTTACAGCGGGCGGAGTGTGCCTTCTGACCATATTACACCTGAACTTAGCCTGTATTGCTGCTTTTTCCTGGTGTGTTACACCAACAGGATTTTGCGGCACTTATAGCGGGCGGAGTGTGCCTCCTGACCATATTACACCTTAACTTAGCCTGTATTGCTGCTTTTTCCTGGTGTGTTACACCAACAGGATTTTGCGGCACTTACAGCGGGCGGAGTGTGCCTCCTGACCATATTACACCTGAACTTAGCCTGTATTGCTGCTTTTTCCTGGTGTGTTACACCAACAGGATTTTGCGGCACTTACAGCGGGCGGAGTGTGCCTCCTGACCATATTACACCTGAACTTAGCCTGTATTGCTGCTTTTTCCTGGTGTGTTACACCAACAGACATTTGCGGCACTTACAGCGGGCGGAGTGTGCCTCCTGACCATATTACACCTGAAGTTAGCCTGTATTGCTGCTTTTTCCTGGTGTGTTACACCAACAGGCATTTGCAGCACCTACAGCAGGCGTAGTGTGATTCCTGCAAAATTTACTCCTGAAGCTAGGCCTTATTGCTGGTTTTCCCATTTCCCTGCAGGCCATTAGAATGTCTGGAAGGCAAACAAGGAGAGGCAGACAGTCAGGAGCCAATAAAAGAGGGCAAGCAGGCTCTGTGTCTAGAGACAACAGTGCTGGTCGTGGACGCGGTGCATCGCCATCAGCACGTGGCCATGGGACACGCTTGTCCTTCTTTTCGGCAGCTGGACGTGTTGAGCCGCATCATGCCGAAGACTTGGTAGAGTGGATGACCAAGCCCTCCTCATCCTCCTCATCTTCTCTCACCCAGGCTCAGGGTACTGGCAAAGCAGCTGCCAAAGCGTCCTCTTCCCTGGTATCAATGTCATCATCAGTCACTCCTTCCCTAGACAAACCATGTCCTCCTGAGGAGTCCCCCGAACTGTTTGAGCACAGTGTTGGGTACATGCTCCAGGAGGATGCCCAGCGTTTCGAAGGGTCTGATGATGATACCCAGCTAGAGGAAGGCAATAGCGTGAGAGCAGAGAGAGGGGATGCTCAAGAAGGACACCAATCTGGCAGTCATGTTCCAGCAGCTGCAGCATACTGCCAGATTGGCTCCAGTGATGAGGAGGGAGGGGATGATGAGGTCACTGACTCCACGTGGGTGCCTAATAGGAGAGAGGAGGAGGAGGAGGATGAGGAGGAGGCACATCTCCAACGAGGCAGGATGCCCTCGGGGGGCCAGCGTAAGGGCAGCACACCGACGGAATCACACCGCAGAGCTCGGCCTGTGCAGGGCGCTGCCTCTGCCCGTTATTCAAAAAGTTCTTTGGTGTGGGCCTTTTTTGAGTCGAGTGCATCAGATCGCACAGCTGCTGTTTGCAACATATGTCTCAAGCGTATATCGCGTGGCCAAAACATCACCCGCTTGGGCACCACATGCTTGACCAGACATATGTTGACCTGCCATGCAGCTTGTTGGCAAGCCTACCTTAAAGACCCACACCAAAGAACAAAGCGGACCTCTTCTTGCACCGCATCAGCTGGGATCTCCAACCCCACTATACCTTCAGTCCTCTCTGAAACCTGCTCTGAGAGGAATGAAGGTGTAGAATTAGGTGTGTCACAGCCAAGTACTTGCGGGCACTCTGCTAGCAGTACACCGACGTCCGATTCTAGCAGGCAAATTTCCCTGCCCCAGCTGCTTGACCGTCGAAAGAAGTTCACTCCCAGCCATCCACATGCCCAGCGGTTGAATGCTAGCTTGGCTAAATTGCTAGCGCTTCAACTGCTGCCTTTTCAGTTGGTAGACTCGGCCCCCTTCCGTGAGTTTGTGCAATGTGCGGTTCCTCAGTGGCAGGTTCCCAAACGCCACTTTTTCTCACGGAAGGCGATTCCGGCTCTCTACCGGCATGTGGAAGGCAATGTCTTGGCCTCGCTGGACAGGGCGGTCAGCGGTAATGTGCATATTACCGCTGACTCATGGTCCAGCAGGCATGGACAGGGATGTTACCTTTCTTTCACGGCCCATTGGGTCACTCTTTTGGCAGCTGGGAAGGATGCAGGACAAGGTGCAGTAGTGTTGGAGGTTGTTCCACCGCCACGCCTCCAAAATGCTACTACTGGTTGTGACACACCTCTGTCCTCCACCCCCTCCTCTTCTTCTTCCTCCGTGGCCTCTTCCTGTGCTTTGTCCTCGGAACCAGCGGTGCTCCGTAGGCGTTCAAGGGGCTACGCAAGTACGCAGGCAAAAATATGCCATGCCGTGCTTGCGCTGGTGTGTTTGGGGGACAGGAGCCACACTGGGGCAGAGGTTCTGTCTGCTCAGCAGGGGCAGGCCGAGAGGTGGTTGACGCCACGCCAGCTTAAGCCAGGAATGGTAGTTTGCGACAATAGCACCAACCTCCTCTCCGCTCTCCGACAGGGACAACTGACCCATGTGCCCTGTGTGGCTCACGTCCTTAACCTGGTGGTGCAGCGGTTCTTGGGCAGGTACCCGGGCTTACAGGATGTCCTGAGGCAGGCCAGGAAAGTCTGTGTGCATTTCCGCAGATCTTATAATGCCAGTGCTCGCCTGGCTGAGCTGCAAAAGGAGTTGAACCTGCCCAAGAACCGCCTTATATGTGACATGCCCACCAGGTGGAACTCAACGTTGGCCATGCTGCAGCGGCTGCACACGCAGCAGAGGGCCATCAATGAGTACCTGTGCGACTACGGCACCAGGACAGGGTCAGGGGAGCTCGGGTTTTTTTCACCACGCCAGTGGGGCATGATCAGGGATGCATGCACTGTCCTGGCACCATTTGAGGAGGCCACGAGGATGGTGAGCAGTGACAGTGCATGCATCAGTGACATTGTACCTCTTGTCCACCTGTTGGAACATACGCTGCATGGAATAATGGACAGGGCACTTGATTGAGGCAGAACAGAGGCAGGAAGAGGAGGACTTCCTTGCCTCTCAAGGCCCCCTTTACCCAGACAGTGTTCCTTCTGTCCCACCCATCGCACAGGAAGAAGAGGAGGAGGAGGAGGAGGATTGTGTCAGCATGGAGGTGGAGCCTGGCACTCAGCATCATCAGCAGCAGTCTTTTAGGGATGATTTACAGTCCCAAGAAACCAGTGGACTTGTACGTGGCTGGGAGGAGGTGGCTGCAGATCATGTCGTCCTTAGTGACCCAGAGGACTCCGGACCGAATGCCTCAGCTAACCTACGCTGCATGGCCTCACTGATCCTGCAAAGTCTGCGGAAGGATCCTCGTATTCTTCGGATCAAGGAGAGGGACCATTACTGTCTGGCCACTCTCCTTGATCCACGGTACAAGGGTAAGGTTGCGGACCTTATCTTACCGTCGCAGAGGGAGCAGAGGATGAGACAACTCCGGGAGGCCTTGCAGAAAGGTCTGTGCAACGCGTTCCCAGAGACTGGGAGGTTACAAATTCCTGGTCCTGGACAACGAGTTGCTGAGGCTTCGGTCAGTCAAAGAAGGAGCGGTGGGGAAGGTGGCCGTCTGACCGATGCGTTCAGACAATTCTTTAGTCCGCAGCCCCAAGGTATGATCGGTTCCAGCAACCATCGCCAGCGTCTGATATACATGGTGCAGGAATACCTAGGGGCAAGGTCAGACTTGGACACCTTTGTCAGGGTCACCTGTGGCCAGGTGACAGATGCACACCGTAGGGGGACAGGAGTGCACCGCGAGGTAGTGAACCCTATGGCTGGCTTCTGTGGATAGGAAACTGGGTGGTTGTGGAAAGCGGGACCAGAGGAGCACAACCGGGATCCCAACGGAAGCGAGAGCCAAGATTCCCCAGGGCGCGGAGTCTAAGACCCAGCTGGTCTTCTCCAGGGCCTCTAGTGGTGAGGATGTTACGCTGCAGGCTGGGACCAGGTCGCGGCCCCTGGAGTTTCCTAGCTCACGCCCCGTAGGATAAGGGGAAGCAGCAGCACACGATAGAGAGAACCGAATAACAAGCCGGAGGTCAGGGGCCACAAGCAGACAAGGATAACGAAGAACGAGCCGAAGGTCAAGGGTCACGAGCAGACAGGGATGGTCGGGGACAAGCCAATAACGTAACAGAGAGACAGACGTAGCACACGGCAGGCAGGAACCCAAACACACAATGCCTAACAAACACGTTGATCAGCAAAGCAGGCTTGCAGTGCACAGGTTAATATAGTGTTCAGTGATAGGGCCTGGGGTGGAGTCAGGCTGGGAGGAGATTATAAAGGAAGCCAGGTGAAGGAGGTCTGGTCTCTAGATGAACACATGAGGAGGAAGGTAAGATGGCAGACAGACATTAATGCATATCCATGACAGTACCCTCCCTCTTACGAGGCCTCCCCCTTCCCCGCCTGGGCCCAGGTTTAGAGGGAAACTTCAGATGAAACTCCTTTAACAGACGAGGTGCAAAGACCTCAGATGCAGTGATCCAAGACCTCTCCTCAGGACCAAACCCTTTCCAATGAACGAGGTACTGAAGAACGCCTTTACAGAGTCGGGAGTCCAGAATTTGACTGATCTCGTACTCCTGATTATCCTCCGAGACAGGCGCCACGGTAGGAAGAGGACGAGAGAATTTATTGAGGACTAAAGGCTTTAGAAGAGCAACATGAAAGGAGTTAGTGATTTTAAGGCTCTTAGGAATCTGGAGTTTGAAACAAACCGGATTCAGTTTAGCAGTTACCGTGTATGGACCGATGAATCGTGGAGCAAACTTCAGAGAAGGAACTCGGAGCTTGATGTTCCTGGTAGAGAGCCAGACTTTGTCCCCTGGCTGAAGAGAAGGCGGTTTACGCCTGCGGCGGTCGGCAAAGCCTTTGAATTTTTCAGCAGCTGCCCGGAGGGAATCATGAACGTGACCCCAAACGGAATTGAGAGACTCCTGAACCGAAGCCAAAGCTGGAATGTCTGGAGAACAGATCATAGGAAGAGGAAGTTGAGGGTGTTTTCCATAAACTGTGAAAAAGGGTGTCTTCTGCGAACTGGTATTCACATGATTGTTATGGGAGAATTCTGCCCACGGGAGTAGAGAGGACCAATCGTCATGGTGAGAAGACACAAAGGTGCGAAGAAAGACCTCTAACTCCTGATTAACCCTCTCAGTCTGTCCATTGGATTGGGGATGGTAAGAAGAAGAAAAATCCAAGACAATATTGAGGGATTTGCAAAAGGCTCTCCAAAAACGAGACGTGAATTGGACTCCCCTGTCGGAAACAATATGAGAAGGGACCCCATGTAGGCGGAGAATTTCTCGAATGAAAATGGGAACCAAGGCAGGGGCAGAAGGAAGACCAGGAAGAGGAACAAAATGAGCCATCTTGGAGAATCGATCGATTACCACCCAAATGACTGTATTATTCTCAGACAGTGGGAGATCGGTGATAAAATCCATGGCAATATGGGCCCAGGGTTCCTTAGGAATAGGCAAGGGCATGAGGAGACCAGCAGGAGCTTGTGTGGAGGATTTGGACTGAGCACAGACATGACAAGCTTTAACGTAGTCTTTGACGTCTGAGCGGAGATTAGGCCACCAGTAGTGACGACTGATGAGTAGGAAGGATCGGAGGAATCCAGAATGCCCTGCCACCTTGGAATCATGTCCCCAACGAAGGATCTTAGCTCTTAGCTCAGTGGGGACAAAGGTCTTACCAGGCGGAATTTTAGACTTCAGGGTGGTAGAGTGGGCAACAATGCATGAGGTGGGAATGATCGGCTCAGGTTCAGGGGCGGACTCCTCGTCCAAAGTGTCAAATGACCTAGAGAGCGCATCAGCCCGACCGTTGCAGGAACCAGGTTTGTAGGTAATCGTGAAATTAAAACGGGCAAAGAAGAGACTCCACCTGGCCTGTCTAGGATTCAGACGTTTAGCATTCTGTAGATACTGTAAATTCTTGTGATCGGTAAAGATCGTTATGGAGTGAGGGGAACCCTCCAAGAGATGACGCCACTCCTCTAACGCCAATTTAATTGCGAGAAGTTCCCGATCACCGATGGCATAATTCCTCTCTGCCTGAGAAATTTTTTTGGAGAAGAACGCACATGGTTGGCGTCTCTTCTCAAAGATTTGAAGAAGCACAGCTCCCACCCCCATTGAGGAAGCGTCCACTTCAATAAAAAATGCATTCCCAGGATTTGGTCTCCTCAAGAGGGGGCCAGAAACAAAGGCCTGTTTCAGGTTGTGAAATGCAGAGACAGCTTCGGGAGGCCAGTCTCTGGCATTCACACCCTTCTTGGTCAAAGCGATAATAGGCGCGGCAATGGAAGAGTAATTCCTTATGAACTGCCTATAATAATTAGTGAAGCCAAGAAAGCGCTGTGTGGCCTTGAGGCTAGCAGGAAGAGGCCAGTTGGTGATAGCCAAGACCTTCCCAGGGTCCATACGAAGCCCCGAACATGAGACAAAGCACCCCAAAAACAGGACCTCAGAACATTCAAAGGAACATTTCTCCAGCTTGGCATAGAGATTGTTCTCTCTAAGACGTTGAAGTACAGTGCGGACATGGTTTCTGTGGACGAGCAGATTTTCAGAAAAGATCAGAATGTCATCCAGATAGATGACAACAAACTGGTACAGCAGATCTCTGAAGATTTCATTGACAAAGTTTTGAAACACGGCTGGAGCATTACACAGACCAAAAGGCATCACCAGATATTCGTAATGCCCGTCTCTAGTGTTAAATGCAGTCTTCCATTCGTCACCCTCCCGTATTCGAATGAGATTGTACGCGCCTCTGAGATCCAACTTGGTGAAAATGGAGGCACCCTTCAACCTATCGAATAGCTCAGATATTAAGGGTAAGGGGTATCGATTTTTAATAGTAACCGCATTTAAACCCCGATAATCGATGCAGGGTCTTAAGGTACCATCCTTTTTGGCAACAAAAAAGAACCCTGCCCCTGCAGGCGATGAGGATTTCCGGATGAACCCTCTCTCCAGATTCTCTGCTACATACTCCGACATGGCCTGGGTCTCTGGGATGGACAGAGGGTAGGTACGACCCCTGGGTAGAGTTGCTCCGGGGACAAGATCAATAGCACAGTCAAAAGACCTGTGGGGAGGAAGCACCTCAGCTGATTTTTTACAGAACACATCCCGGTAATCGCTGTATGCGGCGGGAAGATCAGAAGAAACAGAAGTGGCAGCAACCGGAAGACTCTCCTTGGGGGTCACCTTGAGAAGACACGACGAGAAACATGAGGAACCCCAGGCCAGGATCTGCCCAGAGACCCAGTCCACATGTGGAGAGTGGAGCTGTAGCCAAGGGAGGCCCAATACAACTGGGGTAGAGGCCTTGGGTAGAATAAGAAAGGATATCCACTCCTGGTGGAGAATCCCTACCGACATCCTAATGGGTAGCGTCTGGAAGCGAATAGGGCCCCCTGGGAGAACAGTGCCATCAATTGCCGAGACTACCAATGGGGTAGTGAGAGGTGAAAGGGTAAGCTTCATAGAAGAAGCAGTTCTCCAATCCATGAAATTGCCGGCAGCCCCGGAATCCAGGTATGCAAGGGTTGACTGAGGAGAAGTGCCTACATGAAGGGACACCGGCAAGAGCAGGCGAGAAGGTGATGTTTCTGGGTCCAATACTCCACCTTCCAAATGTATTAGACCCGAGCGTTTCCCGGACGAAGCGAGCAGGAGTCACGAAAATGACCCTTGCCCCCACAATAGAGGCACAAGCCCAGAGTTCTGCGCCTAGCACGTTCTTCGGGGGTTAGTCTGGTCCGGCCCAGCTGCATAGGTTCTTCAGCAGGTAGAGGATGCTCCACGGAATGAAGGGAGGGGAGCTCAGACTGGCTAGGACCCAGAGAGTGCTGGCGTCTTTTTTCTAAGGACCTCTCTTGAAAACGAATGTCGATCTGGTTGCATAATGAAATTACATCGTCCAGACCGACGGGAATGGCTCTTCCCGCTAATTCGTCTTTCACTCGGTCAGAGAGGCCATGTAAAAAGGTAGCGACCAGGGCCTCATTATTCCAGCTCAATTCAGCTGTGTGGATACGGAACTGAAGAGCATATTGCCCCACTGAACTAGATTCTTGGCGAAGACGTAAGACAGCACTAGCCGCTGAAGAAGCCCGAGCCGGCTCTTCGAAGATATTACGAAAGAGCTTCAAGAATTCGGACAGACTGGAAACCACCGGATCGTTCCTCTCCCACAGGGGGGCAGCCCAGGCCAAAGCTTCACCGGAGAGGAGGGAAATGATATAGGCTACCTTAGCCCGGTCAGATAGGAAGCTTTGAGGCTGAAGCTCAAAATGAATAGTGCATTGGCTGAGAAACCCCCTGCAGGCCTTGGAGTCCCCAGAGAAACGGAACGGAGCTGGCAATCTTAGTGAGTGTGAGGCTGCGACTGGTGCGATAGGTACAGCCGCTGGTTGTACTTGGGGTTGCGGATTCGGGGTTCCCAAGGAGACCTGAAGCTGCTCGAATCGAGAAGCCAGATCCTGGTAGAATCGCATCACCTGGGTCTGATTTGATTCCTGGGTCTCAAGTCTGCGAACTATGCCCTGCAATGGATCATCCGCGGGAAGCGGGATGTCAGCCGGGTTCATGGCTGATCAAACTGTCAGGGTCACCTGTGGCCAGGTGACAGATGCACACCGTAGGGGGACAGGAGTGCACCGCGAGGTAGTGAACCCTATGGCTGGCTTCTGTGGATAGGAAACTGGGTGGTTGTGGAAAGCGGGACCAGAGGAGCACAACCGGGATCCCAACGGAAGCGAGAGCCAAGATTCCCCAGGGCGCGGAGTCTAAGACCCAGCTGGTCTTCTCCAGGGCCTCTAGTGGTGAGGATGTTACGCTGCAGGCTGGGACCAGGTCGCGGCCCCTGGAGTTTCCTAGCTCACGCCCCGTAGGATAAGGGGAAGCAGCAGCACACGATAGAGAGAACCGAATAACAAGCCGGAGGTCAGGGGCCACAAGCAGACAAGGATAACGAAGAACGAGCCGAAGGTCAAGGGTCACGAGCAGACAGGGATGGTCGGGGACAAGCCAATAACGTAACAGAGAGACAGACGTAGCACACGGCAGGCAGGAACCCAAACACACAATGCCTAACAAACACGTTGATCAGCAAAGCAGGCTTGCAGTGCACAGGTTAATATAGTGTTCAGTGATAGGGCCTGGGGTGGAGTCAGGCTGGGAGGAGATTATAAAGGAAGCCAGGTGAAGGAGGTCTGGTCTCTAGATGAACACATGAGGAGGAAGGTAAGATGGCAGACAGACATTAATGCATATCCATGACACCTTCCCCACTGAAAATCCTCTGGCTTACTGGGTCTTGAGGAAGGATCACTGGCCAGAGCTTGCACAGTATGCAATTGAGCTACTGGCCTGTCCTACATCCAGCGTTCTTTCAGAACGCACATTCAGTGCTGCTGGAGGATTTGTCACGGATCACAGGGTGCGCCTGTCCACCGACTCTGTTGATCGACTGACCTTCATAAAGATGAACCAGTCTTGGATCACCACCAGCTACCAAACACCTGAAGCTGATATAACAGACTAATTTATTTTCAAATGTCACATCCCTTCAAGACTGATGATGATGCTGAGAGACTGTCCTGTTATGTTGACTGACTATCCTCCTCCTCCTCAATGATCCGATTGATGATGATAGCTTGGAAGAACATTTTTGTTTCTGGGTGCCGCCACCAGTGGCTAAGGCCCAATTTTTCAGCCCCTGTTTAACAGGGGCGTGTTATTACAATTTTTATGCAATGCTTTGCAGCAGGGCTCATTCCTGCACTCCAACTAGAGTATCTGGGAGAGGTTGCAGTGTCGTGGCACCAGCACCAGTGGCTAAGGCCCAATTTTTCAGCCCCTGTTTAACAGGGGCGTGTAATTAAAATTTTTGATGCAATACTTTGCAACAGGGCTCATTGCTGTGCTCCAAGTACAGTATCTGTGAGGGGTTGCAGTGTTGTGGCACCAGTGCCTAAGGCCCAATTTTTATGCCCCTGTTTAACAGGGGCATGTAATTACAATTTTTTATGCAATGCTTTGCAGCAGGGCTCATTCCTGCACTCCAACTAGAGTATCTGGGAGAGGTTGCAGTGTCGTGGCACCAGCACCAGTGGCTAAGGCCCAATTTTTCAGCCCCTGTTTAACAGGGGCATGTAATTACAATTCTTGATCTAATAATTCACAGCAGGGCCCATTCCTGCGCCCACCAAGACTAACTGTGAGGCCTTACAGTGTTGTGTCAACACCACCACCACCACCACCACCAAAGGCCCAATTTTTCAGCCCCTGTTCAACAGGGGCATGCAATTACAATTCTTGATCTAATAATTCACAGCAGGGCCCATTCATGCGCCCACCAAGAGTAACTGTGAGGGCTCACAGTGTTGTGGCAACACCAACATGTAAGGGGCAAATTTCAGCTGAGTATATACGGCAGGCCCCTACTTTCAAACATCCAACTTACAAACGACGACTCCTTGCAAACGGAAGGATACAACAGGAAGTGAGAGGAAATCTACCCCTAGGAAGGGAAATTCTCTCCTGTAAGAGTTAATATGGGGAAAAAAGTGTCTCCTCTCCACTGATGCTTTATCACCAATTCTTGTTTCAATAAAAACCGCAAATTTTCAAAACACATTTGTCATTAGGACGGAAAGTGAGGTGAACTGTTCTGAACAGGTGCACACTGCACAGACAGCAAAACAAATGTTACAGGGGTGATAACCCTTCCCTATGTTTTCCAAAAAGCTTAAAAATAGATTTTTTGGCTGGAGCTACACTTAAACAATGTACCTGTTCAAAATTACAAACAGATTCTACATAAGAACAAACCTACAGTCCCTGTCTTGTATGCACCACCTGTATACGGCTGTTCAGAGTATATAGGGCCTTTTTTATTTTGTGTGCGGGGTTCCCCTTAATATCCATACAAGACCCAAAGGGGCTGGTAATGGGCTGGGGTGTGGGGGGGGCTGTGATGGGGTAGCTATGCCATTTTTCTTAAAGATTTTCATCCATATTACCGGGACCAGACATTACATTAAAGCCGCAAGCAGTTTTAAATGGCTTTTTTTCCTTTAGAAATGTAATTTTGTGCAGGGACAGTTCTAAACACGGTAAACACATGGCACTTTACAGGCATACTTTAGACACCCCCCAGGTACGATATTTAAAGGATAATTTGATTTTTTTTTTTCACTTTATGCATCATTAAAATGACTGCTCCCGAAAAACGGCCGTTTTTAAAACTTTTTTTTGGATTGATACATGTCCCCTGGTGCAGAACCCGGGTTCCCAAACCCTTTTTAGGACAATAACATGCATATTAGTCGTTATAAATAGCACTTTAGATTTCGAACGTTCGCATCCATTGTATTTAATAGGGTTCTAAAGTTCTTGCGAACTTTCGGTCCGTTCGTGGGTTCTGGTGCGAAACGAACCCGGGGGTGTTCGGCTCATCACTATTCTCTAATACAGGCATCTGCAGGAGTTAGTGGTACAGTTTACACCTGTATATACCCGTCATTGCTGTTCTCTAATACAGGCATCTGCAGAAGTTAGTGGCACAGTGTACACCTGTATATATATACCCGTCATTGCTGTTCTATAATACAGGCATCTGCAGGAGTTAGTGGCACAGTGTACACCTGTATATACCCGTCATTGCTGTTCTCTATTACAGGCATCTGCAGGAGTTAGTGGCACAGCATACACCTGTTTATAACCGTCATTGCTGTTCTCTAATACAGGCATCTGCAGGAGTTAGTGGCACAGTGTACACCTGTATATACCCGTCATTGCTGTTCTATAATACAGGCATCTGCAGGAGTTAGTGGCACAGTGTACACCTGTATATACCCATCATTGCAGTTCTCTAATACAGGCATCTGCAGGAGTTAGTGGCACAGTATACACCTGTATATACCCGTCATTGCTGTTCTATAATACAGGCATCTGCAGGAGTTAGTGGCACAGTATACACCTGTATATACCCGTCATTGCTGTTCTATAATACAGGCATCTGCAGGAGTTAGTGGCACAGTATACACCTGTATATACCCGTCATTGCTGTTCTCTAATAAAGGCATCTGCTGGAGTTAGTGGGTGTTGTGTGCCTCCAGCACAATATACACTACCCAATTGCTGGTTTTCCCATCTCCCTGCAGGCCATTACTATGTCTGGAAGGCCAACAAAGAGAGGCAGACAGTCACAAGCCAAAAAAGGAGGCCAAGCAGGCTCTGTGTCTGGGGGCAATAGTGCTGGTCATGGATGCCGTGCATTGTCATCAGCACGTGGCCATGGGACACGCTTGTCCTTATTTTCAGCAGCTGGACGTGTTGAGCTGCATCATGCCGAAGACTTGGGAGAGAGGAAGACCAAGCCCTCCTCATCCTCCTCATCCTCTCTCACCCAGGCTCAGGGTACTGGCAAAGCAGCTGCCAATGCGTCCTATTCCCTCGTATCAATGTCATCATCAGTCACTCCTTCCCTAGACCCACCATGTCCTTCTGAGGAGTCCCCTGAACTGTTTGAGCACAGTGTTGGGTACATGCTCCAGGAGGATGCCCAGCGTTTCGAAGGGTCTGATGATGATACCCAGCTAGAGGAAGGCAGTAGCGTGAGCACAGAGAGAGGGGATGCTCAAGAAGGACAGCAATCTGGCAGTCATGTTCCAGCAGCTGCAGCATACTGCCAGATTGGCTCCAGTGATGAGGAGGGAGGGGATGATGAGGTCACTGACTCCACGTGGGTGCCTGAGAGGAGGATGAGGAGGAGGCACATCTCCAACGAGGCAGGATGCCCTCTGGGGCCAGCGTAAGGGCAGCACACCGACTGAATCACACCGCAGAGCTCTGCCTGTGTAGGGCACTGCCTCTGCCCGTTATTCCAAAAGTTCTTTGGTGTGGGCCTTTTTTGAGTCGAGTGCATCAGATCGCACCGCTGCTATTTGCAATATTTGTCTCAAGCGTATCTTGCCAAAACATCAGCCGCTTGGGCACCACTTGCTTGACTAGACATATGTTGACCTGCCATGCAGCTAGTTGGCAAGCGTACCTTAAAGACCCACACCAAAGAATAAAGCGGACCTCTCCTTGCTCCTCATCAGCTGGGATCTCCAACCCCACTATACCTTTAGTCCTCTCTGAAACCTGCACTGAGAGGAATGAAGGTGTAGAATTAGGTGTGTCACAGCCAAATACTTGCAGGCACTCTGCTAGCAGTACACCGACTTTCGATTGTAGCAGGCAAATTTCCCTGCCCCAGCTGCTGGACCGTCAAAAGAAGTTCACTCCCAGCCATCCACATGCCCAGCGGTTGAATGCTAGCTTGGCTAAATTGCTAGCAATTCAACTGCTGCCTTTTCAGTTGGTAGACTCGGCCCCCTTCCGTGAGTTTATGCAATGTGCGGTTCCTCAGTGGCAGGTTCCCAAACGCCACTTTTTCTCACGGAAGGCGATTCCAGCTCTCTACCGGCATGTGGAAGGCAATGTCCATGCCTCGCTGGACAGGGCGGTCAGCGGTAAGGTGCATATTACCGCTGACTCATGGTCCAGCAGGCATGGACAGGGACGTTACCTTTCTTTCACGGCCCATTGGGTCACTGTTGTGGAATTGCTAGGCTGTTTGCAGAGCACACAGCCTATAATTCCTGTGCTATCTAAGCACACACTTTAGATTCATCTTTTTGCAATAATGCTATCTTTAAGTTTGCTAAAATCCACTCACCGTTCATCCCATCATCCATCCAAGAAGCAAGGCTCACACATAGATCTTATCGTCAGGCCATCCCAGCATAGACTGTCCAGCCAAAGCCTACTCATAGGCTTTTATTAAACTCAAAAGATCTCAAGACAGGAGGTGATTGGTTGCAGCAACCAGTCACCTCCCCCCATGGGCGGGAACATCACAGGATGTTCCTTCCACAGGAGAATGACCATACAAGGACATCCTTCCAAACAGATACAATGTTCATTCAAATTGACTAACAGTGACATACACTGTTACCAAATGACGGAAACTACATAACAATTATGCCTCAAATGGACCACAATTATTTTATAGTTATGCTACTGTTCCTGTGGACACAGATATGTGCGCTCGGAGTCATTCAACGCCCCCCGCCAGGGGCTGGCCAGTTCCCCCAACGGGGCGCAAAACAACATCTCTAAATGCAGCAAACATCGCTGTTTCCATAGGAAGATTTTCCCGCCACCGATCTTCCACCAACGTCTGTATGTGCAAATATGCTCAGATGAGCGCATTACAGCAAAACTGACACTGGGGGGGACATCTGACAACATACATTAATACATTTCCATAAAAATCTCCACAACAGTCCTCCCTTTTTTGTCATATGCACCCCATGTGTCCATCGATGAGAGTTGATCTGCTTCTTACACCTGGAAATGAATCAGTCCTTAGTCCATAAAAAGGAAAACACGGCTTGACATGTAGACTCTACTCTTCAGGGGCATGACTTATAAAGGAGGACACGACATGGTGAGCTGTAGTAATCGCTGATCCGTCTGTGATCCTCTGTGTCTTGTATGTGGGTCCGGTTTCGGGGCGTCTCATCAAGGAAACTCTGGTCACGCGTCAAATCAGGCAACAGGAGCCTCTCGTCACGACATAGAAAGAATAGAAATAAAAATGACATGAGTATATATATTCCCACTTCCTTTAACCACGATCCGCTGTAAAATAAAAATTAGATCCCCAAAGATTCCCAGACCCTTAAAAAGGACTCCCAACCTTCACTTAGCTACAGCTCTGGCTTCAACAATTACATGAAGAACCCTATCCTTAACGGATGAGAATTGTTCAATCGTATCCCAAGCCCGAGCCCCCCCCACCTTGTACATGCAGGACCCCATGCCCAGACCTGGTCGGGATTGGTGAACAAATCCCTTCTAGCTGTCCCTGCCATTCTTAATTTCCTGCGCCATCAGATCCTCGCGATCGGCCGCGACCTAAAATGTTGGGACAGCTTCACCATCGCGCATGAACCTCTTGCTTTTGGGGAATTACCTTTATAAGCTGCAGATCCACATAAACACCAAACTAAAGTTCAAACACACTTGTGGGCTGCCTAGTAGACTTGTGCACAACGGAAAAATTCGTTCCGTTTCGGTTCGTTTCTTTCCGGTCCTGTTGATTCGTAATCATTCGTAATTTTGCTAGACGGGATTTTTCGTGTTCGGACTCATTCGTATTTTTGCAAGCGACATTTTTCGTTGAATTTTTTGTTGCTTTATAATTCGTACTTTCGGTAGAGTACGTTGTTTTTCGTTGATTCTGGACACAACTCCTACTTTCGTAACTTTTTTTGGGTTCGTACTTTCGGTAGAGTACGTTGTTTTTCGTTGATTCTGGACACAACTCCTACTTTCGTAACTTTTTTTGGGTTCGTTGATTCGTAATTTTCCGTGTCTCTCTCACAACGACGCTGCCTATTATGCCTAATGTGCTTCGAATGGATTTGTACTTTTCTAAATACATTGCAGTTATTTGTAACGATTCGAAATCTCGTATTTTACTTTCGTTTTTAACATGCGGCTATAGGCTCCGCCCCTGTACACCATTTTGAGAGGGTTCAGCACGGTGTGGGAGAAGCAGAGAGCAGAGCAGAGTGAGTGTTATTGTGCTTCGAATGGATTCGAAATCTCGTATTTTACTTTCGTTTTTTACATGCGGCTATAACCTCCGCCCCTGTACACCATTTTGAGAGGGAGTTCAGCACGGTGTGAGAGAGCAGAGCAGAGTGAGTGTTATTGTGCTTCGTATGGATTCGTACATTCGTAACTTTTTCATAACGAATTATGCCGAAGACATTCGGGCATTCGCTATTTGCGGTATAATTTATTTCGGATTCGGTCTTATTCGTAATTGCTTTGTTCGGAAATTCGAATGCTTCCGAATGTCCGAAAGTTGCTAAATTCGGACGAATTTCAATTCGTTACGAAACTAATTGCACAAGCCTACTGCCTAGATACCCAAACCGACAAGAGACAGAGCCATTAAAACTAAAACCAATTTTACCCTCTAAAAATACATTGTTAGGTTCCATTGACAAGTGTCTGTCTGGAGTCTTCACTAGTTTGTCAAAACTCCTCATACCCATAATAACATCATAAATGGCATGTACCGCTGTCATCGCTGGGGACTAAAACTCCTCATACCCATAATAACATCATAAATGACATGTACCGCTGTCATCGCTGGGGACTAAAACTCGGTGAAGACTCAGAATAGACCATCGGTCCTGTTCGCTTTCTGAGCTAGTCAGGACATACACTTTAAATAATAACTTGGGATGCTTTTCACCGTTACCCTCGCTAAAATTTACTAAACAACAAAAATATAAATAAACAAAGATACTCCTCATTCTTTGGTGTGGTTGAGCCGCTTCTTGCAGTGGCTGGCGTGGTCTCATCCCTCAAGCTTCTTTACAACGACCCAGTCACCTGGTTGGAAAGAATGTAAACTGATTATTAAGTCAGGGTCCGGGAGGGAATCGTGAACCCTGTGGTGGACATTTTGAAGTTCATGTCACAACGATCGCACCCACCCCATCAGCCGAGAATATAAGTGACAGCTAATGAGGAGAGTATGACCCTGATTTTGATTGACCTCCAAACAACCCTCATATGACAATAACCCAGACATCGGGACTGTGGTCACTGCATAACCTGTGCGTGGCTTACAATACCTGGAACCATTGACAAAAGGTTCTTAGCCTCTGGGATGGGAACCTACTTCACCAGACTGCTGCTTGCCGATTCAAATTCTATCAAAGAAAGACAGTCTTGGCACAAACTTGGTTAGAATTACAGAGGTTATTATTAGTTTGAAAAAAAAACTGTCACTCTTACATTTATCACTTCTCCCCCCTTTTCTTCCTCATTACAGACTGAAGGAAGAAATGTGTGGTGCAGGAAAAAAGAAACAATGAAATAGCCTATGATACTTTTACCTCCCTTAGACTCATATTTATCCATATGTACAGCTGTCTACATACACCTGTTCTCTGTGTACAAACTCCTTGGACCTGAAAAATACTTATAAGCAAAATCATTACTCTATCCTTCATATTTAACCTGCAAAGAATGGAAAATAATAATGACATTCCTGTACATTGGTAAATTGTCAATGACATTCTTTCAAAACTGATTCAAACAAAACCCTCTGTAACCCTTACTTTTCCCGTTCCTACAAAAATACAACAGCCGCGACGCATCGAAGGATCGCCGCGGTAAGTTCGAACATATTCACGTTACTACATACAAACATTCAGATACAAACGTGGGGGAAATACTTCCCAGTTTCCAAAACCACAAATGAAAAAAACCAAAAACAGCCAGAATTCTCCCTTCACTCTTTCAGCAATAGGAAAAAATACAATGGGAATATGAGAGCAGCTCGAGAAGCTTGCATGGACCAGCCATACAAAGTTCAAACAAACGGGCATGAGACTACACCTCCATCAACACTCATCATTACAGATTTCTGAAGCCGCAGCTCAACTACATCCATTCCAGAGGGATACCCAAAATAGTATCCTTGGACCACCTATGTTAATCTTTTTGGGGTTCAAAGGCCTTTGCACCAAAACTAGGCTTCGTGCACTGTGTGACCGTCTGACTATGGGAAGCCTCCATTCCTTCCCTTTGCACAGACCTCCTTGTGTCCATGGCGATTCGAATCGGCTTATCGTCTTAAACCTGCGTCCAGGTTAAACCGTTGCACCCATTTTCGGAGATCACCGCCCGGTGTCTTCTTATACGGTGAATTGCAGAACTACAACCACTATATGGTCAAGTCCTCCAACTAGAAACCCTAACCGAGGCGTCAACTCTATGGCTTGTTGTCCCAACACTTTTGGAACTACAGCAACAACCACAGATCAACCCCCGAATTAGGCCTCTACCCCTCACAGTGCATGCATACACAAGCGTTTTCCGCTATACACCCATACACTGCGTTGTCAGACTAAACTACACAGAACACTTACGCCAGTTTACCACCTGCAGAACAATGTGGCTTCTCTCTGTATCTAGATGATAAAATAATGGTGATGCCGACTGTTTGCTCTCTACTCAAAACTGTATTACAGTACAAAACTTCACAAAACTGGAACCAAATATAAAACACTTTTAAACGCCAAAATGCTTTCCATTTTCCTTCCAGACACAAATCTCATTGCTCACCTTTAAAAACCCAGAGATCCTCCCACTAACTTTCTGCTGATATATAAATGCTGAAAAGAAACTTCCGGTTATGCTCAGCTCTTAAAAAACCAAACTGGTTTATTTACATATCAATTGTTCAGGAAGAGGGAGGGGGAGGGGAGGCGTTAGCCATAATCGCCTTTTCTATCAAGACTTCAAAAAAAATCCATGGCTACACATCATATATTTCAACCATTTAAAACCTTGTCAAGGAAATGATGGAATAAACCCCCCTTTGCAAATGGGAGGGAATCCCCCCTGACCCACATCCCCTGGAAGTCAGACCATAAGTTGGGACTCAAAATACAAACTCCTGCCAAAAGATGGCTATACAGTACAAGTTCCAAAAAAATGAATTGCTCTCTGGGAAACTCCCAAATATTTAAACATAAAAACACATCATTGTACAAAAACTCTGTTAGTCTTACAATCTATCAAAATTCAGTGTAAAGTGAAGTTTTTCTTAAAACCAAAATCCAATGCAAAAAAAACGCCGCGCATATACTGCAAAGTCAGCTGACCTGCAATAGCTTACATTCACTTAAATGAAAACAGAGAAACCTTCCTCCTAACACCATCTGCATGGAGTTTGCATGTTGTCCCTGTCTCTGCGTTGGCCTCCTCCCACACTCCAACTGCTGGTAGGTCAGCCAGATCCCATCCATAAATAGGCCCCAGCATGTGCGTGTGTCTGCAAGCACGTTGTGGCCCCTCGGGGTAAGACCGCGCTATTTCAAGATACCACTCTACTCAACTCAAAAGGCGATGCTTAGAAAAACAATTTAAACCAGCGAATTCATTAAACAAAAACCAGTCTCTCAGTATGTCACCCTGGTGTCTCACTACTCTTCCCAGCAGTGCACAGGTCAAACTGTAAACGCATAAAACATAAGAAAACTGCGCCGATCAACAAATGCCAATACAGCATATTCAGGAGCCGTGTTTGCTAAACTGGAACTTCCTATCTCAAACTGTAATGGTCTCTCAAAATGGCCGACAAGCCAGGACAGCAAAATGGTGGATGAAAACCGCACACTTCATGGACAACAATGGCGCCATTAACGCATGCAATTTTTCCCGCCAAAACCAGCATGGGACGTCACAATGAACACCACATTGGTTCCCCTACACAAAGAAAAACACAAATTGCCTCTACCAGGTTCCAACGCAGAAAAGATCGCACTATATTCGCACCAAACATCAAAATCTGCCCCAAAGGCTGAGAAATTCCACCAGTGAAATAGCAGACAAATGCCACATGGTATAGTGCCCAAAAGAAAGGTGGCTGCACCTTCCCTTATAGGATAACCACAGGCTAAGGAAAAACTGTGCCTCAAAATGGCAGACAAATCTGCAAGGCTAACAAAAGCCAAGAATGGCGCCATTACTTTTTCCCGCCAAAACCAGCATCTCTTTAAAAGAAAATCAAAAATGTTTTTCTCCACAAAGACTGACTACACCATTGAAACTTTTCTAAATTATCATCAAAATCCACTGAAAAAGGTGTCAGCTACACTCTACAAGGACCACATGTACACTTACAAACTTAGCCTCCCTTTGGCCAACTAAACAGCACATTCAATAAATGTGAGTTACATGACAATATTAAAAACATGTTCATTTCTCTAAGTTCATATACTCTGAGATATTCACCACTTTTCTCTACCTAAAGTTCACACACACAGTGGCCTCAGCTTCCATAACAAGCCATTGCAGAGACATACTATGTCTGCCTTCTAGCAATGCCTGGCCACTTGGATATGCGGCGGGAACTTTCAACTCAAAAACCAAGCTCTTTCGTTAAAATATTTATACACTTATGGGGACATGTGTCTTTGTCCCCTATAAAGGCAAAAATCACAATCTAACCATTTCTATTTTTCATAGAAATCACAAACACCACACACATACAGTATATTGTTGCTTGTAACATCAGATCATCTCTCAGGGCCCTTCCACTACAAAACTCCTGCATGCTATTTACAGAAAGTCACCAACTTTCACCCTTGTAACTGAAATGCTGGCTGCCCCTCCTCCACTAAACCTCATGGGGGCAGCCATTTTCAGCTTCTCTCACACAGGGACCAGAACAATGCAGCAGCCATGGCTGGCTGCAAACTGCTCAATACATCGCACAAACAGTCTATATATTTCTCGCTTAGTTACACAATTTCAATCACACTCATGGGTACACATGTCCTACATCACACAAACAATCTAATCACACACAGGCACACACAATCAAATTCACAAGCATACAATCGGATTCGCAGACATACACACGCACTGCAAACTTAAAGCATTATTTCAAAAAGACAATTTTTTTTTTTCGTTTCAAAGTACAGCCTCTTCACGCATCAATCACATCGCAGGTCCACTCTCCTCCTCTGCTGATCTGATGCTCAAAGAGGCCGCAATTGGTCCCAACCGTGAGTCGCCATTTACTGTTGTGGAATTGCTAGGCTGTTTGCAGAGCACACAGCCTATAATTCCTGTGCTATCTAAGCACACACTTTAGATTCATCTTTTTGCAATAATGCTATCTTTAAGTTTGCTAAAATCCACTCACCGTTCATCCCATCATCCATCCAAGAAGCAAGGCTCACACATAGATCTTATCGTCAGGCCATCCCAGCATAGACTGTCCAGCCAAAGCCTACTCATAGGCTTTTATTAAACTCAAAAGATCTCAAGACAGGAGGTGATTGGTTGCAGCAACCAGTCACCTCCCCCCATGGGCGGGAACATCATAGGATGTTCCTTCCACAGGAGAATGACCATACAAGGACATCCTTCCAAACAGATACAATGTTCATTCAAATTGACTAACAGTGACATACACTGTTACCAAATGACGGAAACTACATAACAATTATGCCTCAAATGGACCACAATTATTTTATAGTTATGCTACTGTTCCTGTGGACACAGATATGTACGCTCGGAGTCATTCAACGCCCCCCGCCAGGGGCTGGCCAGTTCCCCCAACGGGGCGCAAAACAACATCTCTAAATGCAGCAAACATCGCTGTTTCTATAGGAAGATTTTCCCGCCACCGATCTTCCACCAACGTCTGTATGTGCAAATACGCTCAGATGAGCGCATTACAGCAAAACTGACACTGGGGGGGACATCTGACAACATACATTAATACATTTCCATAAAAATCTTCACAACAGTCACTTTTTTGGCAGCTGGGAAGGATGCAGGACAAGGTGCAGTAGTGTTTTAGGTTGTTCCGCCGCCATGCCTCCAAAATGCTACTACTGGTTGTGACACACCTCTCTCCTCCACCCCCTCCTCTTCTTCTTCCTCCATGGCCTCTTCCTGTGCTTTGTCCTCGGAACCAGCGGTGCTCCGTAGGTGTTCAAGGGGCTACGCAAGTACGCAGGCAAACAGATGTCATGCCGTGCTTGCGCTGGTGTGTTTGGGGGACAGGAGCCACACTGGGGCAGAGGTTCTGTCAGCTCTGCAGGGGCAGGCCGAGAGGTGGTTGACGCCACGCCAGCTTAAGCCAGGAATGGTGGTTTGCGACAATGGCACCAACCTCCTCTCCGCCCTCCGACAGGGACAACTGACCCATGTGCCCTGTGTGGCACACGTCCTTAACCTGGTGGTGCAGCGGTTTTTGGGCAGGTACCCGGGCTTACAGGATGTCCTGAGGCAGGCTAGGAAAGTCTGTGTGCATTTCCACAGATCATATAATGCCAGTGCTCGGCTGGCTGAGCTGCAAAAGGAGTTGAACTTGCCCAAGAACCGCCTTATATGTGACATGCCCACCAGATGGAACTCAACGTTGGCCATGCTGCAGCGGCTGCACATGCAGCAGAGGGCCATCAATGAGTACCTGTGCGACTACGGCACCAGGACAGGGTCAGGGTAGCTTGGGTTTTATTCACCACGCCTGTGGGGCATGATCAGGGATGCATGCACTGTCCTGGCACCATTTGAGGAGGCCATGAGGATGGTGAGCAGTGACAGTGCATGCATCAGTGACACTGTACCTCTTGTCCACCTGTTGGAGCATACGCTGCGTGGAATAATGGACAGGACACTTGAGGCAGAACAGAGGCAGGAAGAGGAGGACTTCCTTGCCTCTCAAGGCCCCCTTTACCCAGACAGTGTTCCTTGTGTCCCACCCATCACACAGGACGAGGAGGAGGAGGAGGTGTCAGGACCTGGGCTTGAACCTGGGACCTCGTTGGTGTCTGGCGTTTACTCTTCCCACTGAGCTATCTGGGATGCTGGACAGCTCACTGCCTGATCTGCTGGACAAACCTATCTGATCCAATGGACAACCCTGCCTTGAGTCTTGATTACCGATGAACCTTGAACTCCTTGCTCCTCCCATGAACTTCCTATATAAGCCTTGTCTCAGCACTTCCTCTTTGCCAGGTTATTGTGCCTTCTCAGCCAGTGCCTAGCTCTTGACATCCCTGCTGCCTTCTGTATTTTGCTACCACTCGTGATTGACCCTTGGCTTGTTCTTTGACTACTCTGCTGCCTGATCCCAACCTGCAACCACTCGTGATTGACCTTTTGGCTTGTTACTGACCACGCTGCTGTTTAATCCTTATCTGCTGATCTGCCACTGGACCCCGGCCTGCTCACACCCTGGTGGGGCAAACCTGAGGACCGCGACCTGGTACTAGCTTGCAGCTAAATCCATCTCCACCACCCGGAGCTCTGGGGAAAACCAGCTAGTACTTAGACTCCGCACCTCAGGTGAGCCTGTGTCATCTGCCAGAAGTGACTGCCTTTATACCTGTCCTGCAACTGCTATAGCAACTGGTCTTCAAGCCCGATGCCTGATCGTGACAGAATAACCTGGCCTAAAACATGGAGGCCGCTATAGCAAATGCTGTGGCTCCTTTCATGCAGCAAATTGCGGAGCTGCAGGAGTTTGGTGTCACCTACCAAAAAAAAATTGCCGAACTGGAAAGTGTGGTGAAAGGGCAACGTGAAGAGATCCATGCCCTGCAAAAACAATTGCTGGACCTACGTTCCCGAGATGATGCTAATGCACATATGCCTCACCCACCCAAGTTTAATGGAGATCGCCGGCATTACAGAGGTTTTCTTAACCA
This sequence comes from Rana muscosa, assembly GCA_029206835.1. Taxonomy (NCBI): domain Eukaryota; kingdom Metazoa; phylum Chordata; class Amphibia; order Anura; family Ranidae; genus Rana; species Rana muscosa. The sequence goes on from CM055127.1 coordinate 45,372,529, forward strand.
GTGTCGCATATATTTCCAAATGCGACCCGCTGCATTCACTTCTGAAAAACAGAAGGTAATGTTTGTTATCAACCTCCTGACTGGGGAAGCATTAGCCTGGGCCTCCCCTTATATAGAACAAGACAGTGCCACGCTGAATAGTTTCCAGACTTTTGAGGCTGCGATGAATCAGGTTTTTGATGATCCCAATCGCTGTGCTACTGCTGAAGCAAAGTTGCATAGTTTACGGCAGGGTAAACGTTCTGTTGCTGAGTACACAGCTGAATTCAGACGTTGGATCACAGATACCACTTGGAACCCAGCAGCGCAAAAAAGTCAGTACCGCCAAGGGCTTTCTGAACAGGTAAAAGATGAGCTTGCAAGAGTGGAGACTCCTAATGATCTTGAGGCCTTCATCCAACTATGTATTCGAATTGATCAAAGACTTACAGAAAGGAGGAAGGAGAGACTGGGAATGTTTGGAAGCAATGGTGGCATGCGTTTTTCTGCTAGTCAATTTGTTCAGAAGGATCCAAGAGTTTCTTCAGATTCTGACACAGCTGAACCTATGCAGGTTGATGCAATTAAGAGATCCATTTCTACTCAGGAGAAAGAAAGAAGACGTTCAGAAAACCTGTGTTTATATTGCGGGGACTCTGGGCATTACGCAGTTAATTGTTCGAACAAGGTTAGAAGAACAATTGCGGCGACTGATGTGATTTTGCCTGAACAAATAAACTCTATTACCCAGTCTATCTCCCCATTGATTCATGAAGAGAATAAAGTAAATTCTGTACTATCCCATTTTATCATCCCTATTAAACTCATCTTTGATGGTATTGAAATTCCTTGCTCTGCTATGCTGGACTCTGGGGCTGGGGGGAACTTTATGGACATAGACTTTGCCCACAGTAATAATATCCAAACAAGAAATAAGTCTGCTCCTATGGATATGGAGACGGTCGATGGTTCACCCTTAACTTCAGGACCTGTTACCCATGAGACAGTCCCTTTGGTATTGCAATTTGAGGCTAATCATCATGAGACCATCAGTTTTCAGCTGATTACATCACCCAAATTTCCCGTCATCCTGGGCATTCCATGGTTTTCCACCCATAATCCCTCCATCAACTGGGAAGCACGGATTATAAACTTTACATCCCCCCATTGCGAGGAATTCTGTAGAGAACCTTGTCAAACAAGTTCTTTGCCAGACAAGGAATCACAGGTGGATGTTGTTACTATGCAGTCATATGACAACCTGCCTCCACAATATCATGAGTTCCGGGATGTCTGTGATAAGAAGAATGCCGATCAGTTACCTCCTCATCGCCCATATGATTGTCCGATTGAACTGCTCCCAGGGGCTGAAATACCTTTTGGTCGCCTTTTCAATCTTTCAGAACCTGAATTAAAAGTTCTCAGGGAATGGATTGATGAGAATTTAGAAAAGGGCTTCATTAGACCCTCAACGTCTCCTGCAGGGGCAGCCCTGTTCTTTGTTGCAAAGAAAGATTCCACCTTGCGTCCATGCATTGACTGCCGTGACCTTAATAAAATCACTATTAAAAACCGCTATCCACTTCCTTTAATTTCTGAAATGTTGGAAAGACTCCGCTCTGCCAAAGTCTTCACAAAACTAGACTTACGGGGGGCATATAACCTCATCCGCATGCGTCAAGGAGACGAATGGAAAACCGCCTTTAGAACCAGATATGGCCATTTTGAGTCCCTGGTTATGCCTTTTGGCCTCTGCAACGCCCCTGCCACTTTCCAACACTTCATCAATGATGCTTTTCGAGACCTATTGGACCAGTTTGTGATTGCTTATCTGGATGATATTCTCATCTTTTCAAATAACCTGGAGGAACATCGCAAACATGTTTGCACTGTCTTTGAAAGGCTAAGGAAGAACCAACTTTATATTAAATTGGAGAAATGTGAGTTTGAACGAACCCAGATGCAGTTCTTGGGATATATTATTTCTCCTAAAGGAGTAAGCATGGATCCTGAGAAGATCAAAGCAGTGGTGGATTGGCCTGCTCCTAGTAATGTTAAAGAGATACAACGATTTGTTGGTTTTGCCAACTTCTACAGAAAATTCATAAGAAATTTCTCTAAAGTGATAGCACCAATTACACAGCTGACAAAGAAAGGGATGCCCTTTGTGTGGTCAGCTGAGGCACAGACTGCTTTTATTAAGCTAAAGACTCTTTTCACTTCTGCACCAATATTGGTACATCCCGACCCTGAAGTTCCTTTTATAGTGGAAGTGGATGCCTCAGACTCTGCTGTGGGAGCTATCCTTTCTCAGCGAAAAGGAGAAAAGATGCAGCTTCATCCTTGTGCGTATTTCTCTCGCTTAATGTCATCAGCCGAAAGAAATTATGACATTGGGAATAAGGAATTGCTGGCAATTAAGGAAGCCTTTTCTGAATGGAGGCATCTGCTGGAAGGGGCTAAGCATCCAGTAATTGTTCTCACTGATCATAAAAATCTAGAATTCATTCGCTCTGCCAAGAGGATGTCTTCTAGACAAGCACGTTGGTCACTGTTCTTTTCCCGGTTTAATTTTATCATCTCGTATCGACCTGGGTCAAGGAATGGTAAGGCCGATGCATTATCAAGAATGTTGACTGAACCATGCCAGGAAGACAACCCTGAATGTATGATTCTGCCTCAAAAGAACTTCATAGGGGCCACGGGTTTCAAGACATTCTTGAGTGTCCTAAAGGAGGGGTATGAAAATGACCCTCTTCTCAATCATCCGCCTGCGGATATTAACCTTGTGTACAAGAATGGCTTTTGGACTGCTCAGACTGAAGCCCTCAGGTTGGTTCATGACTCAAAACTTGCTGGGCATTTTGGGATTTCCAAAACAGAAGAGCTCTTGTCACGTTCATTTTGGTGGCCCAGCTATAAGAAAGACGTCAAACACTATGTGGCCTCATGCCTGACCTGTGCACGCAGTAAGACTCCCCGGGCTTCTCCTTTGGGGTTGCTCCAGCCACTCCCTGTTCCATCAAGACCATGGGGATCAATTTCTATGGACTTTGTGGTAGATTTACCTCCCTCAAGAGAAATGAGCACTATTTTGGTTGTTGTTGACCGTCTCACTAAGATGGCTCATTTTATACCTGTTAAGGGGGTACCTTCAGCTGAACAAACTGCTGAGTTAATGCTTCGAGAAGTATTTAAACTACATGGAATTCCTGACGATGTGGTGTCTGACAGAGGAGTACAGTTTACTTCAAAATTTTGGAAAAACTTTTGTTCAGCCTTAGGTGTAACAGTTAATCTGTCTTCTGCTTTTCATCCCCAGTCTAATGGTCAGACTGAGAGGACCAATCAAACCTTAGAGCAGTACCTTCGATGTTTTGTCAGTTATCTTCAGGATGACTGGGTGGATTATCTTCCTACAGCAGAGTTTGCATATAACAATTCTAAACATAGTTCCACTTCTCAAAGTCCTTTTTATTTAAACAACGGGTATCATCCAGTTTTTATTCCTGATCTCCCTATCTCAACTCCAATTCCTTCTGTTACCAACAGATTAACTACATTGCAGGAGATTCGTGAAAAATTGATCGAAACTTTAAAGGAGGCTCAGGAATGTTACAAGAAGGCTGCTGATAGACATCGCAGATCACTTCCTACATTTCATGTGGGTGACAAAGTTTGGATATCAACCAAAAATTTGAAGGTCCATGTTCCGTCTGCAAAGCTGGGCCAGAAGTTTGTAGGACCATTCAAGATTTCTGCTCAAATCAATCCAGTTACCTTTCGCTTAAAACTTCCTGATAGTATGAAAATTCACCCTGTTTTTCACATGTCATTACTTAAACAATTTAATGAAAATCCCTTTTCTGGAAGAATTCTTCCACCTCCTCCACCTGTTGAGGTACAGGGTGAAGTAGAATTTGTGGTGGAGAAAATTCTTGATTCCAGGATATTTAGAAACAAACTACAATATCTGGTCCAATGGGAAGGATATGGGCCAGAAGAAAATTCTTGGGAGCCTGAGGAGAACGTTCATGCCCCTAGATTGACAAGAGAATTCCACCAGAGGTTTCCTCACAAACCCAGCCCTAAGACATCCAGAGGACGTCCTGAGAGGAGGGGAGTACTGTCAGGACCTGGGCTTGAACCTGGGACCTCGTTGGTGTCTGGCGTTTACTCTTCCCACTGAGCTATCTGGGATGCTGGACAGCTCACTGCCTGATCTGCTGGACAAACCTATCTGATCCAATGGACAACCCTGCCTTGAGTCTTGATTACCGATGAACCTTGAACTCCTTGCTCCTCCCATGAACTTCCTATATAAGCCTTGTCTCAGCACTTCCTCTTTGCCAGGTTATTGTGCCTTCTCAGCCAGTGCCTAGCTCTTGACATCCCTGCTGCCTTCTGTATTTTGCTACCACTCGTGATTGACCCTTGGCTTGTTCTTTGACTACTCTGCTGCCTGATCCCAACCTGCAACCACTCGTGATTGACCTTTTGGCTTGTTACTGACCACGCTGCTGTTTAATCCTTATCTGCTGATCTGCCACTGGACCCCGGCCTGCTCACACCCTGGTGGGGCAAACCTGAGGACCGCGACCTGGTACTAGCTTGCAGATAAATCCATCTCCACCACCCGGAGCTCTGGGGAAAACCAGCTAGTACTTAGACTCCGCACCTCAGATGAGCCTGTGTCATCTGCCAGAAGTGACTGCCTTTATACCTGTCCTGCAACTGCTATAGCAACTGGTCTTCAAGCCCGACGCCTGATCGTGACAGGAGGATTGTGTCAGCATGGAGGTGGAGCATGGCACTCAGCATCAACAGCAGCAGTCTTTTAGGGATGATTTACAGTCCCAACAATCCCGTGGACTTGTACGTGGCTGGGAGGAGGTGGCTGCGGATCATGTTGTCCTTAGTGACCCAGAGGACTCTGGACCGAATGCCTCAGCTAACCTACGCTGCATGGCCTCCCTGATCCTGCAAAGTCTGTGGAAGGATCCTCGTATTCTTCGGATCAAGGAGAGGGACCATTACTGGCTGGCCACTCTCCTTGATCCACGGTACAAGGGTAAGGTTGCGGACCTTATCTTGCCGTTGCAGAGGGAGCAGAGGATGAGACAACTCCGGGAGGCCTTGCAGAAAGGTCTGTGCAACGCGTTCCCAGAGACTGGGAGGTTACAAACTCCTGGTCCTGGACAACGAGTTGCTGAGGCTTCGGTCAGTCAAAGAAGGAGCGGTGGGGAAGGTGGCCGTCTGACTGATGCGTTCAGACAATTTTTTTAGTCCGCAGCCCCAAGGTATGATCGGTTCCAGCAACCATCGCCAGCGTCCGATATACATGGTGCAGGAATACCTAGGGGCAAGGTCAGACTTGGACACCTTTCCCACCGAAAATCCTCTGGCTTACTGGGTCTTGAGGATGGATCACTGGCCAGAGCTTGCACAGTATGCAATTGAGCTATTGGCCTGTCCTGCATCCAGCGTTCTTTCGGAACGCACATTCAGTGCTGCTGGAGGCTTTGTCACGGATCACAGGGTGCACCTGTTCACCGACTCGGTTGATTGACTGACCTTCATAAAGATGAACCAGTCTTGGATCACCACCAGCTACCAAGCACCTGAAGCTGATATAACAGAATAATTTATTTTCAAATGTCACATTACTTCAAGACTGATGCTGAGTGACTGTCCTGTTATGTTGACTGACTATCCTCCTCCTCCTCAATGATCTGATTCTTGATGATAGCTTGGAAAACTTTTTTGTTTCTGGGTGCCGCCACCAGTGGCTAAGGCCCAATTTTTCAGCCCCTGTTTAACAGGGGCATGTAATTACAATTTTTGATGCAATGCTTTGCAGCAGGGCTCATTCCTGCACTCCAACTAGAGTATCTGGGAGAGGTTGCAGTGTCGTGGCACCAGCACTAGTGCCTAAGGCCCAATTTTTCAGCCCCTGTTTAACAGGGGCGTGTAATTACAATTTTTGATGCAATACTTTGCAACAGGGCTCATTGCTGTGCTCCAAGTACAGTATCTGTGAGGGGTTGCAGTGTTGTGGCACCAGTGCCTAAGGCCCAATTTCAACAGGGGCATGTAATTACAATTCTTGATCTAATAATTCACAGCAGGGCCCATTCCTGCGCCCACCAAGAGTAACTGTGAGGGCTTACAGTGTTGTGGCACCACCACCACCACCACCACATAAGGCCCAATTTTTCTGCCCCTCTTCAACAGGGGCATGCAATTACAATTCTTGATCTAATAATTTACAGTAGGGCCCATTCATGCGCCCACCAAGAGTAACTGTGAGGGCTGGCAGTGTTGTAGCACCAGCACCACCACCAAAGGCCCAATTTTTCTTACCACTGATCAACAATGTGGCATGTAATTACAATTCCTGATATAATTGTTCACAGCATGGCATTCCAGCGCCCACCAAGAGTAACTGTGAGGGCTCACAGTGTTGTGGCAACACCAACATGTAAGGGGCAAATTTCAGCAGAGTATATACGGCAGGCCCCTACTTTCAAACATCCAACTTACAAACGACTCCTACTTGCAAATGGAAAGAGACAACAGAAAGTGAGAGGAAATCTACCCCTAGGAAGGGAAATTCTCTCCTGTAAGAGTTAATATGGGAAAAAGGTGTCTCCTCTCTACTGATGCTTTATCACCAATCCTTGTTTCAATAAAAACCCCACTTTTCAAAAACATTTGTCATTGGGACGGAAAGTGAGGTGAAATGTTCTGAACAGGTGCACAGACAGCAAAACAAATGTTACAGGGGTGATAACCCTTCCCTATGTTTTCCAAAAAGCTTAAAAATATATTTTTTGGCTGGAGCTACACTTAAACAATGTACCTGTTCAAAATTACAAACAGATTCTACTTAAGAACAAACCTACAGTCCCTGTCTTGTTTGCACCGCCTGTATACTGCTGTTCAGAGTATATAGGGCCTTTTTTTATTTTGGGTGCGGGGTTCCCCTTAATATCCATACAAGACCCAAAGGGGCTGGTAATGGGCTGGGGTAGGGGGGGTGATGGAGGTAGCCATGCCATTTTTCTCAAAGATTTTCATCCATATTACCGGGACCAGACATTACATTAAAGCCGCAAGCAGTTTCCACTTTTTTTTTTTCACTTTATGCATCATTAAAATGACTGCTCCCGAAAAACGGCCGTTTTTAAAACTTCGTTTTGCATTGATACATGTCCCCTGGGGCAGAACCCGGGTCCCCAAACCCTTTTTAGGACAATAACATGCATATTAGTCGTTATAATTAGCACTTTAGATTTCGAATGTTCGCGTCCATTGTATTTAATGAGGTTCTAACGTTCGTGCGAACTTTCGGTCCGTTCAAAGGTTCTGGTGCGAACCAAACCGGGGGGTGTTCGGCTCATTCCTACTGGTGACGCAGTCTATGGGCGGAAAGCGCTAGTGTATGCATACACTGTGAGGGGTAGAGACCTAATTTGGGGGGTGATAACGCCTCGGTTAGGGTTTTTAGTTGGAGGACTGGACCAGATATAGTGGTTGCAGTCCGTCAATCCACCGTAGAAGAAGGCACCAGGCGGTGCTCCCCGAAATTGAGGTAAGACTATAAGCCGATTTGAATCGCCATGGACACAAGGAGGTCCATGCAACGGAAGGAATGGAGGTTTCCAACAGTCAGATGGCTACACAGTGCACAAAGCCTAGTTTTGGGGCAAAGGCCTTTAGACCCCTTTAAAGATTGACATAGGTGGTCCAAGGATACTATTTTGGGTATCCCTCTGGAGTGGATGTAGTTCAGCTGCGGCTTCAGAAATCTGTAATGATGAGTGCGTTGATGGATGTGTAGTACACGCTTTTGTGATTTTCAGAGAAGGAACTGTGGTCAAAATTCTCATGCCCGTTTTTTTTTTTTTTTTACTTTGTATGGCTGGTCCATGCAAGGTTCTCAAGCTGCTCTCATGTTTTTCCCATTGTATTTTCTTCTATTGCTAAAAGAGTGAAGGCAACATTCTGGTTGTTTGTTTTTGTTTTTTTTTGTTTTTGTTTTGGAAACTATGAAGTATCTCCCCCACATTTGTATCGGAATGTTTGTGTAGCGGGGTTCCTTTAAAGACTCTTGAACTACTGTTCCCAGAACCCCACTGGTTCCCAGGAAGTTTTGCTTCTGCCCCAGAGACTCATGGGTGCGGAGATATTAGGGAGGGGTGAGGCATGGCTCGGCCTCTTTGGACACGGGACAGCAGAGACTGATACACCTGTGCGGAGCTGCGCTGGGTAAGGCCCGAAGCCTGAGGCCTTCCGGAGCGGACCAAAGAGCCTTCCACCCCACTGCGAGCCTGGGTGGCATCTGACATCTCTACCTACAGCCTAGATTGGATCGGGGACCCGATCGCAGCGACCGCTGTGTGCGAGTGGAGACACAGCCGGTGGAAGTCCCGGACTGAGATCGCGTCCGGCGGGTGAGCGAGCGTAAGCTCATTCCATAACCTGTTTGATAGTACTGTGCCTATAGACTGCCAAGGCCTACTACCTCATGTTAAAGACTCTCACTGGAGATCCACAGCAGGACTGATCCAGAGGATCTCCTGTGAAGTGTTGCCAGTTATCAACTTTCCCCTTTCTTGGATTACAAATGTTGTTTGTTCTTATGTGCACCACCTCTACAGATTGCCGGTGAAGAATCCATCATCCATACAGGACTGAGCTCTAGAATTAGGAATCAGTCCTGATTCATTAGGTACCTAGTTTAGTTATTGCGCCACAGGGCGCCTAGTTAACGGTCGCCCTACGTGGCGTTTCCTTATCCACCCCCCCTTCTCTATGGTGTAGTGTGACTGATATTGCAGGGCTCTGCATATAATCTAGTAGGTTAAGTTGTCATCACTGTTCATTCTCTTTGCATAGCTGAAAGTAAAATCAGTTATTTCTTTACAACTATTCTGTGTCTGAGTCGCTCATAGAGTATAAGTATTAAATGTGTATACCCCTAGACTAACTGTGCCAGAAAGGCTTGAGTAGATTGCCGGGGGTTGGCAGAGCTGTATTCAGGGCCCAAGCCAAATCTGCGGCCCTCTTAGTTGAGGGTATCGCTACACGTGGGGGTTCTCGTCCGGGATCCTGATACAGCGGGAAAACCCGCCAAGAGGAACCGGCATGGACCCGAAAGACATCAACACGTGGTGTGGAGTAGCTAAGACAGATCCAAGCCAGTCAGTGGTCATTAACATGCCGGGTCAGGAATGGTCGACCGAAACGGTGGAAGGATTAATGAAGTCAGACCCAGACACCCCACACCAGTATGCACTAGTGGAGTATTCAGATGGGAACCCAGAGGCTTGCAAGCGCAAATATGCGCGGACGCCGGATAACAGATCTTATAGTCTGGCGCACGCTATTAAAAAGGAGCCACCACTAACGGGACCACCGCAGACTGCGGCCCGTACCTCACCAGAGAGGAAAGACGGAGCGACACCTCCGATGACGCCTGCACCGGCCACGGCCATATCACCCGAATTGATAAAGGTGTTAGGGGACCTACTAACAAACTGTCAGAAGACAAGCACGGTGCACGTAGAGACTAGCTACCGGAGACTAAAGACATTCTCGGGGAAGCTTCCCGTCCCTGCGGGGGAGGAAGATTTTGACACTTGGGTGGAACAGGCATTACAGGCAGTAGAGGCATGGGAGGTGCCTGAGGCACAGAAGAGACAGCGAGTCTTGGAAAGTCTGAAAGGTGCCGCGGCAGAAGCGGTGAAGAGCTTCCGGTTTGGAAATGAAAACTGTGCAGCTCAAGATTGTCTGGCCATGCTGCAGGAAGAGTTTGGTCAGCTGGAGAAGGTGTCAGAGATGATCTATCAATTTGAACACACTCTCCAGCAGCCGAATGAGAAACTGTCAGAATATGTTAGAAGGCTGAACAGGCAGTTATGCAAGATTGTTCTGAAGAAGGGAATGCTGCCCAAAGATGCAGATGAAGCACAAATGAAGCAGATCATGAAGGGAGCATGGCGCTCAGACCCGGTTTGGCTGCACCTGAAAACCTCAGGAGGAGGAATGTCACTAACCTACTCTGATCTAATAAAAATTATTAGAGACGAAGAGGCGCTGCAGAAAGATCAGCAAATAGCCAAGGTGAATGTCACCCCTGTACCAGTGTTGGTCAATTCGGTCAAGAGCCCGGAAAGTGATGCAGAGGTCGACACTTTGAAATCGCAAATGGCCCAAGTGTTGGAGATGCTGACCTCTTTGATGGAGAAAGATCAAAGAAGACCAGAGAAACCAAGTCCAAGAAAGGAGTTGTTTCCGAACACCTCAGCACCGGTCTCCTTACAGGACCGAGAAGAGATGATTTGCTATAACTGCGGAGGGAGTGGCCACTTTGCTAACATATGCTCCAGTCCAAAGAAGAAGAGAACAGATAATTACAAGCCGGCGGGAAACTCCAAAGGGCCCCGGTGAAGGAGTCAACCGGGTGCCCATCATCTTCAGTGCGCTCCAACCTGAATAAAAAGGCCAAGAATGGAGGAGACAAAACTCCTAGGAGGAGATATAGTACCCCCCCACCAGGATATACCCCAGAGGGAGGGGGCAAGACCCCTTAGTGGAAATACAGCACCCCAAAGAAGGAACATTCACCTAAGAGGAACAATAACATCCCTCAGCGGGTTTGTACCCCCATTGAGAGGGGGAAGATCAATGCATACCAGGCTCAGGAAAGAGTAAAGTCCAAAAGGAGCTGGGCGAGGAAAAGTCCAAAGAAGAAGGTGACCCCAGTCCGGCCATATCCAGAGGAACTGGTGGGCCCATCTCCTACTGTGCCCATTCAAGTGGAAGGAGTCTATACTAAAGCTCTTTTGGACACCGGAGCACAGGTGACTTTACTATACCGAGACTTCTATGATAGGCACTTGAGTCATCTGCCTATCCAGAAGATAGAAGAGCTGGAGATATGGGGACTTGGAACCCAGAGTTTCCCTTACGATGGTTACCTGCCCATAAAGATTACTTTCGACCCATCCGTAGCTGGGAAGGCTGAAGTGTTTGACACCCTGGCAGTTGTGTGTCCTCGGCCGCCTGGAGCCAGCAAGACTTCCCTGATTATAGGGACAAACACGGATCTATTCCGGAGACTCCTGACCCCTCTAGGAAAAGAGAGAAACCATTCAGCCACCAAAATCCATCCCATGCTAAAGACGGCCTACCAACGACTGGTCTTAGAGCAGAAGACCCCGGGAGAGGGGATAGGGAAGGTGTGGAGACTTGGCAGAGAAGGAGTAGTGCTGCAGCCCGGAGAAGTAACCTGTCTTAGGGCCACTGTGAAGCTTACGTGGGAACAACCTGGCCCCTTTGTTATGCTAGAATCCGACCCAAGGGAAGAGTCCTCAGGCCTGGAAGTGATACCAGAAGTGATCCCGCTCAAGGCCCTGAAGAAGGCCCATGGCAGAGTTCCGGTGAGTGTGAGGAACACTACGGGAGGGCCCATGGAGATCCCTGCCAGAATGTTGCTGGGCCAGGTGAGCCCTGCTGCCCCGGTCACTCTGTCAGAAGTCAAGGGGACGGGTGACGGAGGAGATGTTTGGGAGAAGCTGTCCATGGAAAACCCGAACCTACCCAGGGCTTGGAAAGAAAGAGCCAAGGCCCAGCTGACTAGATGGGAGAAGATCTTTTCCGAAGATGAATTCGATGTGGGGTGTGCAAGAAGTGCCACCCATCGAATCCGCCTCCAAGAAGATAAGCCCTTCCGAGAGAGGGTCAGGCGGGTTCCCCCTGCAGATCTGGAGGATCTGAGGGAACAACTTGCAGAACTGAAGAAGACTGGTGTGATCCGGGAGTCTAGAAGCCCCTATGCCTCCCCAATAGTGGTGGTCAGAAAGAAGAATGGATCGTTGAGGCTTTGTATCGATTACAGGACCCTCAACAGGAGAACCATCCCTGACCAATACACCACACCAAGGATAGAAGATGCCTTACAGAGTTTGTCTGGAGCCAAATGGTTCAGTGTGATGGACCTCAAGAGTGGGTACTATCAAATCCCTATGCACCCAGAAGACAGAGAGAAGACGGCCTTCATAACCCCGGTGGGATTCTTCGAATTCAATAGGATGCCTCAGGGTCTGTCTGGAGCTCCTGCTACCTTTCAACGCCTTATGAAGAAGACTGTTGGAGACATGAATCTTATAGAAGTCCTTGTGTACTTGGACGATGTCATTGTCTTCGGGAGAACCTTGGAAGAACATGAAGCCAGGCTGGAGAAAGTATTGAGAAGACTCAGTGAGGAGGGACTTAAGCTTTCTCCTGAGAAGTGTCGGTTCTACCAGTCTTCTGTGAACTATCTGGGGCACATAGTGTCTGAAGAAGGGGTGGCCACAGATCCTGAGAAGTTGGAAGCAGTAACTTCCTGGCCACGACCCACCACAGTAACAGAGCTCCGATCCTTCCTGGGGTTCTGCTCCTATTATAGGAGGTTTGTGGAGGGGTTTGCTCGGATTGCCCGCCCGTTGAATGAATTACTAAAGGCAGAAGGGGAAGAGGATGACTCAGGGCCCAGGAGGCCTGGTGAGTCAGTTCAAGATCAGTGGAACTCAAGGTGTGGAGAGACCTTCCAGGCCCTGAAGAGGAGCTTAACCACTGCCCCAGTTCTGGCCAACGCCGACCCTAACAGATCTTATGAATTACATGTGGATGCCAGCCATGAGGGCCTGGGCAGAGTGCTCTACCAGGAACATGAGGGACAACTGCGACCGGTGGCCTATGTGAGCAGGAGCCTGACCCTCTCAGAAAAGAACTACCCCACTCATAAGCTGGAATTCCTGGCTCTCAAATGGGCAGTAGTAGACAAGCTAAAAGACTACCTCTATGGGGCGGAGTTTACTGTGAAGACAGATAACAACCCCCTGACCTACCTCTTCACCGCCGCAAAACTAGATGCAACCGGACACAGGTGGTTGGCTGCTTTGTCAGGATTCAACTTCAGTCTGAAGTATAGACCAGGGGCTGGAAATAGGGATGCAGATGCCCTGTCCCGGAGATCTCATGCCATGACCAATGACTGGGAAGACTGGACCCAAGTAGCACCCGAGGGAGTACGGGCCCTTTGTCAAGGAGCTGAATTTCAAGCCAGGGGAGGCTCCAGGGCAGAGGAGATAGGAGTTACAATGGTAGAAACACTATTGTGGAGTAACGCAGCTAGAAGAAGATAACCTGCCGAAGCTATCCAAGAGGGAGTTGAGGTGTGACCAACTGGAAGACCCCATGGGGAGATTGGTCCTCGAAGCCCTGGAGAATCAGGATCCCAACAAACTCTTACATCACCCCTCAAAGGAGGCCCGCCTGTTGAGGAAGGAATGGGACAGGCTGCAGGTGCATCAGGGAGTGGTCTACCGAAGGGGCCCCTCTGATGACTCAGAAGATAAGTGGCAGTTGTTCCTCCCAGAGAAGCACCGAGAGACTGTACTAATTGCTCTGCATGACCATCATGGTCACCTAGGGGCAGAAAGGACCTTCCAGCTTGTCAGAAGTCGGTTCTATTGGCCCTGCATGAGGGCAGAAGTAGAGGAGTATTGCCATTCCTGTGCACGATGCATTCAGAGAAAGACTCTACCCCATCAAGCTGCCCCAATGGGCCACTTACAGAGTCAAGGCCCAATGGATCTGGTATGCATTGATTTTCTCTGCCTCGAACCCGACCTGAGTGGATTGGGGAATGTTCTGGTAATAACCGACCATTTCACCCGCTATGCCCAGGCTTTCCCAACCAAAGATCAGAAGGCATCCACCGTGGCCAAGATACTTATGGAGAAGTATTTTGTCCATTACGGACTACCACAGAGACTTCACTCAGATCAAGGAAGGGACTTTGAGAGTCGGTTGATCTGGAAACTTCTGGACTCATTGGGAATAAAGAAGACCAGAACCACACCTTACCACCCACAAGGAGATGTTCAGCCGGAGAGGTTTAACCGGACCCTGCTCAACATGTTGGGAACTTTAGAAACAGAGAAGAAGCAACACTGGAGCCAACACATATCAGCCCTAGTGCATGCCTATAACTGTACCACAAGTGATGCTACTGGCTACTCCCCTTATCGACTCATGTTTGGGAGAGAAGCAAGGCTGCCCGTGGATCTGGCCTTTGGCACTTCTTTAGATCATACCTCAGCTACATCTCACAAGGGATACGTGGACAGACTTAGACGCAGCTTGCAGGTGGCCTATGAACAGGCCCAGGCGGCCTCGGATCAAAGGGGAGCCCGCAACAAGAGAAATTTCGATCTGAAGGTGCGAGTGCAGGATCTGCAGCCCGGGGATCGAGTACTGCTACGCAATCTGGGGGTCCCTGGAAAGCACAAGCTTGCAGACAGATGGAGATCGGAACCCTATGTCGTCTGTAGGAAGTTGCCCGGTTTACCTGTTTACAAACTAAAGCCAGAAGGGAAGGTGGGACCCCTGAAGACGTGGCATCGAAACCACCTGCTCCCACTTGCTGAAGCAGTCAGGATACCCCCAGCAAGGGACCCCCCGGAATCAATCTCTATCCTGGATATTCCCAGGCCGAGCACTCGGTCTCAGACCTCTCGAGCTGAAGATGGGGAGGCCTCTCAACTGAGTACTGATGAAGAAGGAGAACTGGACTGGCTGTGGCCTTCCTCGACTCCGGGGACGTCCGCCGTAGATCTCCCAAATACAAGGGATACTCCAGATGCAACGCTGAATCCGGAGGCCACTGAATTCATACCCTTCAGTCCCTCAGCTGATTACTGGGAAGATGTTCCTGATACTTGTTCAGAGGAGGATCCTAGAGATTCCAATTACCAGTCAACTTCTGAATCAGAGGTTCCAGAACCAGCAATGTTACCTGAACTTACTCCTGAAGAAGAGCCTGTGGCGCCAGAAGCCCCAAGAGAACAGAGGGCTCGCAGAGTTATAAGGCCTCCCAAGAAACTAACTTACCCCCAAATGGGGACGAGCTCAGAGGACTCTGTTGTAACGGCTAGGAGAAGTGTTGAGCATCCTGATCCCTCCACTGTTCATTTGGTGGAGGGCAACCCCAGCTCACTCTCTGGCACAGTTAGGCAGGCCACTCATGGTAGTGTGACCTGTGGGCAAGAGAGTTCCACCCCAAAATTTTGGTGGGAATTCCCTATGCCAACATCATACTCGACACTGTCCAAAATTGTACATAGCATTTGTTGAAGTTTATCTTTGGGGACCAAAGAGTTTAAGTGGGGGGAGTGTGTAGCGGGGTTCCTTTAAAGACTCTTGAACTACTGTTCCCAGAACCCCACTGGTTCCCAGGATGTTTTGCTTCTGCCCCAGAGACTCATGGGTGCGGAGATATAAGGGAGGGGCGAGGCCTGGCTCGGCCTCTTTGGACACGGGACGGCAGAGACTGATACACCTGTGCGGAGCTGCGCTGGGTAAGGCCCGAAGCCTGAGGCCTTCCGGAGCGGACCAAAGAGCCTTCCACCCCACTGCGAGCCTGGGTGGCATCCGACAGCTCTACCTACAGCCTAGATTGGATCGGGGACCCGATCGCAGCGACCGCTGTGTGTGAGTGGAGACACAGCCGGTGGAAGTCCCGGACTGAGATCGCGTCCGGCGGGTGAGCGAGCGTAAGCTCATTCCATAACCTGTTTGATAGTACTGTGCCTATAGACTGCCAAGGCCTACTACCTCATGTTAAAGACTCTCACTGGAGATCCACAGCAGGACTGATCCAGAGGATCTCCAGTGAAGTGTTGCCAGTTATCAACTTTCCCCTTTCTTGGATTACAAATGTTGTTTGTTCTTATGTGCACCACCTCTACAGATTGCCGGTGAAGAATCCATCATCCATACAGGACTGAGCTCTAGAATTAGGAATCAGGCCTGATTCATTAGGTACCTAGTTTAGTTATTGCGCCACAGGGCGCCTAGTTAACGGTCGCCCCACGTGGCGTTTCCTTATCCACCCCCCCTTCTCTATGGTGTAGTGTGACTGATATTGCAGGGCTCTGCATATAATCTAGTAGGTTAAGTTGTCATCACTGTTCATTCTCTTTGCATAGCTGAAAGTAAAATCTGTTATTTCTTTACAACTATTCTGTGTCTGAGTCGCTCATAGAGTATAAGTATTAAATGTGTATACCCCTAGACTAACTGTGCCAGAAAGGGTTGAGTAGATTGCCGGGGGTTGGGGGAGCTGTATTCAGGGCCCAAGCCAAATCTGCGGCCCTCTTAGTTGAGGGTATCGCTACATTTGTATGTAGTAACGTGAATATGTTCAAACTTACCGCGGCGATCCTCCGACGCGTCGGGGCTGTTGTGTTTTTGTAGGAACAGGAAAAGTAAGGGTTACAGAGGGTTTTGTTTGAATCACTTTTAACCACTTGAGACCCGCGCTATAGACAAAAGACGTCTGCAGCGCGGCTCTCAAGTGCTGAGTGGACGTCCATGTACGTCCTCCTGTTTCTCTCCCCCCTGCGCGCTGCCGAGGGCGCGCGGCGGGGAACAGCTGTGCCCGCCGTGGTCACGTGATGCCGATGCGCGGTCCTGGCGGCCGCGATGTCCGCCAGGTACACGCGATCGGCTGTGACAGAGGCAGGACGTGGATCTCTGTGTGTAAACACAGAGATCCACGTCCTGTCAGGGAGAGAGGAGACCGATGCTGTGTCCCTTGTACATAGGGACACAGATCGGTCTCCTCCCCCAGTCAGTCCCCTCCCCCACACAGTAAGAATCACTAATAGGGAACATATTAACCCCTTTATCGCCCCCTATTGTTAACCCCTTCCCTGCCAGTCACATTTATACAGTAATTAGTGCATATTTATAGCACTGTTCGCTGTATAAATGTGAATGGTCCCAAAATAGTGTCAAAAGTGTCCGATATGTCCGCCGCAATATTGCAGGCCTGACAAAAATCGCAGATTGCCGCCATTACTAGTAAAAAAAAAATATATAATAAAAATGTCATAATTCTATCCCCTATTTTGTAACTGTAACTTTTTCGCAAACCAATCACTATACTCTTATTGCATTTTTTTTTACCAAAAATATATAGAAGAATACGTATCGGCCTAAACTGAGAAAAAAAATATATAAAAAAAAAAAATTGGGATATTATTATACCAAAAAGTAAAAAAATTGTGGTTTTTTTTCAAAATTTTCTGTCTTTTTTTGTTTATAGCGCAAAAAATAAAAACCACAGAGGTGATCAAATACCACCAAAAGAAAGCTCTATTTGTGGGGAAACAATTATAAAAATATCATTTGGGTACAGCGTTGTATGACCGCGCAATTGTCATTCAAAGTGCGTCAGCGCTGAAAGCTGAAAATTGGTCCGGGCACGAAGGGGGTTTAGTGCCCAGTTGTCAAGTGGTTAAAGAATGTCATTGACAATTTACCAATGTACAGGAATGTCATTATTGTTTGCCATTCTTTGCAGGTTAAATATGAAGGATAGAGTAATAATTTTGCTTATAAGTATTTTTTCAGGTCCAAGGAGTTTCTGAAAGTGTATGTACATAGAGAGCAGGTGTATGTAGATAGCTGTACACATGGATAAATACACGAGTCTAAGGAGGTAAAAGTATCATAAGCTATTTCATTGTTTCATTTTTCCTGCAGCACGCATTTCTTCCTTCAGTCTGTAATAAGGAAGAAAATGGGGGGATAAATGACAGTTTTTCAAACTAATAACACTAACCTTTCTAATTCTAACCAAAGTTTGTGCCAAGACTGTCTTTCTTTGATGGAATTTGAATCATCAAGCAGCAGTCTGGTGAAGTAGGTTCCCATCCCAGATGCTAAGAACCTTTTTGTCAATGGTTCCAGGTATTACACAACAGATGGTAAGCCACACACAGGTTATGCAGTGACCACAGTCTTGTTGTCTGGGTTATTGTCATATGAGGTTTGTCTGGAGGTCAACCAAAACCAGAGTCGTACTTTCCTCATTAGCTGTCACTTATATTCTCAGCTGATGGGGTAGGTGCGGTCACTGTAACATGAACTTCAAAAGGTCCACCACAGGGTTCACGAGTTCCTCCTGGACCCTGACACAATAGCCAGTTTACATTCTTTCCAACCAGGTGACTGGGTCGTTGTAAAGAAGCTTGAGGGACGAGACCACGCCAGCCACTGCAAGAAGCTGCTCAACCACACCAAAGAATTGAGTAGTATCTTTGTTTATTTATATTTTTTGTTTAGTAAGTTTTAGCAAGGGTAACGATGAAAAGCATCCCAACTACAGCGGTACATGCTATTTATTATGTTATTATTGGTATGAGGAGTGTTGACAAACTAGTGAAGACTCCAAACAGACACTTGTCAATGGAATTTGACGATACATCTTTAAAGGGTAAAATTGTTTATAGTTTTAATAGCTCTGCCTCTTGTCGGTTTGGGTATCGGGACAACTAGGTTGCCCACAAGTGTGTTTAAACTTTGGTTTGGTGTTTATGCGGATCTACAACTTATAAGGTAATTCCCCCAATGCAAGAGGTTCATGCGTGCTGGTGAAACTCGTCCCAGCATCTTATGTCGCGGCCGATCATGAGGATCTGATGGCGCGAGAGAAATTAAGAATGGCAGGGACAGCTAGAAGGGAATTGTTCACCAACCCCGACCAGGTCTGGGCATGGTTTCCTGCATGTACAAGGTGGGGGGGCTTGAGCTTATGATACGATTGAACAATTCTCATCCATTGAGGATGGAATGTTCATGTAACTGTTAAAGCCTGAGCTGAAGCTAGTGAAGGTTGGAATCCTTTTAAGGGTCTGGGAATCTTTGGGGATTTCATTTTTTATTTTTGCAGCAGATCATAGTTGAAGGAAGTAGGGGTATATATACTCATTTCACTTTGTTTTTATTCCTTCTATATGTCGTGATGAGGTGCTCCTGTTGCCTGATTGGACGTGTCACTAGAGCCCGAGCAGATGACCCTATCTTCCTTGATGAAACGCCCCGAAGCCAAACCCACGTACAAGACACAGAGGATCCCAAACCGACCAGCGATTACTACAGCTCACCATGTCATCTCTCCTGAAGAAGTCTACATGCCAAGCCGTGTTTTCCTTTTTATGGACTCATATGGACTGTAAGGACTGATTAATTTCCAGGTGTAAGAAGAAGATCAAGTTTCATCGAGAGACACATGGGAGCATATGACAAAAAAAGGGAGGAGCTGTCGTGGAAATTTTATGAAGATGTATTTAATATGTATTGTCATAGTGTCTCCCAGTGTTAGTTCTCTCGCAACCCACTCTAAAGAGCTGACTGGGGCAGACTGATGCTGATTGACTCCCGTCTGGTAGTGGAAAACGTCTTAAGGTTGGAGAGAAATGTTTGCAGAGTGGGGATATGTCCACCAATGAAGGGCCCCTGTGCATTAGCGCAGACGATCGTGTAGGGGGGATATGTTCGCTCTGCAAGGACACGATTGGTTATAGGCAGATGTGCGCTCGTCTCTGCTATGTCTGATCAGCATGGTCGGGATTCGTAGCGCATGCCTGCAGATAGCCTCCCTTCCACAAGCAATAATAGTATAATCTGGATATGCGTTATGCGTTGTTCTCTGGAATAGCGCAGAATAAGGATTCCTATCAGCGGTAAAACGGGAGCTTTGGGTTGTTATGACCAGAGATGGCGTCCATGTTTGTTTAGCTTCCATTCACCCTGTCTCTGCTCAGACACACCCATCAGAGTCCTTTAATTGTATTGTATTGTTTTGTATTGTATTGTATTGGACATCCTGTTGGAGGGATATCCTTATATGGTAATTTTCCTGAGTGAAGATCACATGCTGTGACATCACTTCCTGTTGGTAACTTCTTTTGTGATGGTGATAATAAAAAGAGCGACACAGAGGACTCCCGGGCAGAGATACTGAGGAGCTGAGAACATAGAAGTGCGGTGATGTCTGGTTATTTGGATGAATGGGAAATGGAATGATTGGTGAGATGCATTATATCATTAAGACGAAATGTGTTATTATTAGAGACACGAGATTTGGCTGTGTGCTCTGCGTACAGCCTTATTTCGCCGACAGTGATTAAATACCACCAAAAAAAAGCTCTATATGTGTGAAAAAAAAGGGCAAAAAATTCAAATGGATACAGGGAGGCCCGGAACGGAAAAGACAAAAAGGAACAAGTAGTGGAGGGCCGGGCATGACAAGGTGGAAAGGAGAGTCAACAAAGGGTTAAGTTGAGAAGGGGAGGATTCAGGCGTAAAAGTGCTGGAAGGGGGGAGGAGCTGTACAATAGTTGGAGGCGGGGACTTCCGGGAGCAGTTGGGGAGAAAAGACAGAAGTAGGCAGTTTTTTTTTTAGTGTTGCATGACTGAGTAATTGTCATTCAAAGTGTGAGAGTGCTGAAATCTGAAAATTGGCCTGGCTAGGAAGGGGGTATAAGTGCCTAGTGGGCAAGTGGTCAAACCCCCCAAAAAATGTATTATATTGCAGCTTACCATTTCTTAGATGTCTGCATTTGGCCGGCCATACAGGGTGTGAAATTCACACAATTTCCCCATCAACACACACACACAGTGCTGAGAGGGCAATCCCTCGTGCCGAGACATTATTTGCTCCCATGGGGGGGACAGTGATAATCGCTAGTGGCTATAACAGCCTTTAGCGATAAACGTAAGTGAATCCGGCAGGCTAGTTATTCCCAAGTTGATTGATCGATCAACTTGGTACATTCAGCCTGCCCCTTATAGCTTTTTTCCTTAATTTTCACCTGGTGATCTGACCAGTAGGTCTATTTTTCACTTTTCTTTAACAGACCAAGTTGTCCAAAAATGGCAGGTAGACAGTTGACCATTTATCATGCAATTTCCCCTTTTGGCCACAAGATGAGATAGGGATATGTTGACTTCCAGAAAACTGAGAGACAGAGAGAACACTGGGAAAAAGGGGAGTTTCAGGAAGGGCTGAGGAGGCTGAGGTGATTTCAGAGGAAGAGAAAGATAGAGAGAGTCTAGCCCAGAAAAAAAAGGGTCTCTGACAGGACAGTGAAGAGACAGAGTTAGATAAGAACAACTATGCCCAAGATTGTCAGTCAGAGAAAGAGAGAGCCTGAGTCAGAAGAAACCCCCAGCACAGAGGTGGCTCTCTAATTAGGCATATTAGGCGATCGCCCTAGGCCCCGCGCTGACACAGGGGCCTCGCACTTGCGGCTGCCTAATCTACCTATTTAAAGTGCCTGGCAGCAAGAATCTCCCCGCCATCAGAAAAGTGCCGAATCCCGGCTGGTCTATAAGCACTAAAATGCACTCATCGGAGAAATCACAGGACTGCATTCAACACCAGCTCGGGGGGGGGGGGGACGACAGCTCCGGATCACATAAGGCAGCGACCTTAAAGGGGGGTTCTGAAGCCGACGGTCCCTCAGGTGCTTATGCTGGCATTGCCCTGCTCAGCACAGCAGACATCAGACCGGTAACATGCAGCGCAGTGCCGGGCACTGTGAGTCTGTGAGCTTCAGCTGCAGCCTCCACACTTTCACCAGCTTCCACGGCCCCTCCTCCTCCTCTCCCACATGAAAGGCAGATGATGGCCTTTCATTTCAGCACATCGATCAGTTGCTGCTTCTCTCCAATCACGTGGGCGGTTCCAGAACCTCCTCCATTACAGCATACTCGTTGGTGAATTGGAGGTAAGTGAGAGAGGGGTGGAGGGGCCGAGTGAGACCAGGGGGAGGGGCCAGCAGGCACAGTAGCAGGAATGGCATTGATCCTCAGAGGAAGGTAAGGTGCTATATCATGTTTGACTGTACTATTTATACAGCCTGCTGCATGTACATGAGATAGAAAAGGGGCAGAGAAGGGGAAATAAGGACAGAGCAGGGGAATAAGAGAGATGGGAGCAGTAAGAGTACATAAGGGCAGACAGAGCAAAGGTGATGGGAAAAAACAAGACATCAATGAGGCCCCTTTCACATGGGACAGACTCTGCTTTTCTCAGCAGGGCTACTGACCGCCCACTGAGCAGAGCAAGAGGTTAACAGGTTCGCGTTAGCTTCGCTTATGCCAAGCGGACACAGACACAGCCCACACTGCTCTATGGGCAGTCAGGTGTAAACCGGGACCGCCTGTCTGTTTATACCCAACTGGCATCTGTCCTGATCCACCCAGACAGAGTGTAATGGATCCCCCTTCAGTTTGTTTTTGTTGGGTTAAATTGAAGGTAGGCAGGTGTAAATGGACACAAGCCCATTTACATCCGCTGCTCCATAGAGGAAAATGGAGGGTCTGATCAGGTCTGCCTGAAAAACTGACAGGTGGACCCGATTGGACCCTTCATGTGAAAGTGCCTAAAGTGCAATGTGATAGATGTCAAGAATTTTATATATATATATATATATATATATATATATATATATATATATATACACACACACGTCCCAAATTTAGGGATTGCTCTACCAAATTTAAGGGTGATTCGAGTGGTAGTTGGCTCGAATCTTTCAATTTTCTGGACTCTGCCTTGCTGTTGTTTTGCCTGGTGTGCAGTTCCCCTTAGAAGTATGGGTGGCGCTGTCACCTATACTCGGGGTTGAACCACAGGTAATGGGGCAGTGATTTGGTGTCCTCTCTCGGCAGCCGTGCAGTGAGTGTGGTTTGCCTGCTGTGCATTGCCGGGAGAGGATACATAAGGGGCAGACGCCGCCTGGGAGGGGTCGGTTCTTTTTGGTTCCAGAGACGGAGTCCTGGTGCGTGGCGCGTGGCCCTCCAGGCCATGGGGCCACGTGCACTTCAGTCCCAGGCACCTTTAGTCCTGGGACTGCAACTTCAGCCTGGGCCCAGCACTTTTAGCTGGAGCCCACGTCGGGAGGAGGAATCCCAGGGTGCCGCCTTGCGAGGGGACCTGTTTCTAGAAGAGGAGGCTGGGGGAGGACCGTTCCGAAGGACTGGTTAGAGATCACAGTGAAGGAAGGGGCCCAGTAACTCTCCGTAGGGATGTCATCCATCCGAAAACAGGGATCTAAACAACAGGACCAGTAGGAGGTTTGGACACTATAGATTCTGTGGCAGAGGATCTCCTGAACGCATCCATTAGGGAATCTAATAGACTGTTCGAGTTACACGCCATCTGATAGTACCTTTGTGTGACTATCCGGGTGAGCTATACCCACTCGGGATCGAGTGGCGAAGAAACAAGAGTGCCTGAACTGATCTGTCTTCCTAACACCTTTCTCTTCTCCTCATTTGTGGATGTTAATGCATAAAGAAATAAACTCTACGTTGGAGTTGACGCTGGTGTGGACTATGGAGTTACTTGGGGTATAGAGACTTTTGTCCTTACACTATAGGGACAGAAACCAACTCTGAGAGGAGTCCCGCTGCAAATACCCGTAAGTGAAAACAAGTGTGCTCAACCTCTGCAACCCAGGGGGTACGGGCATGGTGGAGACTGTGCGCCTTCTTCTCCTGTGAATGAGCCAAAGAGTGGAGAAGGAGGGCGGCGGTGTGCTACATATATATATATATATATATATACATATACACACAGTGTAACGACACCCCCAAATATGAAAGGGTTAACGCCGTTTAAAGATATTCCCCCAGTCCTGGACACAAATTCACTGTCGATCCTCCACAGCCAGACGACCACTTCCCATAGGAATGAATCCTTCTGAAAGAACGAGACGCACTCTGTATCTTTCTCTGGATAGACTGACTTTATTAAGAAAAACATTGTAACTTTATACACATCCAATACTGCATTAACCTAAAATGAACAATGGTCCAGCTCCACCCACAACATAACAAGACCCAATACACATTATTTTGACACCTGTTAGGAGACAACAGGTTCTAATCCCCTTTTAGTTTAAATGACTAAATGACTTGTTAGGCTAACTTTTGTCTCCCAATCAAAAGACTTTACACACAAGGACAGACTTAATTTCCCCAATCCACATCACCACAAACAATGAACAGGTCTTTTAGAAGCTGCGATCATTAGCATTACACTAGGCAGACAGGTGATTGAGGCTGAACACATCAGTATCTCTCAATTAACCTGTTGAGTTCAGAATCAGTAAATAGTCCTTTACAGATATCCTTGGGAATATGGTGGATAAATATTACATTTTAGGTAGTCCAAGATATATTTCTTAATGTCCATGGTTTCCTGGCTCACCCTGTGTCCAAAGTGACCCTCCTGTCACACACAATATATAAATATATATATATATGTATATATTGTGAGGGGGTTAGCTCGGCAGCGGGTGTGTGTGTGACCCCATGGAAGGGTTCACCACACAAAATTAGGCACAGCAGACAGTGGTAGGAGAAAAACAAAAGGGTGGGGTTTTATTTGAACCATATATAGACAAAAAAATATAACAGAAAACAAAAGAAACAGGAAAAGAAATCCTGGTCAACTTGACCAATCACTGCACACGTTGGTGTCCCTAACTAACAACTGAGTACAGCCTTGTGCTGCCCCAGTCCCTAGCTCCCTACTTTTAGAAGGTCTTAGCAATAGCCACACAGGCTTTGGCTCACCACACAGAAAACACACTCCCCAGTCTCTACACACAGATCTGGTTCCAGGTTGGAGCATCTCCCTTAGCATGCTGGGAGTTCTTGTAGAGGCCTTAATGAGCCCACTTACTTCAGCTGGGCTCATTAACTCTTCCCCTGCAAGACTCCCAGCACTCCCCCTAGTGGTATAAATTGGCATAAAGCCTGAATCTAGGACATATATATCTTCCATCCTGGATGCAACCTGGTGATTTTACCTGCCTGCTGTCACAAATATATACATATATATATATATATATATATATATATATATATACACACACACACACACTCACTCCAATTGTGCTGTGATAATCTTGTGCAAATCCACTGCAAGCTGTTTGCACAGACTTCGGTGTACCATCACCAAGACAAAGAACATACCGTTTGCTTACCAAAAAATTTGATTCCTTAAATTTATGAAGTTACATGCACTTGTCATCTGCGGGATATTTACAGCCACTTCACTCAAAAAGTGACAACACATTTATAGTAGCGTTCTCCCAGGAGCAGCGTTTCACCACTCTGCCTGGTCAGGTACCAATCACAGCAACCCTGTGTATACAAAGAATAAAACATACTGGGGGTTATTTACGAAAGTCAAATCCACTTTGCACTACAAGTGAAAACTACAAATGCAAAGTGCACTTGAAATTGCACTGAAAGTGCACTTGGAAGTGCAGTCGCTGTAGATCTGAGGGGGACATGCAAGGAAAATAAAAAACAGCATTTTAGCTTTCACATGATTGGATAATAAAATCAGCAGAGCTTTCCCTCATTTCAGATCTACCCCTCGGATCTACAGCGACTGCACTTCCAAGTGCACTTTCAGTGCAATTTCAAGTGCATTTTGCACTTGTAGTGCAAAGTGGATTTGCCTTTCGTAAAAAAAAAAAAAAAAAACATTGTATGCATTACCAGGACATACTGTGCTGCTTTATTGAAGTAATGTACTTACAGCAAACTTTACTAGGATAAAGCAACAAATTGTTTACTTGTCTTTTATTCTTTGCATTTACGGGGTTCCCTGTGGTTGGTACCGGACCAAGCTACTCTACCTGCAGTGTTGTTTGAGTGAAGTGGTTGTAAATATCCAGCAGATGACAAGTGCAAGTGACCTCATAAGTTTAAGGAGTCACATTTTTTTGGTAAGCAAATGGTATGTGCTTTGTTTTGGTGATGGTACACCGAAGTCCAAGCAAATAGTTTGCAGTGGATCTTCACAAGTTTATCACAGCACAGTTTTGTTGGATTTTTTTTGTGTGACATGTACTGTATGTTTTATGCTTATTATTTATTATACAAGCACTTTGGAATGTACATATATTAACTATTCTTGATATCCATCACACTATAGCATTTTATTGTGGTACACACTTATATGATGGATGTTCTTTTCCTTTTCTTTCTTTATTTCCCCAATGACAGCCTGCCAGAATAGCTAGGATCTGTGATAGCAGCTCTGTATTATACATTATTGACCTTATACTGTACCCTTCTGCCCCCTGTTCTCTGTCCACTTAACCTCCCCCCTGTACTGTACCATCCCACCCCCTGTACTCTGTGCACTTACCCTCCCCCTGTACTGTACCATCCCACGTTCTGTACTCTGTCCACTTACCCTCCCCCTGTACTGTACTATCCCGCCCCCTGTACTTTGTCCACTTACCCTCCCCCCTGTACTGTGCCCTCCTGTCCCCTGTACTGTGCCCATTTACCCTCCCCCTGTACCCTCCTTATACAGTTAATTTTTAATGCTTGAATTATTTTTCCTATTATGGGCGTGAGTGGGCCTCATGTCTAAGTTTTGCCTAAGGCCTCACAAAGCCTAGAGCCGCCTCTGCCCCAGCAATTTGGTGAATCTTCTGAGTTTGAAGCGAGTTATCAAACAATTTTGGTGAGAGGACGAGGTGTGGGGTGTCACCTACAGAGTCCAGAAACGGAGGGAGGTCATCCCATTGGAAGCTACTACAGTGCGGGAAAGCAGTTCTGGGACCAGAAAAGGTGCTGCATGCCAGAGTCGCCCTAAGCAACTGGAGGCCTGATCGGTGAGGCAAATAACAGTGTCACCTGGACTTGTGAGCGGGCCTCGCAGCTACTACTTGCTACCACTGCTAGGGAATAATGCCACTATGAGCTACTTAACCAGTGACCCCATAACACTAATACTGATGGCCGCAACGCGTGCCAACGGGCTCCGACGAAATGTAGGACTAAGGACTGCCCCTAGTTGTAATTACCTTGAAGTTTTATCTGCTGGCCAGTTAAGGCGGTGTCCTGTCCCTGTCTGATCATATTAGTGCACACAGAACTAGTATAGCACTATCATTCTGAATGCATTTAGAGCGATTATATATTGCTTTTAGCTAATGATATAGAAGTGTACTGTTCTTTTATTTTTTTTCCTTCTCAATTTTTTACTTGGGTATAGTTATTTAACCCTGTTTAGCAGCCTGTACCTGAATTTGACAGATCTGTTGTTTAATTCTTCTGAAATTGCCATTTATGCTAATCTGCATTAATAGATTAAGCAAGTTATCCCTAACCTGGTGTGTGTGTTTTTTTTTCTACTGGCAATACCTCACAGCTAGGTGAAGGGTATTTTACATTTGTGGTGATACTTGTGCTCACAGAAGGTGTGTCAGAGGGGCTGAGAATGCCCCAGAGAGAGTCAAGATGGACAGGTCGCTGCAACCCAGTGGTGTGAGAAGGAAATTGGCCAACGGGAGTTAAGTGTTGTAATCAATATCCCTGGGGTGGCCTGGACCGAGGAAAAGATCAGGCAAGCTGTGAAGACACTAGTCCCAAATCAGAAGGTGTGGATGATAGACGTCAAGCCCAATCAAGAGAACTCCCACACATGCTCTAATAGAGTGGAGGATAGGGATCCCCACTTGTTTCCAAAGGGAGAGGTTATGGTTGACCAGCGATGTCGAAGCTCGTTTAATACAGCTGAATGTGCCCGACATGAGTACAGAAAGCTCAAGCCAAATAGCCCTGGCAGAGGAAGCCACCTTACCAACACCAGTAGCCATGATTGGGCCGGAGTTCATTTTAGCCTTATGCCTCGTACACACGACCAGTTTTCCTGACATGCCAAAACCCGACATTTTTCCCGACGTGATTCCTCTCAAGCCTGCCTACACACGTTCATTAAAAAAAAACGCTCGACCAAAGCGCGGTGACGTACAACACGTACGACGGCACTATAAAGGGGACGTTCCATTCAAATGGTGCCACCCTTTGGGCTTGCTTTTGCTGATCTCGTGTTAGTAAAAGTTTGGTGAGAGACAATTCGCGCTTTTCAGCCTCGTGCTTTTCAGTCTGTTACAGCGTAACGAATGTGCTATCTCCATTACGACCGCTAGTTTTACCAGAACAAGTGCTCCCGTCTCATACTTGATTCTGAGCATGCACGTTTTTTTTCCCTCGTAAAAGCATACACACGACAGGTTTTCGTGACGAGAAAAAGACTGGCAGGAAACACGACGGGAAAAAATAGAGCAGGTTCTAATTTTTTTGCGGGCAGTTTTCTCGTCGGGAAAACTGCTATGGAGCATACACATGACCGGTTTTCCCGACCAATCTAAAAAATTGCAGTTTTCTCATTGGGAAAACCGGTCGTGTGTATGGGGCATTAGGAGAGTTTGTGACAAAATGTCAGAAGGACATCCCAATACACATTGGGACCGGGAATCGGAATCTGAGAACATTTTCGGGTAAACAGCCAGTGCCCGCTGGGGAAGAGGAGTATGAAACCTGGATGGAGCAAGCCATGCAGGCCCTGGAAGAATGGGATGTGCCAGGAGCCCAAAACAAACAGCGCATCAGTGAGAGCTTGATAGGAGCTGCTGTATAAACTATCAGAAATCTCAGTCGAACGTACTGCACAGCCCGCGACTAGGGATGAGCTCGAAGTTCGGGTCGAACATAAGTTCGAATCGAACATCGGGTGTTCGACCGTTCACTGAACAGCGAACATTATAGGGCGTTCGCGGAAAATTTGAGCGCCGCGGAACACCCCATAATGCACTGCGAGATCGCAGTGCATTGCTGTATGATGATTAACCAAAGCATGCACCTGACCAGCATGCTTTGGTCAATCACAGCGCACTCTGCTAAGAGAGACATAATTGGTCAAAGGCAGGGTGCCTTTGGCCAATCATGGCTCAGGGGGACTATGTCCACGTCCCACACTATATAAGGCAGCTTACACGCGGCCGTGTGTAGTGTTGTTGGCGTGGACAGAGAGATAGCTTGAGTTAGATTAAGCAGGCAGATTATTCAGTTAGTGGCAGTGTATTTGAGAGATTATATATATATATATATATATATATATTGTGGGAGATGGGCTCGTGGGGATCACCTTTTCTGGAAATTAAGGTCAGCAATCAGGCAGTTTCTTTAAAATCTGGCGGGTTGCCGGATTTATTTAGAACAAAAACTGTAAAGTAAATCCTTGCCGTCCGCTGCTAAACTTAACAGTAGACTCCTCTCTATACGGTGTGAGGCTGGTCCCCATCACCCACAAAACATGTGGTAAAGCTTCTTTTTAAATCCAAGCAGAGCTCCTCTCTCTCAGATTCCTCCTGAGTCTCAAGCCAGAGCTCTGCTGTGCTCTGTACCTGTTCATTTAAAGTCCACCTGGACGTGGACTCAAGTGGACCACAACACCCGTACCAGAACCAAGCCTGCCACAGAGGCTCTGGAAAAACCCGGGCCGGATTACGGTTCAGTCTCTTACAATAGAACACATGCAAGGTGAAATATACCTATTATCCATGACCTCACCTTGCATACCATCACAATATATATATATATATATATATATATATATATATATATGTTTCTGCATCCAGTATAGCCTATATCTACAGTGCATTCTGTGGTGTACTGTTTCTAATACACTTCAGGCGGTGTACACAGTATCTAATAGAGTGTGTAGAGTTTCTACTATACTTCTGGTGGTGTACACAGGACACAATACAGTGCAGCCATTGTACAGTTTATACTACTTTTCTGGTGGTGTACACAGTATCTAATACAGTGTGTACATTTTCTACTACACTTCTGGTGGTGTACACAGTACACATAACAGTGCAATCATAGTACAGTTTCTAATACAGTGCAGGCGGTGTACACAGTAGCTAATACAGTGTGTACAGTTTCTACTACTCCTGGTAGTGTACACCGAACACAATACAGTGCAGCCACAGTACAGTTTCTAATATAGTGCAGGTGGTGTACACAGTATTTAATACAGTGTGTACAGTTTCTACTACACTTCTGGTGGTGTACACAATACAGTGCATCCGTAGTACAGTTTCTACTACAACAATAATATATATATATATATAAGATGCGCTTACACCAACCTATTCAATGTGCACAATAAGTGGATACAAATATAGTGTCGGTGTTACAACTCAAAATTCATAATGCCAGTGCTGATAAAAACAAAAACAAAAAACAAAACACAAAAAGGAACAGCCTGGATGGGTTCAAAAGTGATGGACACGGCGGTCCTGCTCACAACACCCTCCTTCCACTCTGTAAGCTTGACCCCTGTGTGTTCAGCCAATAAATCACACACTTCAAAACAATAATGCTGGGCAGTACAAACAATACAAAAGGCCAGTCCTCCAGTGTATAGGCTTATATTAATGCGGCTACTTCACAGATCACCTTTCCTGATAATCTCAGATTTCCATCGGTATCCACATATAAGGGGTACAAAGCAGAAATGTATCATTGCGCAGTGTTCAACACACCATACACGCCACAACAGCTGCGGCTGTACTCACGTAACCCCAGAAACAAAACAGCGCTTTAGCTCAGCTCAGTGAGATGTAATCCTCCTCAGGCTGCTGGAAGCGTCACTAGGCTCCTCCCCCTATGCGTTGCGCCATCGGCACGTGACTTAGTCATGGGTATATCTGTGACCCATCAGCGCGTCCTTTTTATAGAGGGTGAGAAGACCGTACACTAGTTACCATAGTGATGGTCTACACAAAGATACATCATTGCTGGTAAGCGCTGTTTCATAACTTTTCTTTTATTCAAAACAAACACAAACAAACAGGCTTTTTATACAACATAGCTATTGCAAAACTTATAAAACTAAAATCCGCAGATAATGAATGAACAAATTCCCGTGTATACTGACACTTTTGCCATCCTTTGAATTTCTGGTTCCTCCGGTGGTCATTTAAGGTACTGCTTATAAGCAGACATAAAGGGGAACTCCATTATATAAAATCAACATACTGTAGATATCACATACCAAATATTAAAAATTATATATAAAAAATTATATATAAAAAATATATAAATAGCGGAATGACAAAATAATGAGAGTACACGCATTAAAAATACGGAATAATTCCTAAAAATATTTCTTCTAAAATATAATATAATAATAAAAAAAATGCATTGCACAAGAAAAAAAAACCCCATGACAAAATGCCATTGCTCATGTGATCCGTAAGATCCAATAATCCCTTAGGGATTTAGGGAGTATCATTGGCTCACCAATTCACAATCTGCCAATGAAGGTGCATAGTGCATGTAATCCCATTGCATCCATTTAGTATCCCCTCATATTACATAAACCCAAGCATTATGTAATAAGGCAAATGTTTAAACGAATTATAGAAAATTATACAGAATCCTTTAAATAATAGGGATAAACAAGGGGGCAGGGGAGATAAGAGGATACTTCTTAAAAAAAACAGGGGAGGGTAAATCAATTAGGTACTAATAATCTGAAATAAAACAGTTCAAATCAAAATCAATGTTTAAACCATTTGGCGCCAAAGTGCAGATCTCATAAATCCACCGGGATTCGCTTTTACTTATTTCTCTCACTCTGTGGCTTCCCCTCCAATGTGGTTTAAACTTCTGTATAGCCCAGAATTTTAGATCAGCAGGATTTCTATTATGACAAGGATCAAAATGTCGAGAAACATTGTGTTTAAGAAAGCCTGCCTTTATGTTTTGTACATGTACACTCCAGCATATACACAACCCCTTCTGTCCTGCATGTAATAAAATCCTTAATAGTGTAGTCCTTCTGTGTAGCATTGGATTTGAAATTAGAACATTTTACACCATGCAATTTTGTTTCTCTGCAGGCATAACATCGCTTGCATGGATAAAAACCTTTTCCTTGAAAGAAGGTAAGTATTAAATTTGCTAGGTGGGTCTGGGATATTTTTTACTACTAAATCCCTCAAAGTAGGGGCCCTTCTATATACAATCCTTGGCCTATCTGGTAATACACTTTGTAACTGTTTATCAGCTCTCAGTATTGGCCAGTGCTTCTTGAAGATTTTTTCCAACTGTTTGTGCTGGATATTGAAGTCCATAATAATTGATACCTCCTGAGATTTATTTGCTGTACTCTCTTTCTCTTTATCCTTGATTAGGTAGTCTCTAGGCGTTTCATAAACCTCCCTTATTTTTTCATGAATGAAATCTTCATTGTATCCTTTTGAAATAAATGTATTTCCAATAGTATTGGCTTGTTCCAAGAATATATTTTGGTCTGTACAATTTCGTCGGAGCCTTATTAATTGTCCTTTAGGTATGTTAATTAACCAAGGGTCAAAATGACAGCTATCTGTTGGAATATAGCTGTTTCTTTCTACCGGTTTGAAGTGCGTTTTGGTTTTTATCTTATTGTTCTCTAGTGTTATTTTGAGATCCAGAAATTGTATGGCCTTATCACTTATTGTATATGATAGTTTGATATTATTTTGATTATCATTTAGTTTTTGAAAAAATTCAATCAGAGTGCTTTCATCTCCACTCCATATAACCACACAGTCATCAATAAACCGTTTATAGAGCATTAGGTGTTTTCCGATTCATCCAGATATACAGCCTTCTCCTCCCATTCGGACATAAAAATATTCGCAACACTGGGGGCATATTTAGCCCCCATCGCTATCCCATTTAATTGCCTATAGTACTCAGACCCATACCAGAAATAGTTGTGTTGTAGTGCAAATGCTAGACTCCTCAGGATGAATCTTTTCTGTTTGGATGCTATGTTGCTAAACACATCCAGTCCCCATTTTGTGTCGCTAATAGCTTGTCCATGCTCTATATTGGTATAAAGAGAAGCAACATCTGCTGTAGCCATTATATATTTCTGTTATGGATTTAGTTCCATCTTGTCCAGAATTTGTAAGAGATGTTTAGTATCTCTCAGATACGCACGGGTCTTTGACACCAATGGTTGCATAAATTTGTCCACATACTCCCCCAGTCTAGAAGGATTGTATACCATTGATAATAGGTCTTCCTGGGGGGTTTAATAAGTCTTTGTGCACTTTGGGTATTGTGTAGATCACTGATACTCTACACATATCCGGCACAAGATATTCTCTTTGTTAGAATATTCTTCATGCAGCCTCTTAGAATCAATTCGGAAAGTTCTTCTTTGTACTCATTTGTGGGGTTACCTCTCAATTTGATATACGTATTAATATCACTTAATTGCCCCATAAGTTCCTTGTGATAGTACCACTTCTGGTGGTGTACACAATACACCAGGGGTGTCCAAACTTTTTACAAAGAGGGCCAGATTTGATGAAGTGAACATGCGTGAGGGCCAACCATTTTGCCTGACATTCTTTGAACCATACAAATTTGGTCTAAGTGTGTTCGTCCGAGCACTAATACACTGCCCAACAAGAATTATCTTGCCTTTGTGACTGTGTGTGGTGAAGAGATGAGCTTGGGCATGTTATTTGAATATGCCATATTTATCAGCGCATAACACTCACCTTCACTTTAGGAGGGAAGTTTCAGGGAAAAAAATTACATTTTAAATAGAGAACTGAAGCAAAATAAGTGTCAGTGCCCATCAATGCAGCCTAATCAGTGCCCATCTGCAGTCTCACAAGTGCCAGGAATGCAGCACCCACCGTTGCCAGGAACCCAGCACCCACCGTTACCAGGAACGCAGCACCCACCGTTGCCATCAGTGCAGCCCGATTTATGCCCATCTGCAGCCCCGGAGGGGACAGGGAGGGAGGCAGGACAAGTGCCAACAGATTACATACAGGAGAAACTCCTGTTTTCTCGGTGGTTAATTTACTACAAAGTCCCGCCTCCTATGATGGACAGAACAGTCGTCCAATGGCAGCGCAGGAGATGGGACTTCCTTTTACAGAGGCAGCTGTGTAAACAGGAAATTCTCCTGTATGTACGGCACTCATCCCGCCCCCTCCCTGTCCCCTCTAAGGCAACCAGCATATATATCTTTTGTGGACCCCAGTGCTTGAGGATTCCTTGGGGGCCACAAAAGATATACATATCCAAATTACCAGGCGGGCCGCTCGAAACCGGCCCGCGGGCCGGACTTTGGACATGCCTGCAGTACACAATACAGTGCAGCTGTAGTATAGTTTCTAATACATTGCAGGCGGTGTACACAGTATCTAATACAGTGTGTGCAGTTTCTACTACTTTTCTGGTGGTGTACACAGTATCTAATACAGTGATACAATTCCACTGGCTCCTTGTCCACAGTCACTCTGTAGCCCCATTATCATGCACGGAGGAGTCCCCGGACTTATTCGACCACAGTGTCGGGTACATGCTGCTGGAGGATGTGCAGCGATTTGAAGGATCCAGTGTTCGTTCACAGGTAGAGGAAGGAAGTAACGTGAGCCTAGAGAGAGGGGGTGCCACAGAAGGACAAGAAACTGACAGTCATGTTCCCTGAGCTGCAGCATACTGCCAAGTTTGCTCCAGTGACGAGGAAGGAGAGGATGATGAGGTCACTGACTGTACTTCGGTGCCTGAAAGAAGAGAGGAGGAGGAGGCACAACTCCAACGAGGCAGGATGTCCTCTAGGGGGCAGCTTAAGGGCAGCCACCCTATTGCATCACACCGCAGAGCTCCACAGGTGCAGGGCGGTGCTGACTCTCCGCTGACTTTTAAAAGTACCTTGGTGTGGTCCTTTTTCAACACGTGTGCAGCAGATCACACCATTTCTGTTTGCAACCTATGTCTGAAGCGGATCAAGCGTGGCCAGAACAGCAGCCACTTGGGCACCACATGCTTGACCAGACATATGACGACCTGCCATGCAGTTAGTTGGAAACAGCACTTGAAAGACCCACTTTAAAGAAAAAGGCAGACTTCTCCTTGCTCCTCATCTGGGATCTCCAACCCTACTATACCTCCAGTCCTCTCAAAAACCTGCACTGAGAGGAATGAAGGTATAGCAACAGGTGTCCCAAGTACTTGCAGCCAATCTGCTAGCAGTACACCACCATCTTATTTTAGCAGGCAAATTTCCCAACCCCAGTTGCTGAACCGTAAAAAGAAATTCGGTCCCAGCCATCCACATGCTCAGCGTCTAAATGCTAGCTTGGCCAAAATTCTAGCACTGAAACTGCTGCCTTTTCAGCTGGTAGACTCTGCCCCTTTTCGTGAATTTGTGGAATGTGTTGTACCTCAGTGGCAGGTTCCAAAATGCCATTTATTTTCACGGAAGGCCATTCCAGGCTCTCTACCGGCATGTGGAAGGCAATGTTTTGGCCTCGTTGGACAGGGCGGTCAGCAGTGAGGTTCATATTACCGCTGACTTATGGTCCAGCAGGCATGGGCAAGGACATTACCTTTCCTTCACGGCGCACTGGGTAACTCTGCTGGCAGCTGGGAAGGATACAGGACAGGGTTCAGTATTGTTGGAGCTTGCTCCGCCACAAGCCTCCAAAATGCTAGTGGTGATTCTGCCACAGCTCTCTCCTCCACCCCCTCCTCTTCTCCTTCCTCTATGGCCTCTTCTACAGATTTGTCCTCTGAACCAGCGGTGTTCCATAAGTGTTCAAGGTGCTACACAAGCAATCAGGCTAAAAGATGCCATGCAGTGCTTGAGTTGGTCTGCCTAGGGGACCGGAGCCACACTGGGGCAGAGATTCTGTCAGCTCTGCAGGGGCAGACTCAGAGGTGGTTGATGCCACGCCAGTTTCAGCCAGGAATAGTTGTATGCGACAATGGCACCAACCTTCTCTCGGCCCTCCGACAGGGACACTTGACCCATGTTCCATGTTTGGCACATGTCCTGAATTTGGTGGTGCAGTGGTTGTTGAGCAGGTACCCAGGCTTACAAGATCTCCTGAGGCAGGCAAGAAAAGTCTGTGGTCATTTCCACCGGTCATACAATGCCAGTGCTCGGCTGGCTGACATTCAAAGGGAATGCAACCTCCCCTCCAACCGCCTCATTTGTGACATGCCCACCAGGTGGAACTCAACTTTGGCAATGTTGCAGCCGCTGCACACACAGCAGAGGGCCATCAATGAGTACCTGTGCGAGTTTGGCACCAGGACAGGATCAAGGGAGCTTGGCTTCTTTTCGCCACGCCAGTGGCTACTGACCAAGGATGCATGCACTGTCCTGTCACCATTTGAGGAGGCCACAAGGATGGTGAGCAGTGACAATGCATGCATCAGTGACACTGTCCCTCTAGTCTTCCTGCTGGAGCACACGCTTTGTGGAATCATAGACAGGGCACTTGAGCCAGAACAGCGGGAGGAAGAGGAGGACTTCCTTACCTCTCAAGGCCCCCTTTATCCAGATAGCATTCCTGTGGGCCCGCCAAACACACAGGAAGGAGAGGAGGATTGTGTCAGCATGGATGTAGAGGATAACACTCAGCAGCAGTCTTCAAGGGATGGTTTTCAGTCCCAAGAAACCCAAGGAGTTGTACGTAGCTGGGAGGAAGTAGTTTTGGATAATGTGATCCTTAGTGACCCAGAGGTTTCAGAATCGAATGCCTCTTCAAACTTACGCTGCATGGCCTCCCTGATTCTGCAAAGCCTGCGAAAGGACCCTAGGATTCGTGGTATCAAGTAGAGGGATCATTACTGGCTGGCAACCCTTATTGATCCACGTTACAAGTGTAAAGTTGCAGAACTCATCCTGCCTTCGCAGAGGGAGCAGAGGATGAAACATCTTCAGGAGGCCTTGAAGAAAGGTTGGTGCAACGCATTTCCAGATCCTGGGAGGTTACAATTTCATGGTGCTGGACAATGTGTTGCTGAGGCTTCGTTCAGTCAGAGGAAGAGCGGGGGAGAAGGTGGCCAGCTGACCGATGCCTTTAAACAAATTTTCTGTCCTCAGCGCCAAGGTCTGATCGGTTCAAGCAACCAATCGCCAGTGTCTGCATTACATGGTACAGGAATATCTAAGGGCAAAAGCAGACTTGGAGACCTTTCCAACAAAGCATCCACTGGGTTTCTGGGTCTTGAGGATGGACCACTGGCCAGAACTTGCTCAATTGAGCTACTGGCCTGTCCTGCATCCAGCGTGCTTTCTGAGTGCACATTCAGTGGTGCTGGAAGGTTTGTAATGGCTCAAAGAGTGCGCCTGTCCACAGACTCTGTTGAAAATGAATCAGTCTTTAATCAGCAGCTATCAAGCGCCTGATGCTGATGTAAATTATTGAATTTGCTATGGATGTGGGATCCCTTGAA
Organism: Rana muscosa; assembly: GCA_029206835.1. Classification (NCBI taxonomy): domain Eukaryota; kingdom Metazoa; phylum Chordata; class Amphibia; order Anura; family Ranidae; genus Rana; species Rana muscosa. Next base: position 45,409,513 of record CM055127.1, read on the forward strand.
GACTGCCTATGCTGACTATCCTATTCCTCCTCAATCTTGATGATGCTAGCTTCCAACAATATTTTTGGTTTAGGGTACCACCACCCAAGGCCCAATTTTTCTGACCCTGTTTAACAGGGGCATGTAATTAAATGTTTTGATCTAATATTTCACAGCAGGGCCCGTTCCTGTGCCCAACAAGAGTATCTGTGGGGGCTTACAGTGTTGTGGCACCACCACTACCCATGTAATTACAATTGTTTATATATTTCACAGCAGGGCCGTTCCTGCGCCCAACAACAGTATCTGTGAGGGGTTACAGTGTTGTGGCACCACCACCACTGCCCAAGGCCCAATTTCTCTGCCCCCGTTTAATAGGGGCATGTAATTACAATTTTTGATATAATATTTCAACGCAGTTCTTGCGTCCAACAAGAGTAACTGTGAGGGCTTACAGTGTTCTGATACCACCAACACCTAAGGCCCAATTTTCTGCAGAGTATATAGGGCAGACCGTATAGTATATATACTGCTGTATATAGTGCCTGGGGGACCCCCATGCCATTTACAAAAAAATTGAGTGCGGGGTTCCCATTAATATCCATACCAGACCTGTAAGGCCTGGTATGGATTTTGGGGGTGACATCCACGCCATTTATTTTGGTATTTTTATCTATATTGCCGGGATCTGACAATACATTACAGCCGCGAGCAGTTTTAAATGACATTTGTTTCTTTAGAAATGTAATTTTGCTGTGGCACTGTTATAAACATGGGAAAGATGTGCTACTTTACAGGCATACTAAGGACCCCCCCCAGGCTCGATATTTAAAGGAATATTTCATTTTTATTGTTTCACTTGATACAGCTCCCCTGGGGCAGGACCCGGGTCCCCAAACACTTTTTATGGCAATAGCTTGCATATAAGCCTTTAAAATTAGCACTTTGATTTTTTAACGTTCGTGTCCCATAGACTTTATTGGTGTTCGAATAAATTTTTGCCTGTTCGCATGTTCTGCTGCGAACCGAACCGGGGGATGTTCGGCTCATCTCTACCTAGGACTATCTCACCATGTTGCAGGAGGAGTTTGGACTAACAGAGAAGGCTGCAGACTTGATTTACCAATTTGAGCATGCTCTCCAATGCCAGGGTGAGCGCCTGTCTGAGTATATCTGGCGATTAAACAAAATGCTAAACCAAAAATTGTATTAAAGAAGGGAATGGAACCTTTAGCCATAGATCAAGCTAGAATGCAGCAGATCCTGATCTGCTCTGATCCGGTCTAGATCCAGCTAAAGACTTCCGCCAATGTCATGTCATTAAAGTATCCTGAACTCATTAGGGTAGCGAGGGAGGAAGAGGCTATGTTTGAGGGAAAGAAAACTGCAACCAGGCCAGCATCAGTGTCTCTAGCAGACGTTGGGTCAGTGGGGGCAGCAGAGCCCAATTCGGAGATAGCCACTCTGAAATCCCAGATGTCACAGTTGATGGAAATGTTGAATCTGTTAGCAGCCAAAATCACCACATTGTCCAGTAAAAGTACTCTGGGGTCCAGCCAATCTCCAACTCCTACCATTGCCTCTACCACGAAAACAGTGAATCAAGGTGTTTGTTCAACTGCGGAGGAATGGGACATTACCAACGTAGCACCCTCTAGGTAGGTAGATGCTAGAGCTAGAGCCAGGCCTGTTTGTTTTGATCTGGGCTGGGAGTGGTTCAGGATAGCAGCTGGTGACTCAGAGGCAGCATCACTAAGACCTCCCTCTTCTTTCTAGAGGGTACTGGAAAGAGAGGAGGAGAGGAGAGGTGGAGCTGCCTGGGGTACTCCAAGGAGCCCTGACTAATCCCCAAATTGGATTGGGAGGGGGAAGGCCTCCTTAAGCACCCAGGGTCAGCCCAGCTGGGGAGGAGTTGTTCAGGGCTTGAAGATGGAATGCTAGGCTGTAGAGCTGCACAATTAAATCGCATATTAATCGCGATCTCAATTCCGCCCCCCGCGCGATCTCCAACCTGGATAAGCTAAATTTTCCGGGATGTAGCCTAGCCCGGAGGAGAAGCCGCGGAACCACCGTGGAACGCAAATGGCTCCGATATCTGAACTGACATCAGCAGCCGGAACTGACATCAGTCAGCAGAGAGGATGCCTGGTCGTGGGCGGTACCACATTTCTCGGTCAGGAAACACCGCCGGGAAACACCGCTGTGAGTGCGCACTGCGCACCAGCATTGATTCGATGCCAGCTGCCAGGCATTTTTTGAGAATCGTGAAGAGAATCGTGATCTGTATTCTAAGCAAAAGAATCGTGATTCTCTTTTTTCCCAGAATCGTGCAGCTCAACTAGGCTGTTGGAGCCTTTGAAGGAGCTCCCTAGTCTGCGGTGGGGGTGACCTTGGGCCCGTGGCGAGGGGGCGGATAAGGCCCTTCAAGAAACCATGAAGGCATCTTGGACGGGAGGCACAGGAGTAGCAAAGAGGACAGCAGGAAAGAGCATTGCCAGGCAAGTCTTTGTCATGGATATGCAGTAGTGTTTGTCTGTCAGCTTACCTTCCTTCCCATGTGTTCATCTTAGAGGCCTGAGCCCTTTCACCTGGCTTCCTTTATAATCTCCTCCCAGCCTGACTCCACCCCAGGCCCCATCACAGAACACTATATTAACCTGTGCACTGCAAGCCTGCTTTGCTGATCAACGTGTTTGTTAGGCATTGTGTGTTTGGGTTCCTGCCTGCCGTGTGCTACGTCTGTCTCTCTGTTACATATTTGGCTTGTCCCTGACTATCCCTGTCTGCTCGTGACCCTTGACCTTCGGCTCGTTCTTTCGTTATCTTTGTCTGCTTGTGGCCCCTGACCTTCAGCTTGTTATTTGGTTCTCTCATATCTTGTGCTGCTGCTTCCCCTCTTTTCCCCTTATCCTACGGGGCGTGAGCTAGGAAACTCCAGGGGCCGCGACCTGGTCCCAGCCTGCAGCATAACATCCTCACCACTAGAGGCCCTGGAGAAGACCTGCTGGGTCTTATACTCCGCGCCCTGGGGAATCTTGGCTCTAGCTTCCATTAGGATCCCGGTTGTGCTCCTCTGGTCCCGCTTTCCACAACCACCCAGTTTCCTATCCGCAGAAGCCAGCCATAGGGTTCACTACCTCGCGGTGCACTCCTGTCCCCCTACGGTGTGCAACTGTCACCTGGCCACAGGTGACCTTGACAGTTTGATCAGCCATGAACCCGGCTGACATCCCGCTTCCCGCGGATGATCCATTGCAGGGCATAGTTTGCAGACTTGAAACCCAGGAATCGAATCAGACTCAGGTGATGCGATTCCTCCAGGATCTGGCTTCTCGCTTCGAGCAGCTTCAGGCCTCCTTGGGAACCCCGAATCCGCAACCTCAAATACAACCAGCGGCTGCACCTATTGCACCAGTCGCAGCCACACACTCACTACAACTGCCAGCTCCGTCCCGTTTCTCTGGGGACTCCAAGGCTTGCAGGGGGTTCCTTAGCCAATGTACGATTCATTTTGAGCTCCAGCCCCAAAACTTCCTGTCTGATCGGGCTAAGGTAGCCTATATCATTTCCCTCCTCTCTGGTGAAGCTTTAGCCTGGGCAGCCCCTCTGTGGGAACTGAATGATCCAGTGGTTTCTAGCCTGTCTGGCTTCTTGAAACTTTTTCGGAATATCTTCGAAGAACCGGCTCGTGTCTCTTCAGCGGCCAGCGCCCTGTTACGTCTCCGCCAAGAGTCTGCTTCTGTGGGACAGTATGCCCTTCATTTCCGCATACTGTCGGCTGAGTTGAGCTGGAGCAATGAAGCCTTAGTCGCAACCTTTTTGCATGGCCTGTCTGATAGAGTGAAGGATGAATTAGCAGGAAGAACCATCCCCACTGATCTGGCCGGCGTTATCTCCTTGTGTAACCAGATCGATATTCGCTTTCAGGAGAGGACCTTAGAAAAGCAACGCCAGCACTCCTTGGTTCTTAGTCAGCCTGAGCTCCCCTCTCTTCGACCCGTAGAGCATCTCCTACCAGCTGAGGAACCCATGCAGCTGGGTCGGACCAGGCTATCCCCCGAGGAACGTGCTAGGCGCAGAACTCTTGGTCTGTGTCTTTACTGTGGGGGCAAAGGTCATTTTCGTGACACTTGCTCTCTTTGTCCAGAAAAACGTTCGGGTCCACTTCATCTGGAAAGTGGAGTATTGGACCCAGAAATATCACCTTCCCCTTCTCATCTTCTGCTTTCTGTGTTCCTTCATGTTGGTGCTTCTTCTCATTCGGTCTCAGCATATCTGGATTCCGGAGCCGCTGGTAATTTCATGGACTGGGAAATCGCATCGTCCATGAGACTTACTCTTTTGCCCCTCACCACGCCATTGGTGGTCTTGGCGATTGATGGTACTGTTCTCCCAGGGGGACCTATCCGTTTCCAGACCCTCCCTGTTAAGATGTCGGTAGGGACACTCCACCAGGAGTGGATATCCTTCCTTATCTTACCCAAGGCCTCAACACCTATAATTTTGGGTCTCCCATGGTTACAGCTCCATTCTCCTCATGTGGACTGGACTACTGGACAGATCCTGGCTTGGGGTTCCTCCTGTTCCTCGTCCTGCCTACCCAAGGTTGCCCCCTGTGAACCTGAGCCGGTTATCCATTACAGGTTGCATAACCATTTACATTTCTCTGTCCCTAACCACCCTTGGACGTACAGCCAGGCTAGCTTGTCTACAAGTCCTGCAGTCGCTATGTCTTGCGATGCGATTCAGGTAGTCGCTACACCTGGCTCAGCTATTCACTCTGCCTCTGTACTAGTTATGCCAGTCCAGCCCATGCCCAGTGAGCCTCCTACTTTTTCTCGTTCAGGACATTCTGCTTGTCCTTCAGCTATTCAGCTTGATTCCGGTGACATGTCACCTTCTAACCAACCTGACTTCAGGGTTCCACTGACATCTGCCCAGTCTGATGGTCCTGTGCAAGATGATCAGTCCCCCTTTAAGGGTCTAGGGGACCCTCCTCAGATTCCTGTTGATCCTCTCATGCCCTTGCTTATTCCTAGAGAGCCTTTGGTCCTCAATAGATCTTCTTGTCATCTCCCTACCTCGTTTTTGGTCTCTGAGGATAATCTTAAGTACGAGGTTAGACAAGTTCTGGATTCTCGGCTCTGCAGAGGCATTCTTCAGTACCTTGTGCATTGGAGAGGTTTTGGTCCTGAGGAGGTGTCTTGGATCGCTGCATCTGATGTCACTGCACCTCATCTGTTGAGGATATTTCATCAGAGATTTCCCTTTAAGCCTGGGCCCAGGCGGGGGAGGGCCCATAAGAGGGAGGGTACTGTCATGGATATGCAGTAGTGTTTGTCTGTCAGCTTACCTTCCTTCCCATGTGTTCATCTTAGAGGCCTGAGCCCTTTCACCTGGCTTCCTTTATAATCTCCTCCCAGCCTGACTCCACCCCAGGCCCCATCACAGAACACTATATTAACCTGTGCACTGCAAGCCTGCTTTGCTGATCAATGTGTTTGTTAGGCATTGTGTGTTTGGGTTCCTGCCTGCCGTGTGCTACGTCTGTCTCTCTGTTACATATTTGGCTTGTCCCTGACTATCCCTGTCTGCTCGTGACCCTTGACCTTCGGCTCGTTCTTTCGTTATCTTTGTCTGCTTGTGGCCCCTGACCTTCAGCTTGTTATTCGGTTCTCTCATATCTTGTGCTGCTGCTTCCCCTCTTTTCCCCTTATCCTACGGGGCGTGAGCTAGGAAACTCCAGGGGCCGCGACCTGGTCCCAGCCTGCAGCATAACATCCTCACCACTAGAGGCCCTGGAGAAGACCTGCTGGGTCTTAGACTCCGCGCCCTGGGGAATCTTGGCTCTAGCTTCCGTTAGGATCCCGGTTGTGCTCCTCTGGTCCCGCTTTCCACAACCACCCAGTTTCCTATCCGCAGAAGCCAGCCATAGGGTTCACTACCTCGCGGTGCACTCCTGTCCCCCTACGGTGTGCATCTGTCACCTGGCCACAGGTGACCTTGACAGTCTTCAAGGAGAGTAACAACTGGTCGCAGCCAGGAAGGCTGGTGAGTAGGGTTGAGCGAACCCGAACTGTAAAGTTCGAGTCCGTACTGAACTTTAGCTTTTTCCCAAACCCGAACCCGAACCCGGACTTTGCGTGAAAGTCCGTGTTCGAGTTCCGGTTCGGCAATCTAATGGCGCAGTTAGAAATGCTTCAGGGGCCAGCCAATCACCTTTTGATTAGCTGGTGTGCCCTTAGAAGCCATCATAGCCATGCCTACTAATGGCATGGCTGTGATTGGTAAGTGCAACATGTGACCCAGCTTCTATATAAGCTAGAGGCACACAGCACACACGTCACTCTGCTTCAGAATAGATAGGGAGAGGATCTTGTCTGCTGCTGTTGCTTATTGGGAGAGATTGAAAATACATGAGTTAGTCCTGATTCTGGAATCTGAGGGAAAAGATAGAGAGACAGTGTAGTGTAGGGCCAGGTTCCTGTTGGTGCTTTCAGGGAGAGAGATGTATTATATAGGAATAGGAGTCCAGATTCAGAGATATAACTCAGCGATCTGCATAGGTTTACCTGTTTGTGTTGCAGTGCACAGTCTTTTTACACTGCTATGAGCCCAGTGTCAGAGAAAATCTAACTTTTATCTGCAAGCTCAGTGCACCAGCACTGCATATATTACATTGAGAGATACACCGTTTCCATACTGTGGGTGTATTCTGCTCTTGGAAAAAGACCCATTTAGGGCAAAAAAAGGCACTTTATTGTGCTCTTTTCCAAAAGACCCATTTAGGGCAAAAAAAAAAAAATTGCATTTTATTTTGCTCGTGCAAAAAAAGACCCATTTAGGGCAAAAAAATAAATAAAAATTTGCACTTTAATGTACTCTTGCAAAAAGACCCATTTAGGGCCACAAAAAATATTTTGCAGTGTGTTATACATATGTGGAGGCGTGTGAAATAAACCATTTCTATATATTTGTCTTCTACTGTGCTATACTAAAAAAACAATTTTTTTTTTGAATAGCATTTTCTGCAGTTCTGTAGCTGTGCGATTCAGTGGTTACGTACTGTGGGTGTGTTGTGGTCTTCCAAAAAACGCCATTTAGGGCCACAAAAAATATTTTGCAGTGTGTTATACATATGTGGAGGTGTGTGAAATAAACAATTTCTATATATTTGTCTTCTACTGTGCTATACTAAAAAAACAACATTTTTTTGGAATAGCATTTTCTGCAGTTCTGTAGCTGTGCGATTCAGTGGTTACGTACTGTGGGTGTGTTGTGGTCTTCCAAAAAACGCCATTTAGGGCCACAAAAAATATTTTGCAGTGTGTTATACATATGTGGAGGTGTGTGAAATAAACAATTTCTATATATTTGTCTTCTACTGTGCTATACTAAAAAAAACAAATTTTTTTTTGAATAGTATTTTCTGCAGTTCTGTAGCTGTGCGATTCAGTGGTTACGTACTGTGGGTGTGTTGTGGTCTTCCAAAAAACGCCATTTAGGGCCACAAAAAATATTTTGCAGTGTGTTATACATATGTGGAGGTGTGTGAAATAAACAATTTCTATATATTTGTCTTCTACTGTGCTATACTAAAAAAAAACATTTTTTTTGAATAGCATTTTCTGCAGTTCTGTAGCTGTGCGATTCAGCGGTTACGTACTGTGGGTGTGTTGTGGTCTTCCAAAAAACGCCATTTAGGGCCACAAAAATATTTTGCAGTGTGTTATGTTGTTGGCTCCTCGAAGGAGGGAGAAAGGCACACCGCACTACCAGCCCGTACCCTCCTATATAAAGAGGTTGAGCGGTGTACTTGACGGGAAGTGTCCACAGCCGGAGTCAAAACTCCTCTAGAGGATGATTCTCACCTCTACTGTAGGTAGAGGCAAGTCCTTTAATTCCCAGTAAAGTCAATGTCCACACCAGCTGAAACTACAACTCTTATTCTCTCATGGCAAAATAAACTCTACTCGGATAGAAAAGGTTAGAGCAAAGAAACAGGACAGCTTAAGGTGTGGAGGAGGTCCAGGCACAAACGTAGCACATTCACTTCACTGCTTAGGTTTCTCAAACAGTTTTAGGTGCACGGTCTCTGCCACAGACCTTGAGGTTGGTCTCTGCCACAGACCGGGTGTACAAGGCCCCTGACACGGACCTGGAGAACTTTGGTCTCTGCCACAGACCGGGGTGTATAAGGCCCCTGCCACGGGCCGGGTGAATAAGGCCTCTGATACAGTCAAGATGACCTTGAGCTTCTCCTTCTACGAACCTAGCCCATATCAAGGGGAAGACATCTCTCCAGGGAGTCAACAGACCCTTCCTTCACCGTGAATCCCGCATCGGTCCATCAGAATGATCCTCCCTTCCCTGGAACAGGGTCCCCTACACGAGGCGGCACCCTAAGACTCCTCGACCCTTAGCGGACTCCAGACGAAGGCTCTGGACTCCAGGCTTTACTCCCCCCCCTAGGCCTCCATACCCAGGGCAGCAGGAACTCCAGGATAGTACCTCACCCCAGGCTAAAGGTGCCCGAGATGGAACAGGAACACATGCACCCAGGCCGAAGGCACCTGGGCGCGGACCCCACTGGACATCAGCCCCCTGGCCAAAGGTCTGCCCCTTTTATATGCTCTCCCGGCATGCACAGCAGGTTCCCCGCCCCGCTGTACTACTGCCAAGAGGGGACACAAAAGGCACAGCACTGTATCGGCGGTTCAACCCTAGCCTACCATGGCAGCGCCACCTGTAGGCCGCAGGGAACTGCACACCAATACTGTCCCCTGAGGACAAAATGGTCCATGAATCCTACAGAATTAGGGTGTTTGAGCCTATTTACCACTCAAACACTTCCCTTAAATTTAGCACCCCGCTACATTTTTATTTCAAAGTATTTTATTTTCCCACTAGCTTATCCATTAAATTTAATAATTTATTCCAGAAAGGGCGTATTCTGGGGCATTCCCACCATATGTGTGGCATTGTGCCGTTGAGTTTCTGAGGTTCTTAATGACTTCCTGTACCTCTTCTGCTGAAAAGGGGGCCTCCAGCATATTTTTTTTATTTTTTTTATGTTATTTTAAGTTATTTCCCTATCCATATTTGTTTGCAGAGCACTTGCCATGCTCTTAACAACATTTTGATGCCATTTGCAGCCCTCTAGCCCTTTCCATTACTTTTTTAGAGCCTTTTTAGTCCTTAGAAGTCCGGGTCTCCATTGACTTTAATGGGGTTCAGGTTAAAGTTTGGTCCCGAACCCGAACTTTTTTCCGAAGTTCGGCCGAACCCGTCGAACCCGAACATCCAGGTGTCCGCTCAACTCTTTACAATACAAATGACGGCGCAAGAAAAAGAAACAAAAACCTAACTGGTGAATAAATCAGATAAAAATCAATGAGATAAAATTCAATGAGATAAAATCTCTATATTAGGAAGTCCATATAATAAGAATACTAAGATTCAAGTCCTTTAGAACATATGCACTGTTGGCAGCAATTGTAGAGCGAAGAGGACTCTGTATACAGTAGAAAAGGAAGAAAAACAATGCGCCTACTAAGTGCAGTATGTTAGTAATTTATTATTAAAAAAGTTAAAATAACAGCCAAATGGCTACTCACAAGATAGAAGTGGAATACAGGCATAGATGTGTTCCTCTCTGTGAATGGTCTGCGGAGGGCATGAGTCAGTCCGTGCATCCGTGATCTCCCAGTTGTGGAGTGCTGCCAAGGTGTAGAAGTGCACTGTGGTAATGCTGCAGCAATGGGGAGGTTGCAGTGAAGCGATGGATGTAAGGCACTGTCGCTCTGTGACAGTGTGAACGTACAGTTCCCCGCAGTGTGCGGCGTGCAGTTCACGCTGGAGCGCAGTCAGCTTCGGCGACCGGACGCGACGTCAATGGCAGGCGATGGATGATGACGCGTTTCAATGCTTCCGCATTTTCCTCGGATCTTAAATCTCCCCTCCAACTAGACGCTAGAGGGAGCCACCACATGAATCGGCTGCGACGAGGGTGGGGAGCTTCTCCTAATTTTCTTCTGGTGACTGGCCAGTCACCAGAAGAAAATTATTAGAAGCTCCCCACCCTACCCACCCTCGTCGCAGCCGATTCATGTGGTGGCTCCCTCTAGCGTCTAGTTGGAGGGGAGATTTAAGATCCGAGGAAAATGCGGAAGCATTGAAACGCGTCATCATCCATCGCCTGCCATTGACGTCGCGTCCGGTCGCCGAAGCTGACTGCGCTCCAGCGTGAACTGCACGCCGCACACTGCGGGGAACTGTACGTTCACACTGTCACAGAGCGACAGTGCCTTACATCCATCGCTTCACTGCAACCTCCCCATTGCTGCAGCATTACCACAGTGCACTTCTACACCTTGGCAGCACTCCACAACTGGGAGATCACGGATGCACGGACTGACTCATGCCCTCCGCAGACCATTCACAGAGAGGAACACATCTATGCCTGTATTCCACTTCTATCTTGTGAGTAGCCATTTGGCTGTTATTTTAACTTTTTTAATAAGAAATTACTAACATACTGCACTTAGTAGGCGCATTGTTTTTCTTCCTTGTCCGCTCAACTCTACTGGTGAGTGACAAGCCCAGTCAGGTGGACTGGGGAGGCACGCCTGAGAGGCCTGGGAGCATGCAGTCTGGGATGGGTGCAGAGCCAGTGAAGTGGACTGTGTTGTCAAGGGCAGTGGAGAAGGGCAGCTGCAGCCAGGAGGCTGGCAGTGCCTGAAGATGGGTAACTGGGCTTAGTAACCAGAGATAAGACAGCTATCACCAGCGACTTGCTACACTATAGGGGCCCGCGGTCCCTGCCTGCTAAAGGATGTTGCTAGGGGCCTGGCTGAGTCAGGCCTAACCCCATTGTGCTAGCTGTGCCCTGAACCTTAGAGAGGAATAGATGTGCAGGAGGCGAATGGAGCGAACCTTAGAGAGGAAGCGATGTGCAGGAGGAGAAATGGAGTGAACCTACTGAACTGTACATAGTTATCCCAAACAAATTGCAATTATTTCTACTGGGCATCCCATATTTCCCCTACCCCATCCAAGTTCAATTCCCTCAAAAAAATACAACTGTTCATTGTCTTTAAGTGTCTGGGAAGTGAATGCCAGGCTGGATAGGGTGATAGGTGGCCCACATCACTTAGCAACCCCTGCGGGGGTACGGCTACATAACATGCAAAGTGGTTGGAGGGAAGCTTCAGAATGACAAAGATGTTTTTATTACAAATTATGTGAGCAGACTGCAGTTCCTCTTTAAGATAGTGTAGTGGCTCAAGCACACCCCCATAAGGAGAGTGTCCATAATGGCATTGTCCATGATTCCCATTTTTTTCAGTGCCGCACTTGTGCCAACAGGAGAGTCTGCAATACACCTTTACCCAAGTTCCTGTTCTCTGGAGCCCGTGGATCTTAGCTGTTCCTCTTTTTATAACACAGGTGGACCTGCTAGAAGCAAAAACTAAGACAAATATGTTTAACCCTTCCCCCAGCCTGGGCCAGCTGCTGAATAGCTAACTGTATACATCTTCCAACCTGACTACAAACTGATCATTTATGACAACCTAGAATGGCCCCATACTCCGCTTTCCTCATTGAACACCACATAGTTGGGATATAATCTTTGTAAATTAACTTTCATATACAAAATGCCTTTAAAATTGATAAGATACTTGTTAAAAAAATTGATAACATACATACAAGTTACATATTTAGATGATCCATATGATAAAAACCATAGTAAACAAAAAAAAATATATACGTTTATCAGTCATAAAAAAAAGAGAATAATGATTGATAATGAAAATATCACACGCATCATGCTTTAGTGAACTGATCTTTTAATCTGTTTACCTCCACTGGATAAGTAACAAACCACTCTTGTTACGTTGCTTCTCTGGCCTCATGAACAATTACGAAAACATTTTATTCTGCGAAAGGATTTCAATAAATTGAAAAATACAGCTATGTCATACAGACTATCATCACCAGGGGGCACCCTACCCACATGTCTATTGGGTGTGTCTTTGCTATGCTTCTGTCATTGCTGTCTCTCTCTTTTTTTATTCTCAGCACTTCATCCAATAATATGTGAGAAAGGAATGAATAACAAATGATGTAAAAAGCCTATAAGCACACATAACAAAAAGCAGATATGTCTGAAGAGTTTTATTAAACGTCATCCTGTCAAAGGATGCAATTGCCTCATCGGTCATAAAACTAGTTTAAACGGCTGTTGAACTGGTGGAAAAATTATCCGGGAATTCTCCCTAATTTAGCTGGGCTTTTGTAGATTTTATTGTACTTACGGTACGTACATTTTTTTTCAAGAAGTGAAGCCACAGGCATTCAGACAAAATAAAAATAAAAATTGCCTTATGCAAGTGCTACAGATTTAGCATACTTTTACATTTGGAATGCCTGAGAAAAAAATGTGCAAGAGACTGCTCAGAAGAGACATTCCATATGGTTTATATAGGTTTTTATGTGTCTGTGAAGTGCAAAATCCTCTATAGGGCTGCTTCACCATGTTGCTTCCACCTCCCTCCATAGAAACGTGATCAGATCATTAGGGAAATTGTGTCTGATGACCAGCCCACACATGGACATAGCTGGAAACTCCCTGAAATTTACAGAGACTCCAGCTAATCAATAAGATTGCTGCTGGGAGTTCCCAGAAGAGGTAGGGAGCAGGAGTGGTACCACAGGCACAGTACCACACACGCGCACACACACACACACACACACACACTTCAGATCAGGGGCTGCCAATCAGCGAGCCATGGATTAATCTGCTTTGACTGCTACTACTGTCAGTGTCACACCATGCTTCAATGTGTCTACTCTGTCCTAGACGCCCACAGCCGACATGGGGGAAAAAATTGATTGCAATGTACACGCCATGAAAAAAATGAGGGGTGTAGTGGTGGCGCTGCTCTTACGTGAAACCAATCTGCTGGGAGCCAGATATTGGTAATAATAGGTCTACAAATGAGAAACACAAAGGGGGTTCTCTCTGATATAATCAGAACCTAAGTGGGACCACACATAGAATGTAAAAATCAAATAAATAAATTAAATAAGTAAATAAAGTGGGGTGTCTCTGCCAGGTGTTTACTTGGCCTTAGCAATAGCCTTCAGAAGGTGATAGTGATAATGGACGTAAAGTGAGTGAAGGATTTAGTAGGAATACATTAATTAGTTGAAATAAATAAGTAATATGAATTTTCCAGTTCCGGCTCGGCCGGGTGTTTACTAGCAGAGGATTAGCTATTGGAAGTGCTGTGAAGTAAATTGATGCTACCAATGTGGTGCTGTAAGAGATGCAGTGTAAACAAAATAAAAAACAATGAATTACAATGGATTGGGATGTTGTCTCGGCCGGGTGTTTACTAAACCCAACTGGAATTATACTCGGTCCCAAACAGTTAGAAAAAAGTGTTTACGTGATCCGTAATACACTCTGACAATGTACATCAAATGTTCAGCATAAAAATTGAAGTTGATAAAATGAAGTGAAGATCAATGGTGACAATCCAGAATATAGTGACAGAATAAATTGGTGACTTTGCTGCAGTGCTTGTTCTAGTAGCCTGTGCCGTGAATGTGATTATCCGTGATTGTTTATGATGTTGCACTCACCAGATTATTCATACCCTCAGGGGGTATGGTGCAGTCACAGTATATGCCACTGTGTAGCAATCTCAGGAATCCAGGGTGACTCCTTTGGTCCCTTGTGGTTCTCCGAGAAGGTGAGGGTTATGGAAAGGAAAAAAGGATACCCATAGTGTGAACCCGTAAAAAATTGGTTTATTGATATATCGGGAAAAAGGGTACTCACATAGTATTAGACAATAAAAAGCATTAAAATGGCGCTTGGCCAGTGAAGAGCGATCCAAGGTTCAGGAAGTGATGAAGCGACGTGACTCCGCCCTACGCGTTTCGTCAGATTGACGTCATCAGGAGCGTAACGTCGTGCTTCACTTCCTGATGCAATTTATAGCCCCTCCGGTCACATGTGAGCATGTGAGAATTAGCATAGCGGCCATTTTGGGTATGATTTTGGGGACCGGAGTCCGGCGGCCATGTTTGATAGGTTTTGCAGACCGGAGCTCAAAGTCTATGCAGTACTATATTAAATTGGTCTCGCGGCCATATTTGGTTCGACTTGCAGACTAGAGACCGCAGATTAGCTACAGCTGGAACATGAAACTGTGGGGCTATACGTTAAAAATATATAAATGTAAATTTCCAAACGCACCTTACTCAAAATTAAAACAAAATACAAAATACAAAGAATATATAAAATATGTAAATGCAATTGACATAAATGACATATATATGTATGTACATAAAAACAAACAAGTAAATTTGCTGCTTAGATAGAGGATATATGGTATGTGAAGATGCCTTTTTTATACATGCATATTAAGAACGCATTTTGGACGCATATAAACCGCATGTAAGAACGCATACAAGACGCGTATATCTAAAATATGGATAAATATATAAAGGACATGTATATGTACATAAACTTGCTGCGTCGGTAGAGGATATATGGTATGTGAATGGGGATTAAGGAGACATAAAATGGATGAATTAATGTAAAAATGCCTGTTTTGTACATGCATGGGAAAACGCATGTGTGACGCCTATAAAAATGCATATAAAAACGCATATAAAAAAACACATAAAAAACGCATATAAACGCATATAAAACGTGCTTTAAAAGGGCTAATCATAGGTGGAATCATACGAGATATTACTGAGTATTGTTTGAGGCATTGGGGAAGGGCTTTAAGGTTTTGGGGAGAGTGTTAATTAAAATTAATAGTTGGTAAGAAAACAGTTCAGATCTAGATCAATGTTCATTCCTGCTGGTTGGAGAGTATCGAGCTGGTATATCCACTTCGTTTCATTTTGTGAAATTTTAATTTTCTTATTTTCACCCCTCCAATGTCCCTTAATTTTGTCTATGCCATAGAAGACCATGCAGGAGGGGTCTTTCTTGTGATAATCCCTGAAATGTCTAGACACACTGTGTTTGGGGAAGCCATTCTTGATGTTATTGATATGTTCTCTTACTCTGACATGTAGTTCTCTAGTGGTTCTGCCTACATATTGTTTGTGGCAGGGACATTCTAGCACATATGTCACATGTGTGCTGTGGCAAGTGATTAATTCTCTGATGTTGTGCTCAGATCCGTTGGAGGTTGAGATAAATTTAGATGTTTTCTTATCAGTCTTTTTGCTGGTTCTGCAAGGAAGGCATTGGCCGCATTTGCAGAAAAAATTACCCCAAGAAGACTCAGATGGGATATTTCACCCAATGATGCAATGAGCGACAAAGGCTTGATGGAGGAGTGGTACCGTTTTTTCAACCAAAGTGAAACAGACCTATTACACAAGATAGTCAATAGACGGCAACATAAGCTTAAACACATTGAAACAGAAATCCTCTCCATCAAGGACCAACTGGTACCTTTCGCTGAAGTAAAAGAATATAAGGATAAAGAAACTTTCCTACAGGAAGCCATCAAAAAATATGATAATGAGATACAAGCTAAAAAACAGAAGAAATTCAAGAGAGATTTGTTAGATTACAAAAACCAGCAAGTATACAAATGGCAAACAGATGAGAACTACAATGAGCAGGAAAACAACATTTCCATGAATGAAGACTCCAGAGAAAACTCCCCAGAGAGGGAAGGACCATGGCAAAATACTAGGACCACTTTTGAAAGAACACCCAGAACCACACAGAATGAAACAACCACACACACACCAAGAAGGGAAGAAAGAAGCCCCATACGTAGAAACCACAGATAACAAGAGCTAAACGATAACAGAACTCAAGAACACCACACAGCACCGATCACACCAAGAATACCTAGGCACCAAAATAGATACTCACCTTTAAGATACATGCCACAACACACCCCCTATGGCAGGCCACAACAGGGAGGGGATTTTACCAGAGGAAACAGATGGAGATCCCCTGCATACAGAGGATGGAATGGCCCACCACAACCATACCGAGCACAAGGAGGATGGAGACCTTTCAGATACCCAGACAGAAACAATCAACAATATCAGGGAGACCCCAGGAACCACAGAGGACAACAAGGGTGGAACCCTAGAGGATCACGCCCATATGGGAGACAACAGATCAACTGGGAACCCGAGGACTACCAATACGAGGGGAGGAGAGACTATACCCACAGACCCCAATACTGGGCAGGAGAAAACGGACAAGAGGCAAACGAGGGGGCATCAAGAAAAAGAAGACGCGTATAATAGGAGAAGGTATTTTTAATCTAAGTGACATTATTTTTAATGAGGATGAACTCAAAATTTTAGATCTAGGCTTAAAGTATGCACCCGATAAAAATCTGGACAAATTTGAAACATACATAGACCTACAAAAATTTGCAAGAAAGATGAATATTAAAAAATTCTTTGCCTTAAAGGAACCCAAAACAAAAGAAAAAAACACAGATACCTACTACAAACATTCTAGACTAAAGAATAATTCGATCTTCAACCCCAAAATGCAACAAAATGAAAGCATTCTGGTTTTTAAAAAGATGGTTGAAGAAGATATTAGAAAGCTGAAGATTAGTAAAACAAAAAGTGATAAGGTCTGGAAAACCATCAAAGAAATAGAAAAGAAAAAGGACATCGTGATTCGACCGGCAGACAAAGGAGGAAGCCTAGTCATCATTAAGAAAAAAGACTATGAGACAGAAATGGATAACCTACTAAGCGTGCAGGACACATACAAGAAAATAAGGGGCAACCCAAAAATAGAATATGAAAAGAAGTTGAAAACCCTTGTCCAAAAAGGGGAAGACAAGGGGATCCTAACCAAAAAAGAAGCCACTTTTCTGACACCAGAAACAGCAAAAACACCAGTGATCTATTACGTTCCTAAAATGCATAAAAATCTAACTACACCACCCGGCAGACCCATCATAAGTGGAATTGATTCCCTATTCTCAAGATTGGGTTCCTACATAGACGGATTTTTACAACCCCTGGTGGCAGAAGGCAAATCATACCTAAAAGACAGCAGACAACTTATTTCGGAAATAAAGGACCTTAGAGTTAAAGAGAGTGACATATTGGTGACGATTGATGTCAACTCACTCTACACAAACATCATACAAAAAGATGGGATCAGTAGTGTGGAATGGGCTCTGTATAAACAAACAGACATGAAAGAAGAACAAATCAAATTTTTATTGGAAGGACTGGGACTGGCCATGAGCCACAATTACTTCTGGTATAAGGGCGAGTACTATACCCAAACCAAAGGGGTAGCGATGGGAGCTAAATATGCTCCAAGTGTAGCCAACCTCTTCCTGAACAGATGGGAGGAAGAACAGGTCTTTAGTGTACACAGAGAACATCTAACCCTCTACAGAAGATATATAGATGACATTGTCATCATAAGGGGGGGTACAGAGGAGCAACTACAGGATTTTTTTGATGAGATCAATCAGAATATCTATGGGATCACATTCACAGGTACCTGGAGCAAGCAAAGTATAGACTACTTGGATCTGCAAATATACAAACACGACGGAAATCTGAACACCAGAACTTATTTTAAAAAGACTGACAGGAATGGATACATTCCTGCAAAAAGCTGCCACCACCCTAAATGGATTGGAAATATACCTAAAGGCCAACTAATGCGCATTTTCCGGAATTGCAGCAACCTACATGAATATGAACAACAAGCAAACACAATTATTAGCAGATTCATAGATAAAGGCTATAAAGAAAAGGATTTACTCACCCTAAAGCAACAAGTCAAAAATATGGACAGAAACACTATGATAGCAGGTACCATTGCCAATAAAAATAAGAAGAAGAACTTGGATATGGCTTTCCTTACTGGTTTTAATAGACAACACAAATACGTAGAAAAGATTATCAGAAAACACTGGCCCATCCTACAATCTGATAAGGTCCTCAGAAACATACTACCGCAGAAACCATCATTCATTATAGAAAAGCACCTAACCTAAGAAATAGACTGGTACATAATGCACTGGACCCACCTAAACAAATCAAAATCTTTAAAAACCTAAAAGGCTTTTTTAAATGCGGCCAATGCCTTCCTTGCAGAACCAGCAAAAAGACTGATAAGAAAACATCTAAATTTATCTCAACCTCCAACGGATCTGAGCACAACATCAGAGAATTAATCACTTGCCACAGCACACATGTGACATATGTGCTAGAATGTCCCTGCCACAAACAATATGTAGGCAGAACCACTAGAGAACTACATGTCAGAGTAAGAGAACATATCAATAACATCAAGAATGGCTTCCCCAAACACAGTGTGTCTAGACATTTCAGGGATTATCACAAGAAAGACCCCTCCTGCATGGTCTTCTATGGCATAGACAAAATTAAGGGACATTGGAGGGGTGAAAATAAGAAAATTAAAATTTCACAAAATGAAACAAAGTGGATATACCAGCTCGATACTCTCCAACCAGCAGGAATGAACATTGATCTAGATCTGAACTGTTTTCTTACCAACTATTAATTTTAATTAACACTCTCCCCAAAGCCTTAAAGCCCTTCCCCAATGCCTCAAACAATACTCAGTAATATCTCGTATGATTCCACCTATGATTAGCCCTTTTAAAGCACGTTTTATATGCGTTTATATGCGTTTTTTATGTGTTTTTTTACATGCGTTTTTATATGCATTTTTATAGGCGTCACACATGCTTTTCCCATGCATGTACAAAACAGGCATTTTTACATTAATTCATCCATTTTATGTCTCCTTAATCCCCATTCACATACCATATATCCTCTACCGACGCAGCAGGTTTATGTACATATACATGTCCTTTATATATTTATCCATATTTTAGATATACGCGTCTTGTATGCGTTCTTACATGCGGTTTATATGCGTCCAACATGCGTTCTTAATATGCATGTATAAAAAAGGCATCTTCACATACCATATATCCTCTATCTAAGCAGCAAATTTACTTGTTTGTTTTTATGTACATACATATATATGTCATTTATGTCAATTGCATTTACATATTTTATATATTCTTTGTATTTTGTATTTTGTTTTAATTTTGAGTAAGGTGCGTTTGGAAATTTACATTTATATATTTTTAACGTATAGCCCCACGGTTTCATGTTCCAGCTGTAGCTAATCTGCGGTCTCTAGTCTGCAAGTCGAACCAAATATGGCCGCGAGACCAATTTAATATAGTACTGCATAGACTTTGAGCTCCGGTCTGCAAAACCTATCAAACATGGCCGCCGGACTCCGGTCCCCAAAATCATACCCAAAATGGCCGCTATGCTAATTCTCACATGCTCACATGTGACCGGAGGGGCTATAAATTGCATCAGGAAGTGAAGCACGACGTTACGCTCCTGATGACGTCAATCTGACGAAACGCGTAGGTTGGAGTCACGTCGCTTCATCACTTCCTGAACCTTGGATCGCTCTTCACTGGCCAAGCGCCATTTTAATGCTTTTTATTGTCTAATACTATGTGAGTACCCTTTTTCCCGATATATCAATAAACCATTTTTTTTACGGGTTCACACTATGGGTATCCTTTTTTCCTTTCCATAACCCTCACCTTCTCGGAGAACCACAAGGGACCAAAGGAGCCACCCTGGATTCCTGAGATTGCTACACAGTGGCATATACTGTGACTGCACCATACCCCCTGAGGGTATGAAGAATCTGGTGAGTGCAACATCATAAACAATCACGGATAATCACATTCACGGCACAGGCTACTAGAACAAGCACTGCAGCAAAGTCACCAATTTATTCTGTCACTATATTCTGGATTGTCACCATTGATCTTCACTTCATTTTATCAACTTCAATTTTTATGCTGAACATTTGATGTACATTGTCAGAGTGTATTACGGATCACGTAAACACTTTTTTCTAACTGTTTGGGACCGAGTATAATTCCAGTTGGGTTTAGTAAACACCCGGCCGAGACAACATCCAAATCCATTGTACCTCATTGTTTTTTATTTTGTTTACACTGCATCTCTCACAGCACCACATTGGTAGCATCAATTTACTTCACAGCACTTCCAATAGCTAATCCTCTGCTAGTAAACACCCGGCCGAGCCGGAATTGGAAAATTCATATTACTTATTTATTTCAACTAATTAATGTATTCCTACTAAATCCTTCACTCACTTTACGCCCATTATCACTATCACCTTCTGAACGCTATTGCTAAGGCCAAGTAAACACCTGGCAGAGACACCCCACTTTATTTACTTATTTCATTTATTTATTTGATTTTTACATTCTATGTGTGGTCCCACTTAGGTTCTGATTATATCAGAGAGAACCCCCTTTGTGTTTCTCATTTGTAGACCTATTACCAATATCTGGCTCCCAGCAGATTGGTTTCACGTAAGAGCAGCGCCACCACTACACCCCTCATTTTTTTCATATCCTTGCTCCACCTAATTAGGAGGCAGCAATAAGTAGAGGCAGCAGCTCTGACTACTACGTTGTGTTTGAAGTCCTTTTGCGCGGAGTCACCTACCTTCCTTCAATGTACACGCCATGCCAACCATGGGTAGCAGGAGAATATAAGTGGAAAATGGGTACAGGATAGTAAGCCATTCTACTTCATGTGTTAGCAGTGGAGGAGGGTGTGCAGTTTCATATCCTCACCCTGGCAACTGAACAAACTAATTTCAGTACTATCTGACAGACTGAAGTAGTGAAGTCCTACAATGGCTTGGCTACAACAGCAAGCTGAGCATTTATTGTCACAATTGTATCAGCACAAATGCGTATTTGCTGCCCATAAATGTCCACTAACCAGCTAAACACAATGTGGGTGGGATATTACATCTTGATTGATGGAGACTTCTTCTCCCTCTTATTTTAAGACACAGGCTGGAGGGGCGTGACATAGCCTATGATTGGCAGAAATCCACCCACACCATGTTATTGCCAAAAAATAATAAAGATTTCATTTCAAATATATATTTGTATGAAAATTTTAAAGTTTGTTGACATTCGTTAGTTATTTTTATTCTGTATTCCAAAGGCTGTTTTTTTTCTTCTTTTTAATTTTGAACATGTGACCAGCAGCAAAGGACTAGAAGCCCCTCCTACCACTGTTTCCCTAAAGACAGGCTGGGAAAGAGCTGGATCATGTGACAGCTGTTTATTGATTAGAAAAAAAAAAGGTACTTTGATTTTTTAAATTAAAATAATTACATTGGCATCATCCATATACAGACAGAGAAGATTTAATGTAAATTAATGTAAATTAAACGGTGTGTGTTTAGTATCATTTTAAAGTGTAAATAGATGTAGCGCCCATCCCAAAAGGTTGGGACGCTATTTAAATTTAGAGGGATGTCTGAGTCAGTAATGGGCTCAGATGGTTGATAATTACATTTAATTTCGCCTCTGTCTCAGTTATGTTATCCCTGGTAGTGATTTCCATTTTTGCCTGTAGTTGGCGTTACCACCTCAGGCACCTGTTGGAACACGGGCAGGCCATGGTGCATTGAGTGGCCCTTCTTGGCAGTGGTATAGTGGGAGTGGTGAACCCGCTGTGCCTGCTGGGAGGGGGTACTTAAGGCGCCATTGTTTGCGCGCGCTCTGGCCCCTCGGCCCTCCTGGCGTGAGGTTTGCGTGCGTGGTCCTGGTCTCGGGGCCACGTTGACCCGAGGCTGCATCACTGCTCAGTAGGCCCAGTTGATCTGGCTGGGGCCTACATTCGGAGAGGGGATCCCAAGCTGTCCGTCCAAATAGGAGGGAAGTTACCAGGGGAGGATCTGCCCTGGAGGAGACCGCCAAAGTGCTGCTGTCTCGGGTGAGGCCTGGTAACTGGCCAAGGAGGGATCCACTAGACTACAAGCCCTGCAGTTCGCCGGATTGGCTTAAAGGCTCTTTAACTGTAAGGCTGGAAGTTTGAAGTTTGAAATCCTGTGGCAGAGGATTCCTGGACTATCCATTGCTCCATTTCGCTCCACTTTAAACAGGTCTGTGGCAGAGACTTTGTACATTTAAACAGGTCTCTTGCTGATTCGTGTGTCATCCCGGCTGCTAGGCCATGTGAGAGGGGACTATCCGGGTGACCAATACCCACTCTAGCATTGAGAGTGGTGAGTGACTTTGGACTTCTACCTTTGTCAACTTTGTGGCGAGTGCCTGAACCTTCTCCTACTCTTCTATACCTTCTACTTCTCAACGTTTACTGCATAAGAAAAATAAAGCCTAACTGTTTGAGGTTTTACATCTGTGTGGACATTACTACAGACTTTCCTACCCAGACAACGCAGCTGAAAAGGTAACGTGCAAAACCCAAAACTAACCAGCGGCCCTGAAGGGGGTATTGCTACATGTGGGGGCTCGTCCGGGATATTTGCCGTTGCCTCTAACAACCGGATTACCATTCTTTTGCTATTTGGAAAGTCTGCCATTGAGAAAGTGTTGGACTGTGCTTTTACCGAGAGAAGAAGGGGTTAAAGGGGCACAGATTGCTTTGTTAGCCGCGTAGTTCATGGGCGGGGACGAAAAGAAGAAAGCCTGCGAGCTACGTGCAGAAAAAGAACTAACTTGGGTGCATTTGGCGCCAAGGGCAGAGATTGTGGACTGAGCAAGAAGAGCAGTATGTCGTTGGTTTTATGGGCCCCAGCTATAACGGGACCTAGGATGCTCCATATACCTACTACCATGGACACTGCTCAGATTGGAGCCCCGCTTACTGATACGGGGATCCGAATCAAGCCCCGGGGCCGCTTTACTCTATACACGAGCCGGGATGTGGAGGCCCTGGGCATGCTCTGCCTTGGATGTAACGGACTGGTCGTACAGTTGCGCCCCTTCGGACGATGCCTAACCTGCGGGGAATTTATTTTTGAAGTGGAACAACCAACTGCAGCACCCCGCGCTTATCGGGTGGACTGGATTACAGGCACCATCGCTCTTGAGGAGGCCGCCTTCACCCCTGTGGTTCAGTCCACGTGCACTGCAGATGCTGCGGAAATTGAATCCGGAGTGGATGTCGCCACAACCACGGAGCCGTCAGCGGACATCGCAGCGGACGCTGCCACCGCCACCACTCTTGTCTCCATCCCGCCTGCCAAACGAAAGGTGGGCTACGTCAAGGCCTCCCACGGCCACGGTTGAAGCCTACCCCAGCGCCTGCGGAACGGGACCTCGTGAGCGGTGAAGTCTCCGGGAAGCCCACGACAGGGACCAGTAAGTAGGCTGGGGGAAAAGTGACTGTTATTGCCAAAAACTATTTACGCGCCGAGGAGTTGGATTCCTCGGAATTGAAATCCTCCTCAGATGTTGGGGATGACGAGTTGTTTGATGCCATATTTCTGGAGAAGGGCTGGGACAACCAAAGATGTATTACCCCGCTCCGCAGCCTCCGAGAGAGTTCACCCATGAGTTCCGGGGACACTACACCCCGGGTGGAAACCCCTACCCCTGTTGTAAAGAAGGAGGCTGTACCCAATGACGGGCCCTGGCCTCAAATTGCTACGGCTTTGGTCCAGAGGTCACCCTACTCATATGTGCTACCCGGGATGGGAGACCCTGGGACCTTACCAAGGCTCCCCCGTCTACAGCGAATCTTAATGAAGCGGGTGGCTACCGAGTACGGCTTGGAGTTTCCCTATGTGCCAAAATAACTTATGCTAGAGATTGAAGCTCGCCGTGAGCAATGGTACGGGGATGCCATCTGGGCAGGGCCGGATTCCTGACAAGGCCACCGAGGCCAAGCCTCGGGGCGGCAGTGAGTGCAGGGGCGGCCCCCGACCTGCCTTCCAGAGTCCAGCGGGCCCACGGCCGTCTCCCGCATAATGCAGCGCCCGGCGGCTGGCTTGCTGCAGCGGTACTTGCAAGTAGCATTGTGTGTGGGCGGGGCGGCGGCGGCGTGCTTGGCTGGGGGGGGGGGGAGTAGTGCGGACTGTGCGGAGCAGCTCATGCCTCCATAAGCGGCCGGTGACTTACTGGCTGCATGTAATTGGACTGGAGCCTTAAGCCCCACCCACCCTCCTTCCTGCAGCTTGTGTTCACTGCATCGTCTCTTGGGGACTCGGGAGGGGTCTGTCTGCCAGGAGGAGGAGAGAGAGAAGCACGCTGCACAACGGGTACCTCCTGGCAAGAAAAGCAGGTACAGTTTAATAAATTACTCTTTTGGGTGCCAAGCAGCCAATGTGGAAATGAATATACAGATCATGATTTTGCAATAAAGTGATCCATGCTGCAAACTCATTAAACAGTCTCCACCTTCAGTAATAGTTTATGTTCTGCAAACTTTGCAGTACATGGACTTTCACTGAAGGTGGAGACTGTTTAATGAGTTTGCAGCATGGATCACTTTATTGAAAAATCATGATCTGTATATTAATGAACTTTCAATGAATGTTGTCTGTTTAATGAGTTTGCATTGATTTCAGCATGTGCAAAGTGTTCCATGCATGCTGAAATCAATGCAAACTCATTAAGGAGGTTGAGGCTGCACT
The DNA here is from genome assembly GCA_029206835.1 of Rana muscosa. Lineage (NCBI taxonomy): Eukaryota > Metazoa > Chordata > Amphibia > Anura > Ranidae > Rana > Rana muscosa. Next base: position 45,434,039 of record CM055127.1, read on the forward strand.
CATTGCCACTGATTAGGCGGCACTCTAAGGCTACTTTCACATTGAGGTATCAGCGGTACAGCGCAGCTAAAAACATTGCTGACGTTTTTGCGGCGCTATTCGGCCACTAGCAGGGCGCTTTTAACCCCCGCTAGTAGCCGAAAAAGGGTTAAAACCACCCGCTGCAACGCCGCTGCAGCGGCTCTTTGCTGGCGGTTTGGTGACGCTGCCCAGGGGCGCTCAAAGATGCTGCTTGCAGGACCTTTTTTTACCGTCCTGCCAGCGCACCGCCGCAGTGTGAAAGCCTTCGGGCTTTCACATTGGAGTGAATTGAGCGGCTCTTTCAGGGCACTTTGCAGGCGCTATAGCACCTGCAAAGCGCCCCAGTGTGAAAGTAGACTTAAGCTGCACTGATAAGGTGGCACTGATATGCTACACTGATGGGCACTGATGAGGCCGCACTGATGGCCACTGACAAGCTGCACTGGTGAGGCTGCATTGATAGGCAATGGTGAGGCTGCATTGTCGGGCGCTGGTGAGGCTGTGCTGATAGGTACTGGTGAGGCTGCATTGATGAGCACCGGTGAGGTTGCATTGATGGGCACCGGTGAGGTTGCATTGATGGGCACCGGTGAGGCTGCATTGATGGGCACCGGTGAGGCTGCATTGATGGGCACTGATCAGTCCGCACTGATGGGCACTGTCTGCACTGGTAAGGCTGCATTGATGGGCTCTGATAAGCACCCTAGGTTCTTTTAGCCCCCTAGTTTCACCTTTCCACGTCACTGCATTCAGGCAGCTGAATGTCAACACAGTGGGCAGTGGCTTGGAGCAATAGCCAGTCTGTTATTGTTTTCTTTTTAGTTGCAATAGCAGGCTATTGCGCCTGCCCACTGCTTGCTATCAATCAACAGAGGAGGGAACTGAAGGCGAATGTTCACCTTAAGGTCCTCCTCTGCTGATTGACAGCGGGCAGTGGGCGGGTGCAATAGCCAGCCTGCTATTGGCTAATGAAATGTAAAATATCCAATAGCAGGCTGGCTATTGTTTCTAGTCGCTGATGGGTGACTTGATGCTGGTGTTCTATCAATCCAACAGAGCGAGGCAGGTGTTCTATCAAAGATTGCAACAGCTGTGGAATGTGTGACCAGTCACATGGTCATACATTTTTACATAATCACGCCCGCTTTTTTTGGAATATGTGACCGGCAAAAGGAGGAGAGTTCCAACACTTTCTCAGCTGTTCCAGGGCAGATTGAGCCATTGAGTCAGAACTTTTAAATACTTTGTCCTACGAAGATATTATCGATGAGTTTGCCAAAAGAAAAGTTAGAACTAAAAATGTTTAGGGAGTTTCTTACTGCTATAATCTTTAAAAGGCATTTTCTGCATTACAGAGTATTTTCAGTCTGTACAATTAAAGCCAGTTATTTTCAGTGTTCTCGTGTGTGGAAATAGGTTTTTAATTGATCTATTGTAGCAGTCATCGATAAAGGACGAGAATGGTGGTGTGTGTGTGTGTGTGTGTATGTGGAGGGGGGGGGCAGGGGGGCATTGAAGGACCCGGCCTTGGGGCGGCAAAGGGAGTAAATCCGGGCCTGTATCTGGGACTATCTTAAAGTACCCAAGCCGTTTAGGAACCTTGAACAATCGGTCACCATGGCCGATCGATTCAAAAGGTACCGTTTGGACTGGGGCTATGGCCGGCATATTCACGGCGATCGGGTTGTCGTCCGCTGTTCAGGAAGGGAGGATGCAGCGTACTTTATTACAACCCTGGACAAACAGTGGAAATCGGTGACTTTACCTGATCCAAGTTTCTATCTCTGACATTTTAATATGGAAACTTGACTTTATTATTTGCCTCCCGCTTTCTTACAAGTGGAAGATGCCCTGGAAAAGGTGACTTTGTTCTTCGCCCTGAAACAATTGTTGCTTGGGAAAAGAAAAGACAGAGAATGTTTTTTTTCATATCTCTGAAGGACAGTTTTTCTTCCTATAATTGAACTTTGGGGGTTTAGCCAGACAGAATAGGGCTGCTGAGACGCCGTGTACAACTGTGTATATAATTCAACCCCTGCTTAAAAAGGACATTTTATGCCTCTAACACTAGGTGGCAGTGGTTTGCGGAAATAGGATAAGACTATTATTGCTATCCGGGCATTTAAAATTTATAGAAGGAAAGCTGCGTTCTTTTGGGAATACAGTTCTACTTCTGTGTATGTATATCTGATAGTTTAGCATAATGTGTTTGCTATGTATGTTTGTTTTTGTCTTCTCTTAGGTACCGGATCTGCTATCAAGACCATCGGAGAATGGGGTGGGATTAGACAGGTAGTGATGGGTGGTAGTGTAAATATACATAATGTGTAATATATTTAGATGTCAAATATGGAGAGTTATACCATTCCTTTTATTGCGTACTGTGCATTTTCTTTCCTTTTTCTTTACCCCTTCCCAGTTTTTTGGGTTCAGGCACCAAAACCTCAGGCTTGAGGTTTTTTTTTTGTTTCCTCCAGCCACTGGGGACAGTGTATTTTTGAGAAAGGGGTGTATGTAGCACCCATCCCAAAAGGTTGGGACGCTATTTAAATTTAGAGGGATGTCTGAGCCAGTAATGGGCTCAAATGGTTGATAATTACTTTTAAAGCGGAGCTCCACCCGCAAATTTTTTTTTTTTATAACACTGTAGCTGCTGACTTTTAATCAGGACACTTACCTGTCCTACTCTCCCGCACTGATGGCCCCCCCCCGATGCCGATCCCTCGATCGGTGCAGGTCCTGCGCCGCCATCCACACTAAGGGAAACACTTAGTGAAGCCTTACGGCTTCACTGCCCATTTCCTACTGCGCATTCGCGAGTCTCGCGCCAAATTGTGAATGGGCGGCTGCTCTCTGGGATTACACACAGGTCCCAGAAAGCAGCGCACCCCATTCACTATAAGAGGATGGGGAAGAAGAGGCAGATTACGGACTTCCGCATAGCAACAGGTATTTCGGGGGAGTATAAAAAAAAAATTCTATTTTTTTGTGAAAAAAACATTTTCTGGTTGGAACTCCACTTTATTTTCGCCTATGTCTCAGTTATGGTTTGCCTGGTAGTGATTTCCCTTATTGCCTGTAGGTGGCGTTACCACCTCAGGCACCTGTTGGAACACGGGCAGGCCATGGTGCATTGAGTGGCTCTTCTTGGCAGTGGTATAGTGGGAGTGGTGAACCCGCTGTGCCTGCTGGGAGGGGATACTTAAGAGGCAGACGCCATTGTTTGCGCGCGCTCTCGCCCCGTGGCCCTCCTGGCGCGAGGTATGCGTGTGTGGTCCTGGTCTCGGGGCCACATTGGCCTGAGGCTGCATCACTGATCAGTAGGCCCAGTTGATCTGGCTGGGGCCTACATTCGGAGAGGGGATCCCAAGCTGTCCGTCCAAATAGGAGGGAAGTTATCTTGGTGAAGGAGACCAGGGGAGGATCTGCCCTGGAGGAGACCGCCAAAGTGCTGCTGTCTCGGGTGAGGCCTGGTAACTTTGTCAAGGAGGGATCCACTAGACTACAAGCCCTGCAGTTCGCTGGGACTTTGAAATCCTGTGGCAGAGGATTTCTTGACTATCCATTGCTCCATTTCGCTCCACTTTAAACACGTCTGTGGCAGAGACTTTGTACATTTAAACAGGTCTGTGGCAGAGACCTTCTTCACCTTGGGCAGTCTGTGGCAGAGACTGCCCTCTTGCTGATTCGTGTGTCATCCCGGCTGCTAGGCCATGTGAGAGGGGACTATACGGGTGACCAATACCCACTCTAGCATTGAGAGTGGTGAGTGACTTTGGATTTCTACCTTTGTCAACTTTGTGGTGAGTGCCTGAACCTTCCCCTACTCTTCAATACCTTCTACTTCTCAACGTATACTGCATAAGAAAAATAAAGCCTAACTGTTTCAGGTTTTACATCTGTGTGGACATTGCATTACTACAGACTTTCCTACCCAGACAATGCAGCTGAAGAGGTAACGTGCAAAACCCAAAACTAACCAGCGTTGCTTCCTCCCGCTGTAATACTGGCTGTTCGCTCCGCTCCGCTCCGAATTAATATAGGCTTCTCATGACGTCACAGTCACATGCTCCCATGACGTCACAGTCACATGCTCCGGGGCCACCCGGAGCATGTGACTGTGACGTCATGAGAAGCCTTTATTAATTCGGAGCGGAGCGAACAGCCAGCATTACAGCGGGAGGAAGCGACGCATCAACATCGAGGAGGAGAAGAGAGAAGAAGACGGTGACGGGAAGACCGGCCCCTCCACTAGCAAAAGAGCTGGAAGAAGATAGTGGAGGGGCCGGCAGAAGGACAACGGAGAGCCGGACGAGACGACGGGAAGACCGGGCCTCCGCTAGCAAAAGAGCTGGAAGAAGATAGCGGAGGCCCGGCAGAAGAAAGAACCGGAGAGCGGGAGAAGAACCAGAGAGCGGGAAAAGAAGAAGGCAAAGGAGAAGACCAGGCCCCGCTAGCAAAAGAGCTGGAAGAAGATAGCGGAGGCCCGGCAGAAGAAAAAAAACGGAGAGCGCGGAGACCCCCGAAGTCGGAAGAAGACCCCGGAGCTGTGCAATAAATTTATTTAAAAAGCTGTGTGTGTTTTTTATTGACATTTTTTTTCCACCAGGTGAATGGGTAGGGGTACGATGTACCCCATACTCATTCACAAAGGGTGGGTGGCCGGGATCTGGGGGCCCCCTTATTAAAGGGGGCTCCCGGATTCCGATAAGCCCCCCGCCCGCAGACCCCGACAACCGACGGCCAGGGTTGTCGGGAAGAGGCCCTGTCCTCATCAACATGGGGACAGGGTGCTTTGGGGTGGGGGGGCCGCAGGTCGCCCCCCTGCCCCAGAGCACCAAAACCCCCATGTTGAGGGCATGCGGCCTGGTACAGTTCAGGAGGGAGGGGGGCCGCTCTCTCTCTTCCCCTGCGGCCCGTTCATTGAAAGTCGGACATATGTCGGCTTCATGTCGCGGGGCAAAGTCGGATCCAAAGTAGGACGGCTGTCGTGTCGCACTAGTGTGAACCCAGCCTTAGCCCTGGTTCACACTGGTGCGATTTACAAATCTCATGTTTTGAGTTCGATTTGGCACTCTGATTTCTTTCCCAGTCACTTCTGATTTTGTTTCAATTTCTTTTGTATTTGTTTGCAATTTCTGGAGCCTACTTGTGATTTGCAGATAGTATGATTTGTACTTATTCCAATGAAAAGCAAGCTGATTTGTGACTTAAGATAGCAGCGCTGGCTGTGAAAAAAAAAAAAACGTCTTGCTCCAAACTCCTCACTGTAACACCTTCTAGGGGAGGGGACAGGTCAGCTGTTTTCATACACATAGCAGGGCTGGCTGTGAAAAAAAAAAACGTCTTGCTCCAAACTCCTCACGAAAACACCTGCTGGGGGAGGGGACAGATCAGCTGCAATGACATCACCAAAAAATAAAAAAAGACTGCTCCAAATCGCACTGATATAAACAGTACTGCGATTTCAGGTCGATTTACATAGCACTCTATGGATGTTAAATCGACCTGAAATCGCAAAAAAGTAATACAAAAACCTTTTGGAAATCGCTAGTGTCTTGTGTCGCACCAATTAGCACATTTCCATTGAAATCCATGGGGTGCGACTTCAGGTACGATTTTGAAATCGCATGTGGCACCTGAAATCGTTACAAGTGTGAACCAGGGCAAAGAGGAGTATGTCTCCCATGGTTAAGATGCAGGATCTTTCATTCTATGATTAGTGTAGGACCCACTGATACTGTACAGAATACAAATATTAAATAGTCAATTAAGAAATTCATAAGGATAAAAACTTTGTAGTTAATTCCAAAAAATGTCAGCCCAATAAATAAGAAATCTAAATAAAAAAACAAATAAAATAAAAATATTAAGTAAACACATTTAGAAATAAAAATAAAAATTAACATAAATAAAAATAAAAATAAAGAGAAAAGGGGGGGGGACAAAAACGAAAATAAAAATAAAACAAAAACAAAGTAGAATAAAAAAATAAATAAATATAAAATAATATTAAATAAATGCTGACAAACTACCAATTAGATAAAAAAAACAATTCAGATCCAGTTCTATGTTTAAACCGAAAGGGCTCATAGTACCCAACCTATGTATCCATTGGGTCTCATTTCGTAAGACAGCTTGCTTGAGATTGGAACCACGCCAGTGCGCCTCCACTCTATCTATTCCACAGAAAGTGAGACCCCTGGGATCACTTTTGTGAAATAATTTAAAATGGTTGGATAAACTATGGTGCTTGAAGCCCTTTTTGATTCTATTTACATGTTCTCTTAACCCAACGCCTAATTTCCTGGTAGTCCTTCCTACATATTGCAGGCCGCACGGACAGGACAGAAGGTAAGTCACATGAGTGGTACCACATGTAATACATTTTTTTTATTTCATAGGATTTGTTCTGAGAATGAGAACTAAAATTAGTTGTCTTTCTTACCCTATGTTTGGAAGTTCGGCAAATAACACATTTGCCGCAACTATAAAAAATCAGTTTGATCCAAAAACGTAAAAGATTTCTTCGGGGGGTTGACAACATTATATGCTAATTTTAGTCTGAAGCCTCGTACACACGGCCGATTTTCTCGTCGTTAGAAACACGTCGTTTTTTTCGATGAGATTCTTGTTAACCTTGACGATTTTCTCGTCAAGCTTTCCATGCGTACACACTGACATTTCCCAATTTCCTCGTTGTTCTCCGTGGTCACGACCAGCACGTACGACGGCACTATAAAGGGGAAGATCGATTTCCCTGGCGCCACCCCTTGGGCTGCTTTTGCTGATCTCGTGTTACCGCGTGTGAAGTAAAAGTTTGGGAAGAGACGATTCGCGCTTTTCAGTCTTCGTGCTTTTCAGTTCGTTTTCTGAGGTTCAGTTTGTGCTTGTGGGTTCGTATCTTGTCTTTCAGGGCGTCTAGGCAGGTCGTATCTGTTTTACAGTGCGTTCTTGCCCGTTCGTTTCTGATTTTCAGTTCGTTATTCATAGGCCTTGCTGTTCTAAAGTGCGTTCTGTTCTGTACGTTCTGATCAGACGACCGTTTCCTAGCCATGTCGCCTGGACGTTCTCGTCGTCGAGTTCGTGCTGTGCGTGCGCTTGGTGTTGGTCTGCTTGTTTTGGACCAAGACCAGTCCATGAACGGTGTGAGGAGGAGTTCATGGACCAAGAATTGGTTGCTCCAGCGGGACCAATTCTGCCATATGCCTCTGCTGCGGGAGATCGTCGAGAATAATCCTGAGGACTACAGGAATTTTCTGCGGATGTCTGACCCCGTTTTTCAGGAACTGTTGGCTTTGGTGTCCCCCTATATTACCAGGCAAGACACCGTTATGCGGGAAGCCATCAGTGCTGAGCAGAGGCTCATCGCCACGTTACGTTACCTGGCGACAGGGAGAAGTCTTCAGGACTTGAAGTTCACGACAGGCATCTCCCCCCAGGCTCTGGGCCTCATAATCCCAGACACCTGTTCTGCCATTATACAAGTCCTGCAGGAGGACTATATTAGGGTAAGTTTTCTCCTTTAACATCACATTTTATGTATTTCAAGTATGCTAATGTATTGTATTTCTTTCATCCTTCCCTAATTACCATGATTGTAATATGCTGAGAATGTCCCCTTTGTCCCCATGCATGTTGGAAGCTTTTAAATGCCCCTTTTTTCTCCTCCATGCATATTTCCCTTCACTAAGCTTTCCAGCAGGGGCGTCTGTTGCTCCAAATGTTTGGGGGTCCACCCCCAATTTTAGGAACTAAACTTCCTCCTTTTTAGCGACTGTGCCTATTAAACGCCACCAGTTGCCCCTTCCAATGCAGCCATTTTGTTCCCTCCAATGCAGCCAGTTTGCCCCCTCCAATGCAGCCATTTTATCCCCTTCAATGCAGCCATTTTGTCCCCTCCAATGCAGCCATTTTGTCCCCTCCAATGCAGCCATTTTGTCCCCTCCAATGCAGCCATTTTGTCCCCTCCAATGCAGCCATTTTGTCCCCTCCAATGCAGCCAGTTTGCCCCCAGCCCTGCACTTACCTTCTTCTGGTCAGCGCCATCCTTCTTCTGTCCTTGATGTCTTTTCCTGCCCTCGATGTTGCATCAGCCAATCATGTAACCGTAAAACAGACTTGGTGAACATGATTGGCAGAGCAGCCTGTCAGTTACCCAAGGAATGTCCCCCCCCCCTGCGTCTCCAATTTTACTTTTATCAAGCCAATTACATCCCTCAGGCTGGATTTTGCAACCCTATTTGCCCCCCTGTTTCTGATATGCAATTTTCACCCCATAAATGCCGTAGTTCTTCATATGTCGGTCGCTTAACAGGGGGCCACCCACCTGAATATTGTGCGGCATTGACAATACATAGGTTACTGCAACGCATGAACCTATGTATTGTTCTGAGTGACGGGCGCAGGATAGAGGGGGCAGTGCTCCAGCGCCCACTCTGGACGCACCGCCACTGCAATGCTATCCTGTGGCCAAACACATCTACCCCCCCCCAAAATATTGTAAGAATGGACCATTAGAGGGGGTGATGAATGTGAAACATGAGCCTTCCATTATACTTCTTAAAAACACATTAAACTGAGATTTTTATTGATGTTGGCCTCTAATGTATTTTCCTATAATCTGCTTGTAATGTTCTATTTTTAAATTCTAATTTTTTTTCATCTTGTTTGATTCCCCAGCTTCCTTCCACGCCACAGGAATGGCAGACTGTGGCATCGGAGTTTGCCACGCGGTGGGACTTCCCCAACTGCGGTGGTGCCATAGACGGGAAGCATTGTGCCGATACCCCGTTCTGGGTCCTACTACTTCAACTACAAGGGGTTTCATAGCATTGTGCTGATGGCGGTGGTGTCAGCACGGTATGAATTCCTCTATGTTGATGTAGGGAAGAATGGCCGGATGTCCGATGGGGGATCCTTCATCCAGACGGAGTTTGCCCTCCGTCTCCAGAGTGACGACCTTGCATTGCCACCGGATGCATGGAATGTTGAAGGACTCCCCTTTGTTTTTTTGGCTGATGAAGCCTTCGGACTTGGACCGCACCTCATGAGGCCATTTCCACAGAGGACCCTGACCCCAGAGAAGAGGGTGTTCAACTACCGGCTGGCCAGGGCACGAAGAGTCGTTGAAAATGCCTTCGAGATATTGGCCAGCCGGTTCCGCCTTTTTATGACTCCCATCCACTTGGCGGACTACAAAATAAACGATGTAGTTTTATGCTGCTGTGTGCTCCATAACTTTCTCAGCAGAAAATCAACTTCTTATATGGCCTCAGTATTGCCGGAGGCAGGACTTTCCTCTGGCAATCGGCTGCCGGGCCTCGAATCTGCCCGTCCTGGCTTGCCCCCCCAAAATGGTTTGTGAGAAGTATCTGGAATATTTCACGGGTAGGGGGGCAATTCCTATGCCAGGCCATGTGTAAAGATGCATGGAGAACGAACTCAATAAAAATCTGATATAATCTTTTAACTTTAGTTTTTTCATGTCTCCTAGTTTGTCTTAGTGCATTTGTAGTGCCAAGTGTATTTTCCTTTAGTAAATACCAACCATTTCACTATGTAACCCCACAAAAAAAAAAAAATAAGGTTAGAGCGTATTTGAAAAAGAAGCTACACGTTGTTTGTGTTCAAACATTTTACTCTGTGCACATTCACACACATGGTAATATTATTTTTTTTGGGGATTTTGGCTGGCCACAAACTGGCAATTTTTTTAGTATGAAAATAGAAAACCATCAGTTGCATTGCAAAAAGTACAACATTGGATGCCTCTGAGCAATATGAGGCATTCACGTACACAAACTATGTCTCTATGTGCCCGTCCTAATATGGGGTCTTGCCACGCCTTGCCCAACCAAAAATTGAATATGCACACATTTAGTAGTATTTTCCAATAGGGAATTTAAACTCCTGATCCCTATTGTCAACATGTGCTATCTGCCATCAGGGGTAATCAATGGACGTGTTTTGTGGGTGCAACCCCTTCTTCAGTTCACCTACTTGAGATACGAGGAAGGGGTTGCACCCACAAAAGCCGTACATGGATATCCCCTGATGGCAGATGGCACATGTTGACACACTGTGTGCATATTCAATTTTTGGCTGGTTTGATTGTCAAAAAGATAATAAAAAGGGGGAAGAACAATCATTAAACAAAAATTGGGGTTTTGATGCCGTATTCAATTCTCCCCAAAACATCGAGAATGTCTTTAAATGTTTGATCCATCACATGAATTCTTTGTTTAATTCTGTCCAGTTCTGTGCTACATTCCATCACTTGCTGTATGATTCGGAGGGCACTGTCAGCAGAGAAACGTGTACTATCCTTCACCACAACATTTACATCCCCTAAAAACAAAATACAAAAGGTATTATAACTCTGCAGGCCTACATCTCTTACCTGAAGCTGTGGTGACAGATACTGACCTGTTGTGGTGACCAGTTCCACCACGTCATCCAACTCTCCTTCCTGCACTTCTCCTTCCTCCACCTCTTCAACTTCCTCAACACCCTCAGGTTGTGGGTCTTGGTGAGGTTGGGGTTATTTCGAAGCTATGGGTTTCATGTGCTCCCTGGAGTGTTCTCCTCCCAGTCTTCTCTCCCCTATGAGAAGCAAACCAAAGGTCTAGTTATCACACAGAAATTCTCTATGAAAAATGAAAACAGGCTAAATTGCTTGAAAGTGGGGTACAAGTGTGTGTTTGTGTGGAATTTAAACATGAATGCATTATATATGTCCAAGAATCGGTTTAGTATTCACCGTTGGCTGTCAATTTTCAGACATGGAGGCAGCACAAAAATTCACTGATGCACCTGTGTGGGACACCCCAAAAAGGCGGTTTTAGTGGCCCACACTATAGTGCTCCAAAGTACAGATGTGGAAGCAGCTGCTGAGTGTCCTCTCCTTTACACTGATTAAAGTTTGCATTTCATTCTCTTTACAAACACATCATCTAGCCAACAATTTAAAGAAATCCGGCAGATGTCTAATTACATTTGAGGCTGAAAAATAACCCAAAAAAGAGGAGAGTGGCCGAACGATGTGTCTGTAACGAACGATTACCGTGCCAAACCAAGTTCAAACTATGAAATTTTGGAAGGGAGTACAATAGGAAATAAAAAAAAAAGGAGCAACATGGAAGTTGAGAAATAAATTAATAGCATAAAAGTGAAAAATGTACTTACTTTTTGCTAGCATTCTCTTAATGCTCCTTAACTGCTCCGGCTCCCTCAGTTTGAGGTCTGACCACCTCTTTCTGAGCTGCTCATTTGAGCGTTTCACCCCAAAATTCTTCTTCAGACTCTTCACGACTTTCTTCATGATTTTGGCCTTCCTTCTATTTGGTTTGCTATACGGCCCATGCTTTGCGTCATAATCCGACTTTAGCAATATGTCCACCATCTCCGCCATCTCCGCATAAGACATATTAGATGCCTTGAATCTCCTCCTTGATCGTGACGTTTCCTCAGTCTCCGGGCTTGTCTCCTCCTTGTTATTTGAGGAATTATCAGACACCTGCTGTAAATCCGCCATATCTGTCTGCGCGCCGAAAGAGAAGGGGCGGGGAAAAGATGTTAGTTAGAACGTCATGGGCGGGCGACGTGTGCTTTGCGACGTGTGCGTAGTTTCACGCATGCGTGGTGTATATATAGCAAACACACATGTGACTATACTACGTTCGGTGTGCGGAGAGAGGAGTTCAAGTGACGGACGTGCGAACGAAGGTATGTGATTTTGTGACTTTGAACAATTGTTGGCCTATACTGTCTTGAGAATGTTGGAGGATATATATGGTGAATAAGATTTTAAGGAGGTTAGACTGTGTGCCTCACATTAGTTAATTTTTTTTTTTTAGATTGCAGAGACAATATGAATGTCTTTATTAGTGACAAAGAATTCCTGGCGGAATTTATAGACCGGGTAAGGGAGCTGCCCGCTCTGTGGGAGACCAAAAACCCCATCCATAAAAAAAAGGGGTACGAAAAGCAGCGCTGGAGAGCCTGCTCCCATTTGTGCAGACCAAGGTGCCCACAGCCACAGCAAAACAGGTGGACACTAGGGATGAGCCGAACACCCCCGGGTTCGGTTCGCACCAGAACCTTCGAACGGATCGAAAGTTCGCGCGAATTTTCGAACCCTATTCGTTATAATGGACGCGAACGTTCGAAATCAAAATTGCTAATTACAACGGCCAATATGCATGTTAATGTCATAAAACAGGTTTGGGGACCCGGGTCCTGCCCCAGGGGACATATATCAATGCAAAAAGAAATTTTAAAAACTAAAGTTTTTTCGGGAGCAGTCATTTTAATGATGCATAAAGTGAAAAAAAAAAAGTGAAATTTTCCTTTACATATGGTACCTGGGGGGTGTCTAAAGTATGCCTGTGAAGTGGCATGTGTTTCCCGTGTTTAGAACTGTCCTTGCACAAAATGACATTTGTAAAGGAAAAAAAGAAGCCATTTAAAACCACTTGCGGCTTTAATGTCATGTCTTGTCCTGGCCGCCATATGGCTGAAAATCCTTGAGAAAAATGGCATGGCTACCCCATCACCCCCCCCCCCCACCCCAGCCCCTTTGGGTCTTGTATGGATATTAAGGGGGACCCCGCACCCAAAATAAAACCCTATACCTACAACCCTATATACTCTGAACAGCAGTATATAGGTGGTGCAAACAAGACACGGACTGTAGGTTTGTTCTTAAGTAGAATCTGAACAGGAACATTATGAAGTGTAGCTCCATCCCAAAAAAATCTATTTTTAAGCTTTTTGGAGAACATAGGGAGGGGTTATCACCCCTGTAACATTTGCTGTCTTTGCACATCTGTTCAGAACATGTCACCTCACTTTCCGTCCCAATGACAAATGTTTTTGGAAAAGTGGGGTTTTAATTGAAACAAGGATTGGTGATAAAGCATCAGTAGAGAGGAGATACCTTTTTCCCAAATTAAATCTAACAGGATAGAATTTCCCTTCCTAGGGGTAGATTTCCTCTCACTTCCTGTTTTCTCTTGCCGTTTGCAAGTAGGAGTCGTTTGTAAGTTGGATGTTTGAAAGTAGGGGCCTGCCGTATATACTCTGCAGAAATTTGCCCTATTAGATGTTGGTGTAGCCACAAGACTGGTGGGCACAGGAATGGGCCCTGCTGTGAGTTAATAGATCAAGATTTGTACTTGCATGCACCTGTTGAACCGGGCAGAAAAATTGGGCCTTTGGTGGTGGTGGTGGTGGTGGTGGACGGTGTTGCCACAAGACTGTAAGCCCTCACAGTTACTCTTGGTGGGTGCAGGAATGGGCCCTGCTGTGAGTTATTAGATCAAGATTTGTAATTGCATGCACCTGTTGAACAGGGCAGAAAAATTGGGCCTTTGGTGGTGGTGGTGGTGGTGGTGGTGGACGGTGTTGCCACAAGACTGTAAGCCCTCACAGTTACTCTTGGTGGGTGCAGGAATGGGCCCTGCTGTGAGTTATTAGATCAAGATTTGTAATTGCATGCACCTGTTGAACAGGGCAGAAAAATTGGGCCTTTGGTGGTGGTGGTGGTGGTGGACGGTGTTGCCACAAGACTGTAGGCCCTCATAGTTACTCTTGGTGGGCGCAGGAATGGGCCCTGCTGTGAACTATTAGATCAAGATTTGTAATTACACGCCCCTGTTAAACAGGGGCTGTAAAATTGTGCCTTAGGCATTGGTGCTGGTGCCACAACACTGCAACCCCTCACAGATACTATACTTGGAGCACAGCAGTCACACCTGTTGCGAAGCATCTTTTTAAAAAATTGTAATTACACGCCCCTGTTATACAGGGGCTGAAAAATTGTGCCTTAGGCACTGGTGCTGGTGCCACAACACTGCAACCCCTCACAGATACTGTACTCTGAGCACAGCAATGAGACCTGTTGCAAAGCATTGCCTAAAAATTGTAATTACACGCCCCAACAGGGGCTGAAAAATTGTGCCTTAGGCACTGGTGCTGGTGCCACAACACTGCAACCCCTCACAGATACTGTACTTGGAGCACAGCAGTCACACCTGTTGCGAAGCATCTTTTTTTAAAAATTGTAATTACACGCCCCTGTTATACAGGGGCTGAAAAATTGTGCCTTAGGCACTGGTGTGGTGGCATGGATCATTGAGGAGGAGGAAGAGGATAGTCAGTGAACATAACAGGACAGTCACTCAGCATCAGCATAGGCAGTCTTGAAGGGATGTGACATTATAAATTATTCCGTTATATCCGCTTCAGGTGTCTGGTAGCTGGTGGTGATCCAAGACTGATTCATTTTTATGAAGGTCAGTCGATCAACCGAGTCGGTGGACAGGCGCACCCTATGATCGGTGACAAATCCTCCAGCAGCACTGAATGTGCGTTCGGAAAGAACGCTGGATGCAGGACAGGCCAGTAGCTCAATTGCATACTGTGCAAGCTCTGGCCAGTGATCCATCCTCGGGACCCAGTAAGCCAGAGGATTTTCGGTGGGAAAGGTGTCCAAGTCTGACCTTGCCCCTAGGTATTCCTGCACCATGTATATCAGACGCTGGCGATGGTTGCTGGAACCGATCATACCTTGGGGCTGTGGACTAAAAAATTGTCTGAACGCATCGGTCAGACGTCCACCTTCCCCACCGCTCCTTCTGCTACTGTCCGAAGCCTCAGCAACTCGTCGTCCAGGACCAGGAGTTTGTAACCTCCCAGTTTCTGGGAACGCGTTGCACAGACCTTTCTGCAAGGCCTCCCTGAGATGTCTCATCCTCTGCTCCCTCTGCGACGGCAAGATAAGGTCCGCAACCTTACCCTTGTACCGTGGATCAAGGAGAGTGGCCAGCCAGTAATGGTCCCTCTCCTTGATCCGAAGAACACGAGGATCCTTCCGCAGGCTTTGCAGGATCAGGGAGGCCATGCAGCGTAGGTTAGCTGAGGCATTCGGTCCGGAGTCTTCTGGGTCACTGAGGATGACATGATCGCCAGCGACCTCCTCCCAGCCACGTACAAGTCCACTGGTTTGTTGGGACTGTACATCATCCCTAAAAGACTGCTGCTGCTGATGCTGAGTGCCAGGCTCCACCTCCATGCTCACACAATCCTCCTCCTCCTCCTCCTCATCCTCATCCTCTTCCTGTGTGATGGGTGGGACAGAAGGAACACTGTCTGGATAAAGGGGGCCTTGAGAGGCAAGGAAGTCCTCCTCTTCCTGCCTCTGTTCTGCCTCAAGTGCCCTGTCCATTATCCCACGCAGCGTATGCTCCAACAGGTGGACAAGAGGTACAGTGTCACTGATGCATGCACTGTCACTGCTCACCATCCTCGTGGCCTCCTCAAATGGTGAGAGGACAGTGCATGCATCCCTGATCATGCTCCACTGGCGTGGGGAAAAAAAGCCAAGCTCCCCTGACCCTGTCCTGGTGCCGTAGTCGCAAAGGTACTCATTGATGGCCCTCTGCTGCGTGTGCAGTCGCTGCAGCATGGCCAACGTTGAGTTCCACCTGGTGGGCATGTCACATATTAGGCGGTTCTTGGGCAGGTTCAGCTCCTTTTGCAGCTCAGTCAGCCGAGCACTGGCATTATAAGATCGTCGGAAATGCACACAGACTTTCCTGGCCTGCCTCAGGACATCCTGTAAGCCTGGGAACCTGCCCAAGAACCGCTGCACCACCAGGTTGAGGACGTGAGCCATACAGGGCACATGGGTGAGCTGCCCCTGTCGCAGGGCGGAGAGGAGGTTGGTGCTATTGTCAGAAACGACCATTCCTGGCTTAAGCTGGCGTGGCGTCAACCACCTCTCGGCCTGCCCCTGCAGAGCTGCCAGAACCTCTGGCCCAGTGTGGCTCCTGTCCCCCAAACACACCAGCGCAAGCACGGCATGGCATCTTTTTGCCTGCGTACTCGCGTAGCCCCTTGTACGCCTACGGAGCACCGCTGGTTCCGAGGACAGAGCACTCGAAGAGGACATGGAGGAAGAAGAAGAGGGGGTGGAGGAGAGAGGTGTGTCACAACCAGTAGTAGCATTTTGGAAGCGTGGTGGCGGAACAACCTCCAACACTACTGCACCTTGTCCTGCATCCCTCCCAGCTGCCAATAGAGTGACCCAATGGGCCGTGAAAGAAAGATAACGTCCCTGTCCATGCCTGCTGGACCATGAGTCAGCGGTAATATGCACCTTACCGCTGACCGCCCTGTCCAGCGAGGCATGGACATTGCCTTCCACATGCCGGTAGAGAGACGGAATCGCCTTCCGTGAGAAAAAGTGGCGTTTGGGAACCTGCCACTGAGGAACCGCACATTGAACAAACTCACGGAAGGGGGTCGAGTCTACCAACTGAAAAGGCAGCAGTTGAAGTGCTAGCAATTTAGCCAAGCTAGCATTCAACCGCTGGGCATGTGGATGGCTGGGAGTATACTTCTTTTGACGGTCCAGCAGCTGGGGCAGGGAAATTTGCCTGCTACAATCGGACGTCGGTGTACTGCAAGTACTTGGTTGTGACACACCTAATTCTACACCTTCAGTCCTCTCAGAGCAGCTTTCAGAGAGGACTGAAGATATAGTGGGGATGGAGATCCCAGCTGATGAGGAGCAAGGAGAGGTCCGCTTTGTTCTTTGGTGTGGGTCTTTTATGTGTGCTTGCCAACGAGCTGCATGGCAGGTCGACATATGTCTGCTCATGCTTGTGGTGCCCAAGTGGCTGATGTTTTGGCCACGCGAGATACGCTTGAGACAAATATTGCAAATAGCAGTGGTGCGATCTGATGCACTCGTCTCAAAAAAGGCCCACACCAAAGAACTTTTGTGATAACGTGCAGAGGCAGCGCCCTGCACAGGCGGAGTTCTGCGGTGTGGTACAGTTGCTGTGGCTGGCCTCTAGCTGGCCTCCAGGGGGCATCCTGCCTCGTTGGACATGTGACGCCGCATCCTCCTCCTCCTCCTCCTCTCTCCCTTCAGGCACCCACGTGGAATCAGTGACCTCATCATCCCCTCCCTCTTCACCACTAGAGCAAACCTGGCAGTAAGCTGCAGCTGGTGGAACAGTACTGCCAGATTGCTGTCCTTCAGCATCCCCTCTCTCTGCGCGCACACTACTGACTTCCTCAAGCTGGGTATCATCATCTGAGCCTTCGAATCGTTGGGCATCCTCCTGGAGCATGTACCCAACACTGTGCTCAAACAGTTCGGGGGACTCCTCAGGAGGACATGGTGGGTCTAGGGAAGGGGTGGCTGATGATGCCATTGAGTACGCGTTGGCAGCTGCTCTGCCAGTACCCCGAGCCTGGGTGAGAGAGGATGAGGAGGATGAGGAGGGCTTGGTCATCCATTCTACCAAGCCTTCGGCATGATGCGGCTCCACATGTCCAGCTGCCGAAAACAAAGACAAGCGTGTCCCATGGCCACGTGCTGATGACGATGCACGACCACGTCCACGGCCAGCACTGTTGTCTCTAGAAACAGAGCCTGCCTGCCCTGTGTTCTTGCCTCGGCACGCTCTGCCTCTCCTTGGCGGTCTTCCAGCCATTGTAGTCGGTAGTGTATATAGTATAAAAAATAGAGCTCCTATGTGTGCTCACAACACACTGTAGGTCCTATGGGTGCTGACACTAACACACTATAGGTACTATGTGTGCTGCTGACAAGAAAATATAGGAGCTCTGTTTGCTGCCACTAACACACTAGAAGTCCTATGGGTGCTGCTGAGAAGAAAATATAGGAGCTCTGTGTGATGCCACTAACACACTAGAAGTCCTATGGGTGCTTCTGAGAAGAAAATATAGGAGCTCTGTGTGATGCCACTAACACACTAGAAGTCCTATGGGTGCTGCTGAGAAGAAAATATGGAGCTCTGTGTGATGCCACTAACACACTAGAAGTCCTATGGGTGCTTCTGAGATGAAAATATAGGAGCTCTGTGTGATGCCACTAACACACTAGAAGTCCTATGGGTGCTGCTGAGAAGAAAATATAGGAGCTGTGTTTGCTGCCACTAACACACTAGAAGTCCTATGGGTGCTGCTGAGAAGAAAATATAGGAGCTCTGTGTGATGCCACTAACACACTAGAAGTCCTATGGGTGCTGCTGAGAAGAAAATATAGGAGCTCTGTGTGATGCCACTAACACACTAGAAGTCCTATGGGTGCTGCTGAGAAGAAAATATAGGAGCTCTGTTTGCTGCCACTAACACACTAGAAGTCCTATGGGTGCTGCTGAGAAGAAAATATAGGAGCTCTGTGTGATGCCACTAACACACTAGAAGTCCTATGGGTGCTTCTGAGATGAAAATATAGGAGCTCTGTGTGATGCCACTAACACACTAGAAGTCCTATGGGTGCTTCTGAGATGAAAATATAGGAGCTCTGTTTGCTGCCACTAACACACTAGAAGTCCTATGGGTGCTGCTGAGAAGAAAATATAGGAGCTCTGTGTGATGCCACTAACACACTAGAAGTCCTATGGGTGCTTCTGAGAAGAAAATATAGGAGCTCTGTGTGATGCCACTAACACACTAGAAGTCCTATGGGTGCTGCTGAGAAGAAAATATAGGAGCTCTGTGTGATGCCACTAACTCACTAGAAGTCCTATGGGTGCTTCTGAGATGAAAATATAGGAGCTCTGTGTGATGCCACTAACACACTAGAAGTCCTATGGGTGCTTCTGAGATGAAAATATAGGAGCTCTGTTTGCTGCCACTAACACACTAGAAGTCCTATGGGTGCTGCTGAGAAGAAAATATAGGAGCTCTGTGTGATGCCACTAACACACTAGAAGTCCTATGGGTGCTTCTGAGAAGAAAATATAGGAGCTCTGTGTGATGCCACTAACACACTAGAAGTCCTATGGGTGCTGCTGAGAAGAAAATATAGGAGATCTGTGTGATGCCACTAACACACTAGAAGTCCTATGGGTGCTTCTGAGATGAAAATATAGGAACTCTGTGTGATGCCACTAACACACTAGAAGTCCTATGGGTGCTGCTGAGAAGAAAATATAGGAGCTCTGTGTGATGCCATTAACACACTAGAAGTCCTATGGGTGCTTCTGAGAAGAAAATATAGGAGCTCTGTGTGATGCCACTAACACACTAGAAGTCCTATGGGTGCTGCTGAGAAGAAAATATAGGAGATCTGTGTGATGCCACTAACACACTAGAAGTCCTATGGGTGCTTCTGAGATGAAAATATAGGAACTCTGTGTGATGCCACTAACACACTAGAAGTCCTATGGGTGCTGCTGAGAAGAAAATATAGGAGCTCTGTGTGATGCCATTAACACACTAGAAGTCCTATGGGTGCTTCTGAGAAGAAAATATAGGAGCTCTGTGTGATGCCACTAACACACTAGAAGTCCTATGGGTGCTGCTGAGAAGAAAATATAGGAGATCTGTGTGATGCCACTAACACACTAGAAGTCCTATGGGTGCTTCTGAGATGAAAATATAGGAACTCTGTGTGATGCCACTAACACACTAGAAGTCCTATGGGTGCTGCTGAGAAGAAAATATAGGAGCTCTGTGTGATGCCATTAACACACTAGAAGTCCTATGGGTGCTTCTGAGAAGAAAATATAGGAGCTCTGTGTGATGCCACTAACACACTAGAAGTCCTATGGGTGCTGCTGAGAAGAAAATATAGGAGCTCTGTGTGAGGCCACTAACACACTAGAAGTCCTATGGGTGCTTCTGAGATGAAAATATAGGAGCTCTGTGTGATGCCACTAACACACTAGAAGTCCTATGGGTGCTGCTGAGAAGAAAATATAGGAGCTCTGTTTGCTGCCACTAACACACTAGAAGTCCTATGGGTGCTGCTGAGAAGAAAATATAGGAGCTCTGTGTGATGCCACTAACACACTAGAAGTCCTATGGGTGCTTCTGAGATGAAAATATAGGAGCTCTGTGTGATGCCACTAACACACTAGAAGTCCTATGGGTGCTTCTGAGATGAAAATATAGGAGCTCTGTTTGCTGCCACTAACACACTAGAAGTCCTATGGGTGCTGCTGAGAAGAAAATATAGGAGCTCTGTTTGCTGCCACTAACACACTAGAAGTGCTATGGGTGCTTCTGAGATGAAAATATAGGAGCTCTGTGTGAAGCCACTAACACACTAGAAGTCCTATGGGTGCTGCTGAGAAGAAAATATAGGAGCTCTGTTTGCTGCCACTAACACACTAGAAGTCCTATGGGTGCTGTTGGGGTGCAATGCTGTGCTAACAGCACTGCGGTTGGTACTACTGCAATACTGTACTAACAGTAAGCACGCACCAGACTAATCCCCAGCAGCAGCTAATAACACACTAACTGTGCAATCAGCAGCAATGAACGATCAATGACTTAGGTAGCAATGGTTTAGCAAAGAAATAGCCAATGGTTTAGCAAAGAAGAGCAAATCTTTCAGTATCAAGCAAAGACAGAATCAGCAGACTGATCTCTCCTAAAGCCGGAACTCATGTGACCGGGGCCGACGGCGTGGCGGCCTTTTAAATGGTGGGGCGTGTACTAAAGCCCCTGAGCTGTAATTGGCTACAGGCGTCCTGCCTGTAGCCAATTATTGCTCTCCGAGTTTCGGGCGCTGTGATTGGCCAAGCATGCGGGGTCACAGTGCATGCTTGGCCAATCATCAGCCAGCAATGCACTGCGCCGGCCGCGCCGGCCGCAATGCATTGCGGGGCCGCTCGCATCACACGAATGTGATGCGAACGGCCCAAATAGTTCTGGGCTCGCCGAGCGAGCGAACGCCCGGTGCTCGATTCGAACGTGGGTTCGAATCGAGCACCGGGCCCATCCCTAGTGGACACTAAAATTGGGAGCTTGAGAGTCACATACAGGACTGAACGCTCTAAGGTCCTGGCTTCTCAGAAGTCAGGAGCAGCAGCAGATGATGTGTATGTCCCGAATTTGTGGTACTACAGCAGGATGTCCTTTCTGGATGACCACATTGAGGCAAGGCCATCACTCTCCACTCTTCCCCCCAGACTTCCCTGCAGCCAACCTGAGCCTTCTCTGGAGCAAGAGGAGGCAGCCATCCTGGATGAACCTGATTTGGCCATCTGGAGCCAGGTATAGTATTTATAGAAAATGTATTGTGATAAACCTAATGTTTGACAAATATGTCAAGATGACAAACATAAACTATTTTGGGTTCCACAAGTGAAATCAAGATCTCTAGACATTAGTCTGGCCTAAATTGGGTGCAAAATAGTCAATCTGATGTAGTTGTAAATTGGTAAAAAAAAAATCTGGATTTACATTCTAATTGCTTCAAACATGAGCTGAAATTTGGATGAAAACAATAAAACAAAAAATTAAACTATGTCCCTTTTTCATACACAGGATGAAATCAGCCAGGAGGAGGGTCAGGAAACTGTCAGGCAGGAGGAGGCAGGGCCCGGTGGCAGCCAGGAGGTGGCAGGGCCCAGTGGCAGGCAGGAGGTGGCAGGGCCCAGTGGCAGTCAGGAGGTGGCCGGCCAAAGGAGAAGCACAACATCACAGGTGCCTCCCATCCGACTTCCCAAAAGAAGCAGGAGGGATAGGACCACCAGTGAGGCAGCAATGGCCCTTATTCGAGAGGCCCATGCCACCCTCAAGGAGCCCACATCCCCTGAAGAGGCCATTGCCGGCCTAGTGGAGGCAAAGTTCAAGGTGATGAGCATGGAGCAACGCCTCCTATGCGAGCCCCTGCTCATCACCTTGCTGAACAAGGGGGTGATGGAGAAAATTACCCCCAATACCGCAATTTGTGAGGTGGCACAACTCTCACAACCTCAACCTCCTCCTCCACCTCCACCTTGTTCTTCTGCCCCACCCCCTTCTCCTCCACCTTGTTCTTCTGCCCCACCCCCTTTTCCTCCACCTTGTTCTTCTGCGCCACCCCCTTCTCCTCCACCTCCACCTTGTTCTTCTGCCCCACCCCCTTCTCCTCCACCTCCTCCTCCACCTTCTTCTTCTGCGCCACCCCCTTCTCCTCCACCTCCTCCTCCTCCTGACAGGAGTACCCCTCCAGTGGCCCAGCCTCCAGCCACACGAAGAAGGAAGGCTGCAGGGAAGGCTTCAGGGAAGGCTGCAGGGAAGGCTGCCAAGAAGACGAGGAAGTGATGGCCTTGCTTCATTGTGGTAGGACAGAAGGCAGCCTGTTGTAGTACCACACACTTGGGACATATATATCACCTGCTGCTGTTCCTGACCTCTGGGAGGCCAGGATCAGATTGTGCTCAGAACTGTTGGCCTTCTCAAGCTCCCAATTTTAGTGTCCACACAGGGTTGATGTGTGGTCTGGGGTCCCTGGGATGCACAAATGGCAGCAGGTTCTCCAGCGCTGCCTTCTCTTTATTTTGTTTCAAACAGGAATAAATGTTATTTTTGTTTAAGTTCATACTTGACTATGTTTATTTTTACAATTTTTTAATTTAGCTTTGGAGTAAGCAGATACATTTGACAGCCAAAAAAAGGGACAGATAACAACCCCCAAAAAAATAATTAAAATATATTTTTGAAAATAGAGGGTGTAAAATTTACCAAAAATATATTAAAATATTCAATGGGAGATCACTATCAAAACATTGGCAAATTACTATTAACATCTGTTTGAAAAATATAAAACAGTAAAATATTCAGAAGATCTTGCACAATATAATACACATATATCTTCTGAAGAGCAGCAAGAAAAAGGTTAAAAAAAGATAGTCATAACTCTGTGTGAATATCAGCAGCAAAAGAAGTTCATTCGTTTTGATTAATGTAACATTCTAAAGAAGATTTCGATGCACAAAATTTAAACGATGCAATAATTTAGAGTGTGACGAATGTGCTATCTCCATTACGAAGGGGTGATTTAGCAGAAGATGCGCTCCCGTCTCATACTTGCTTCTGAGCATGCGCGCTTTTGGAAGAGTCGTAAAAGCATACACACAAACCATTTTCTCATCACAAAACAGGCCGACGAGAAACACGACGAGGAAATCTTGAATCCTGACGAGAAAATAGAGAGCAGATTCTCTATTTTCTTGTCGAGATTCACGGCAGTTTTCTCGTCGTAAAACCATACACACGAACGGTTTTCTCGAGAAAAAAGCTCTCGCGGCACTTTTCTTGCCGGTTTTGGACGAGAAACTCAGTCGTGTGTACGAGGCTTTAGAGTGGGGGGTCTAGTGTAAATAAACTGGGGTCGAGCAGGTAAGACCCCTGTCTTGAAGTAACAATGGCCAATGATTTTTGATTATTTTTTCAAACTGTTTGTGTTGTCTGGTAAAACCTGTTAGAAAATCAACACCATAGTCTTTTTTCTTATGTTCTTTCTTTTGGAACAATGATTTTCTCTCAGTGCTTCTTACTTTTTCTTTTATTTTTGTTAGATCTCTGATGTCATAACCCTTTTCTTCAAACCTATCTACAATGATTTGTGCCTGGGTATCGTAATCTTCAATCTTATTACAGTTTCTTCTAACCCTGAGCATTTGGCTTTTAGGAATGGCACTCAGCCACCTTGGGTGATGGCAATTCCCCAGCGGTATATAACCATTTCTATCCACCTCTTTGAAAAAGGTCCTTGTGAACAGCCATCCACCCTATTTGTAGATGGGCAGATCCAAAAAATTCACTGTATCATGGTCATATACCTCTGAGAAGGAAATCCCGTAGGGATTATTTGCCATTTCTTTCAAAAAATTAAGAAAATATTCTTTTGATCCTGCCCATATTATAAAAATGTTGTCGGTCTTATAGAAGCACCATCTTGAATGGAAACACATTTTTAGGGTGTGCCCCCAAGTCTTTTGTTTGTAGAGGGGTTAGAACGCCTGTCAGATTTTTTTCCTGCCTGTGTTCCTGTTCACCTAATTCGCCCTCTCTATTTGTCATGTTTATCAATATCTTTAAAAGTTAACCACTTAACGACCGCTCACTGTATATATACACGTCGGCAAAATGGCACGGACAGGCACAATAACGTACCTGTACTTGACTGCCTTCATATGGGTGGGGGGTCCGATCGGACCCCCCTCCGACACTGTGTAAGGTCGGTATAGCTCCTGGAGCGATCAGTGATGAGGGGGCTGCCATTGGTTTCTGGCCACCCCCTCGCGATCGCTCCCGGCGAATCAAATGCTTCCTCTGCCTGTGTAATGTATACACAGGCAGGAGGAAGTGATGTCATCTCTCCTGCGGCGCTCACATAGACCGGAGCGCCGTGGAGAGAAGACATCAAGTAAGTGCACAAACAGTACACTGACACGTAGGTACACATAGGCACATGATCGCCACCCTCCCAGTCACCCCCAGATCACCCCCCAGTCACAGTGTCACCGATTGCAGTGATAATTTATTTACTGAACAGTGACATTTGTGACTGTAAAAGTGTCAGGGCAGTTAGTTTTAGGTCCAGGGTAGCCCCCTAACCCCCCGTAATAAAGGTTTAACCCCTTGATCACCCCCCAGGTAACCCTTTCACCCCCTAGCACCACTGTCACTAAGCGATCGTTTTTCTGATCGCTGTATTAGTGTCGGTGGTGCCGCTAGGTAGTCCGTTATTTTTTTTAAGTTCGCCGCCAGGTTTTTATAGCGTCAGGTACCCCCAAATATTTCCTAATAAAGGTTTAACCCCTTGAACGCCCCCCAGGTAACCCCTTTCACCCGCTTTTGCCAGTGTCACTAAGTGATCGTTTTTCTGATCGCTGTAGTAGTTATACTGGTGCCGCTAGGTAGTCTGTTATTTTTTTAGGTTCGCCGCCAGGTTTTTATAGCGTCAGGTACCCCCATATATTATCTAATGAAGGTTTTAACCCCCTGATTGCCCCTAGAGTTAACCCTTTCACCAGTGATCACTGTATAAGTGTCACTGGTGACACTGGTTAGCCAGTTAGTTATTTCGTTATTTAGGTTTCCCGTCAGGTTTTTATATAGCGTCAGGTACCCCCATATATTACCTAATAAAGGTTTTAACCCCCTGATTGCCCCTAGTTAACCCTTTCACCAGTGATCACCGTATAAGTGTTACGGGTGACGCTGGTTAGTTAGTTTGGTTTTTATAGTGTCAGGGCACCCGCCGTATATAACCCAATAAAGGTTTAACCCCCTGATCGCCCGGCGGGTGATATCAATTAGGTTTTAGCGTCATAGAGGGTCTGCATCACACCCCAAGCAGCGTCAGGTTAGTGCCAGTAGCGCTAACACCCACGCGTGAAGCATACACCTCCCTTAGTGGTATAGTATCTGAACAGATCAATATCTGATCTGATCAGATCTATACTAGCGTCCCCAGCAGTTTAGGGTTCCCAAAAACGCAGTGTTAGTGGGATCAGCCCAGATACCTGCTAGCACCTGCGTTTTGCACCTCCGTGCAGCCCAGGCCACCCAAGTGCAGTATCGATCGATCACTGTCACTTACAATACACAACACACAACTGCAGCGTTCGCAGAGACAGGCCTGATCCCTGCGACTCCAGTGCTGTAGGAGGTGATTTCACCACCACAGTTAAAAAAAGAGCATATATGCCGAAGCATGGGGGCAGCAGGGGCGGAGGAGCGATTTTGCTCCTAATGCCGCGTACATACGGTCGAAATTCCGACGAAGGCTTGCCCGTGGAAAAGTCAGACCGTGTGTACGCGGCATAACTTTTGCGGGAGGATGCCCCCATGCTTCGGCATATATAAATGGTGCATGTATGCCCATCATTAGAAGTGGTTGAATGAAGGGAGGTATTCTAATGGTGGGCAGACACACTGATCAATCTATTTTTTTCATTCAGCCAACAGGCTGAAAGATTACAAAGATTACAATACATGTCCAATTACAATACATGTCCAACAAGGACCAGCAACTTACTGGTATGTTGCTGGAATTTGAATGGTTATACCAGAATGATAAGAGTAATAAAGCTGCGCAACTCTTGAATGTATACCACCAAAAAATGATCAAACAGATGGTATACACAGGATGCAATCTCTAATGCTGTATGTTGACAACTGAATAAAGTCCCGACTGATGCCAGACATTCAAATATAAAAACAAAAAAAAGGTGCAATCCTGTATAAAAAATATTAAAAAATATATAGAGCTATAAAGTCCTGAAATCCAAGATGACAGTATGGTACAGATGCAAATCTTCACATTTAACCACTGGTGACTTCAAACAAAAACACCCTTTGAAAAGTGCCAGATATTCGATAGAAAAGGTTCCACCACCACTAGTTATCACTGCCGCTTACCAGAACGAATGATCCGTACAGGGATCAATGCAAACATATGGCTAATCCCCTGCCAGGGTCTCTATATCGCTATCAGCTTCCTCCAGGATTCAATGCCAATTCTCTCCATGTATCACAGATATTAAGGTGCGAAGGGAAAGAAAGCCACCATAGCGTAAATCCAGTAAAACAATATTTAATAAAAAAATGTAATGCACATACAAACATTCGTTATTCTAAGGCATGTGGTATAAAAATAGCCGGCCGGCCGGCTAAGACAGCCCGTTCGCTCCGGGACTCGTTGGTATGTTGGTGACGTCAGCACGTCGCTCCTCCCTACGCCGTTTCGTCACATATGACGTCGTCCAGGGGCACGGGCGACGTGCTGACCCACCGCCATAAATACTCATGTGTGCAATAGGAACGCCCAGATCTGATCGCCCAGCGTCCCGGCCTTGTAAGTCGCCATTTTGGACAAGGGCAAACACTGTCCGTATCCCCAACAGCAATCCTGCTGGAATTACAAAACCTGGCTAAGCATAATAAGTCCCAGTAATGAAGCATTGATTCAAACACTATGACTATATTGCGAGTTACATAGAGGAAAATCCAGGTTGATGCTCATATACATTGCTGGCTGGTGGTGCCAAGCGCAGCATAAGGCAAAACATAACCCGGATACCCTCCTATAATATATAGATACTACGCTAACTCGCTTCTGCATTAGTTCATAGACTAGAACATACCCGTACTTTAATAATTATACAACGCAATTCTACTCCTGAGTCCTGGATAATAAATTGCGAGCGAAAAATGCAAGAGCCATCTAATGGTCATTTGCCATATTTGTTCAACTCAATTTAAAATTGGACTCTATCAATAGATATGTCCAAAATATAACATAAAAACCAATTAAATTTATGCAAATGAAAGACAATATATCTCAATCCCCTAAACCAATTAAGTGCTTAATAAGGGATATAATATCTCTGTCTATTGTAGCAAATGCAACTAAAAGGAAGATGGGGACATATATTACACGATGATTCAATATATCATTTGATGATATTGATATAAATCTCATGATCAATCTAAATATAATTTAAATATTCAGACAAAAATTAATTAGTTCGCCAAAAATGAAACTGGATCCCTATATTAGGGCACAATATTTGGAAAGCTATTATTCCATAGACAGTGGGCTTTTGGGGAATCAGATCTGGTCCACACCAAAACAAATTAATTATAGGCAGTCTTAAACAACTAACATAAATAACTAAACTGTTGCCCTACGCATTATCAATAAATGCGTTCACATCCACATCTATGTTTAGGCCGTACGGGGTGTAACAACGGACCCTATATATCCAAGACATTTCCATCCTGGATATTTCTCTCACTAGGGAACCTCCCCTCCAATGTGGACTGTACCTGTCTATACCCAAAAAGGTAGTTCCTGCTGGGTTACGTTGGTGATGCAGATCATAGTGTTTTGAAACTGGGTGGTCTTTAAATCCACTCTTAATGTTTGCAATGTGCTCACCCAACCGTACCT
Organism: Rana muscosa; assembly: GCA_029206835.1. Classification (NCBI taxonomy): domain Eukaryota; kingdom Metazoa; phylum Chordata; class Amphibia; order Anura; family Ranidae; genus Rana; species Rana muscosa. Next base: position 45,461,784 of record CM055127.1, read on the forward strand.
GCATGGATCTTTTAGTCCTACCTATATATTGTTTCCTGCAGGGACATTCCAATGGGTAGACAATACCCGTAGAGCTACAGGTCACAAAAGCCTCTATTTTATGTTCTCTAGAGGTACTGGTTGATTTAAACGACATTGTCTTCTTTGATCTTACTTTATTCAATGCGCATACTTGACACCTGCGACACTGGTGATAGCCAGAAATGTTCTGAAAGAACGAAACTTTTTTTGGAGATGGGTCAACCACATTTGGCGCTATTCTATCCCTCAACGAAGGAACTCCCTTAAAGATAATTTGTGGAGTAGCTGGCAGGAATGAATTAATAATTTGGTCACTTCTTAAAACATGCCAATGCTTTCTTAGAATCTTCTTCACCAAATAATGTTGGGTAGAATATGTGGTGATCAGTGGTATCAGTGGCCCTTCACGCTTTTTTTCCCTTTAGTATCCAACAAGACTGATCTTTCAATTTTTCCAACTTCCTTTATCGTTTTTTCTAAAAGGTTTTTGTCACAGCCTTTATCTATCAGTCTCTTTTTTAGAATATCCGCTTGGAAAACATAATCAGATACATCCGAACAGTTCCGTCTCAGTCTTAGGAACTGGCTTTTAGGTACTGATTGTAACCATGATTCTTTATGGCAACTTTCCACAGGTATATACGCATTCCGATCTGTATGTTTGAAATAGGTAATCGTTTTGAAGCCTGTCCCCTCCTTGCTTATTGTAAGATCAAGGAAGTGTATCATCTCCTTACTGGCCTCATAGATAAAGTGTATACCCCTATCATTGGTGTTGATCATCCCAAAAAATTCTTCCAACTGGGAGGCCGTCCCTTCCCATAGGAGGAGGACGTCATCAATATACCTTGCCCAAAAGGCAAGGCAAGGATTGCGATCCTTATAGATGACGTCCTCCTCCCATTTGGCCATAAAAAGATTGGCCAAACTGGGGGCGTACTTTGCCCCCATGGCAACACCTCTTTTTTGTTTGTAAAAATTCTGGCTAAACCAAAAATAATTATGATTGGCCGCATATTCCAAAAGTTCCATAACAAAGGCTTGTTGTTCTTGTGGGATTTTAGAAAACAAATCCAAATAATATTTTACAGCAAATAATCCCAAAGAATGGGGAATCACTGTGTACAATGATGTCACATCAGCCGTAACCATCCACGTATCTACTGTTGACTTCTGATTCACCAACAAGTTGATCACGTGACGAGTATCTCTCAGATACGACGGCATTTGCTGTACCAATGGCTGCAAAAAATGGTCCACATACTTGCCCACCCGGGACGGAATGGAATCGATCCCGCTTACGATCGGACGACCCGATCGACCCATTGGTACAGCAAATGCCGTCGTATCTGAGAGATACTCGACATAGTGAAGGAAGTTCCCCGCTCAAGCTAATGACGTAGGCGGGTCCGACATACCGAGGGGGCGGACCTGATGGGGAACTGCTCTTACTTTGGTAATACATGTATAGACCCGCCCCTTATCATGTTCCGCATCTGGTCCGCTGAGCGGACCTGATGGGGAACTTTAGAAGGGGCGGGTCTATACATTTAAAACACTGAGAGGGAGTCCCCCATCAGGTCCGCTCAGGCACAACCAATGAAGGACAGCGCTGGACATCGGGATCGCCGCGGGACACTGGATTTCACCGCTGGAATGTTTTTTTTTTTTAAATAAAGGACTTTTTCAAGGTGTTTGTGTGTTTTTTTTTAAACATTTTTTTACGCTTTCTTCGTGAAATGGTAGGGGTACAATGTACCCCTTACCAATTCACATAGGGGGGGCCGGGATCTGGGGGTCCCCTTTGTTAAAGGGGTCTTCCAGATTCCGATAAGCCCCCCGCCCGCAGACCCCCACAACCACCGGGCAAGGGTTGTGGGGATGAGGCCCTTGTCCCCATCAACATGGGGACATCCTCCCCATGTTGAGGGCATGTGGCCTGGTACGGTTCAGGAGGGAGGGGGGGCCGCTCTCTCGTCCCCCCCTTTTCCCCTGCGGCCGGCCAGGTTGCGTGCTCGGATAAGGATTTTTAGGGGGACTCCACGCCATTTTTTTTTAAATTTGGGGTGGAGTTCCCCTTAAAATCCATGCCAGATCTGAAGGGCCTGGAATGGATATTTGGGGGAACCCCACGTCAATTTTTTTTTAAATTTGCGGCGGGGTTCCCCTTAATATCCATTCCAGACCTGAAGGGCCTGGTAATTGAATTCTGGGGAACCCCCACACTTTTTTTTTTTTTTTTATCAATGACTTTTGAATGTATTGCCGGGAGCCGACAATTCATTAATAGCCGCGAGTCAGTTTTAAATGCATTTTTTTCTTTCAAAAATGACATTTTTTGCAGGGACAGTTCTAAGCACGGGAAACATGCGCCACTTTACATGCATATCATACACACCCATCAGGTACAAAATTTAAAGGAATATTTCACTTTTATTTTTTCATTTTGAGCATTATTAAAATCACTGCTCCCGAAAAAACGGCAGTTTTTAAAACTTTTTTTTGCATTGATACATGTCCCCTGGGGCAGGACCCAGGTCCCCAAACACTTTTTAGGACAATAACTTGCATATTAGCCTTTATAATTAACACTTTAGATTTCGAACGTTCGAGTCCATTGTATTTAATAGGGTTCTAAAGTGCACACGAACATTTTGTCTGTTCGCAGGTTCTGGTGCGAACCGAACAGGGGGGTGTTCGGCTCATCCCTGATTAAGAGTGGATTTAAAGACCACTCAGTTTCAAAACACTATGATCTGCATCACCAACGTAACCCAGCAGGAACTACCTTTTTGGGTATAGACAGGTACAGTCCACATTGGAGGGGAGGTTCCCTAGTGAGAGAAATATCCAGGATGGAAATGTCTTGGATATATAGGGTCCGTTGTTACACCCCGTACGGCCTAAACATAGATGTGGATGTGAATGCATTTATTGATAATGCGTAGGGCAACAGTTTAGTTATTTATGTTAGTTGTTTAAGACTGCCTATAATTAATTTGTTTTGGTGTGAACCAGATCTGATTCCCCAAAAGCCCACTGTCTATGGAATAATAGCTTTCCAAATATTGTGCCCTAATATAGGGATCCAATTTCATTTTTGGTGAACTAATTAATTTTTGTCTGAATATTTAAATTATATTTAGATTGATCATGAGATTTATATCAATATCATCAAATGATATATTGAATCATCGTGTAATATATCCCCATCTTCCTTTTAGGTGCATTTGCTACAATAGACAGAGATATTATATCCCTTATTAAGCACTTAATTGGTTTAGGGGATTGAGATATATTGTCTTTCATTTGCATAAATTTAATTGGTTTTTATGTTTTATTTTGGACATATCTATTGATAGAGTCCAATTTTAAATTGAGTTGAATAAATATGGCAAATGACCATTAGATGGCTCTTGCATTTTTCGCTCGCAATTTATTATCCAGGAGTAGAATTACGTTGTATAATTATTAAAGTACGGGTATGTCTATGAACTAATGCAGAAGCGAGTTAGCGTAGTATTTATATATTATAGGAGGGTATCCGGGTTATGTTTTGCCTTATGCTGCGCTTGGCACCACCAGCCAGCAATGTATATGAGCATCAACCTGGATTTTCCTCTATGTAACTCGCAATATAGTCATAGTGTTTGAATCAATGCTTCATTACTGGGACTTATTATGCTTAGCCAGGTTTTGTAATTCCAGCAGGATTGCTGTTGGGGATACGGACAGTGTTTGCCCTTGTCCAAAATGGCGACTTACAAGGCCGGGACGCTGGGCGATCAGATCTGGGCGTTCCTATTGCACACATGAGTATTTATGGCGGTGGGTCAGCACGTCGCCCGTGCCCCTGGATGACGTCATATGTGACGAAACGGCGTAGGGAGGAGCGACGTGATGACGTCACCGACATACCAACGAGTCCCGGAGCGAACGGGCTGTCTTAGCCGGCCGGCTATTTTTATACCACATGCCTTAGAATCACGAATGTTTGTAAGTGCATTACATTTTTTTATTAAATATTGTTTTACTGGATTTACGCTATGGTGGCTTTCTTTCCCTTCGCACCTTAATATCTGTGATACATGGAGAAAATTGGCGTTGAATTCTGGAGGAAGCTGATAGCGATATAGAGACCCTGGCAGGGGATTAGCCATATGTTTGCATTGATCCGTGTATGGATCATTCGTTCTGGTAAGCGGCAGTGATAACTAGTGGTGGTGGAACCTTTTCTATCGAATATCTGGCACTTTTCAAAGGGTGTTTTTGTTTGAAGTCACCAGTGGTCAAATGTGAAGATTTGCATCTGTACCATACTGTCATCTTGGATTTCAGGACTTTATAGCTCTATACGTTTTTTATTATTTTTTATACAGGATTGCACTTTTTTTTGTTTTTATATTTGAATGTCTGGCATCAGTCGGGACTTTATTCAGTTGTCAACATACAGCATTAGAGATTGCATCCTGTGTATACCATCTGTTTGATCATTTTTTGGTGGTATACATTCAAGAGTTGCGCAGCTTTATTACTCTTATTATTAATTCATTGTGTGTGTCTCACATTTAAGTTGCAGCATTTTTTGGAGATTGATTCACGTTCATTGTGTGATCAAATCTCATATAGACAGCGCAAAAAAATTCACACTTTTCGCATATACCAGAATGATGCCTGCGAGTTTAGGTATCATCTTGGTATCATTCTTTTCAGCCAGCGGCCGGCTTTCATGTAAAAGCAATCCTAGTGGCTAATTAGCCTCTGGACTGCTTTTGCAAGCAGCGGGAAGGAATGTCCCCCCCCCCCAGATATAAAAAGCGCCATTGGTAAATTGGGAAAGCATTTTATCACACCGATCTTGGTGTGGTCAGGTACTTTGAGGGCAGAGGAAATATCTAGGGTCTAATAGACCCCAGTTTAAAAAAAAAAAAAAGTGTACCTGTCACTACCGATTGCTATCTTAGGGGATATTTACATTCCCTGAGAACAATAAAAATGATAAAAAATAAATAAATATGGAAGGAACAGTTTAAAAATAAAAGAAAAAAGCAAAATTTATAATAAAAAAAAAAAAGCACCCCTGTCCCGCCCTGCTCTTGCGCAAAGGCGAACGCAAGCGTCGGTCTGGCATCATATGTAAACAGCAATTGCATCATGCATGTGAGGTATCACCGCGAAGGTCAGATCGAGGGCAGTAATTTTAGCAGTAGACCTCCCCTGTAAATCTAATGTGGTAACCTGTAAAGGCTTTTAAAGGCTTTTAAAAATGTATGTAGTTTGTCGCCACTGCGCGTTTGTGCGAAATTTGAAAGCATGTCGTGTTTGGTATCCATGTACTCGGCCTAAGATCATCTTTTTTATTTCATCAAACATTTGGGCAATATAGTGTGTTTTAGTGCATTAAAAAAAGTGTATTTTTTCCCCAAAAAATGCGTTTGAAAAATCGCTGCGTAAAAACTGTGTGGAAAAAAAAATGCAACACCCACCATCTTAATCTGTAGGGCCTTTGCTTTAAAAAAATATATAATGTTTGGGGGTTCAACGTAATTTTCTTGCAAAAAAAAAAAATGTTGTGTATAAAATGAGAGGACAGTTCAAACTGCCCCCCCAAATGACCCCATTTTGGAAAGTAGACACCCCAAGCTATTTGTTGAGAGGCATGTCGAGTCCATGGAATATTTTATATGTTGACACAAGTTGCGGAAATTATTATTTTTTTTTTTTTTTGCACAAAGTTGTCACTAAATGATATATTGCTCAAACATGCCATGGTCATTTGTAGAATTACACCTCAAAATACATTCTGATGCTTCTCCTGAGTACGGGGATACCACATGTGTGAGACTTTTTGGGAGCCTAGCCGCATACAGGACCCCAAAAACCAAGCACCGCCTTCAGGCTTTCTAAGGGTCTAAATTTTTGATTTCACTCCTCACTGCCTATCACAGTTTCGGAGGCCATGGAATGCCCATATGGCACAAAACCCCCCCAAATGACCCAATTTTGGAAAGTAGACACCCCAAGCTATTTGCTGAGAGGTATGGTGAGTATTTTGCAGATCTCGCATTTGGTCTCAAAGTTTTGAAATTTCATTATTTTCAAAAACAAATGAGAACTGTAAAATACTAACCATGCCTCTCTGCAAATAGCTTGGGGTGTCTACTTTCCAAAATGGGGTCATTTGGGGGGGGGTTTGTGCTATTTTGGTATTTTATGGCCTTCGAAACTGTGATAGGTAGTGAGGAGTGAAATTAAAAATTTGCGCCCTTAGAAATCCTGAAGGCGGTGCTTGGTTTTCGGGGTCCCGTACGTGGCTCGGCTCCTAAAAAGTCCCACACATGTGGTATCCCTGTACTCAGGAGAAGCAGCAAAATGTATTTTGGAGTGCAATTCCACATATAACCATGGCATGTGTGAGCAATATATCAATTAGTGACAACTTTTTGTAATTTTTTTTTGTCATTATTCAATCACTTGGGACAAAAAAAAAATATTCAATGGGCTCAACATGCCTCTCAGCAATTTTCTTGGGGTGTCTACTTTCCAAAATGGGGTAATTTGGGGGGGGGGGGGGTTGTGCTAATTTGGCATTTTATGGCCTTTGAAACTGTGATAGGTAGTGAGGAGTGAAATCAAAAATTTGCGCCCTTAGAAATCCTGAAGGCAGTGCTTGGTTTTCGGGGTCCCGTACGCGGCTAGGCTCCTAAAAAGTCCCACACAGCTAGGCATCCCATTGGAGGAGGCTCGGATTAGGTGGATGGGCATACCAGGGATGGGGTGGGGCAGGGTGCTGCCTGAAGTGCAGCGCTTTGCTCGGCTCGATAGGCCACCGGACGTTTTAGTTCTTCATGTGGGGGGAAACGATTTAGGGGTTCGGACTTCCTGACGCTTCGCTTGGCTTTTCCGGCCATGTTACTGGTATGGTCCGACATAATTGCTCGGACCACTTGGCGCATGGCGAGGTCGGTGGCCAGGCTCAACAAGGCTAGAGTCAAGGTGAACAAAGTGGTGGGTAGATTTGTGGTGAGAAACGGGGGTTTGGTCATTAGGCACACAGATTTGAAGGTCAATGTGGGTATGTACCTCCGAGGAGATGGTGTTCACCTATCCAAGGTGGGTATAGATCTGTGGGCGTTGGGTCTGCAGGACAGGATTCAGCGTGCCCTGCGGGTGTGGAGGGGCCCTTAAGGGTAAAGTGTTATCCTTGCGGGCTGTGGCGGTGTCCTTGGTCTTTGATGGTGGCAGATAACAGATGTGATGGAAGTGGTGGGGGGCTCATCTGTGGTATGAGCCCCTCTGGGGTTATTCCAGTGGAACTGTGTCTGCTGGAATACGGTTATGGTTGCACTGTGGGAAACAGGGGTTGTCTCCGAGCTGGTTATACGGCTGGAGGCCTGGTACAGTTAAAAGGTTCCGCAGTGCAGTGGTGGTAAAAGTTTAGCAGGGTTGCCGTCAAAGACCAACAGGCTGGTGTTAAAGAAGTTGTTTTGGTTAAAATGTTATTTTAAAAAGTATTGGAAATTATTATTTAATAAATTAATTATTGGAATTATTTAATAAATAGGCTGTTATGGCCATTTATACTCCAAAACCTGTGTGTCTCGTCGTCATTGATAAAGGTTTAAGGGGAATAAGGTATAGACATGTGCACACTGAAATATTTCGTTTCGGAATTTCGTTTTTGGCCGAAAAATTTATTTATTTAGTTACTCCCGAAATTCGTTTTTATTTATTTCGTTTTTCGTTAGAAATTGCATTCGTCCGAAAATCTGAATTAATTAAGGTCAAATCTGTCATTGAAGGCTTATGGTGTCTGTCGAATGTTCAAAGAAGATTCGACGGAGCAGTGAAACTGTATGACGCTGCAATCATACATTTCCGGTCGAATGTTCCGCCCACAAGCTATAGAAGAATTCTAATGTTGTATGACTAGTAATAATTATATTTATTCATTACTATTACTAGTCAACCAACATTAGAATTCTTCTATAGCCTATGGGCGGATGCATTTGACCGGAAATGTACGATTGCAGCGTCGTACAGTTTTGCTACACCGTCGAATCTTCTAACTTTCGATGCTTTGTCGAATCTTCGTCATTCTAGCTATTTTACTGCTCCTCCTCTTTGGTTACAATCAGCCAATAACATTCATCATCAACTTTATTTTTATTTTACTTCCCCCACCCAATTCCAGCAGTGATCTTTTCTCTCTATGTCGAATCTTTTCTCTCTATAATGTCGAATCTTTTCTCTCCTATGTCGAATCTTTTCTCTCCTATGTCGAATCTTTTCTCTCTATAATGTCGAATCTTTTCTCTCCTATGTCGAATCTTTTCTCTCCTATGTCGAATCTTTTCTCTCCTATGTCGAATCTTTTCTCTCCTATGTCGAATCTTTTCTCTCCTATGTCGAATCTTTTCTCTCCTATGTCGAATCTTTCTCTCCTATGTCGAATCTTTTCTCTCTATAATGTCGAATCTTTTCTCTCCTATGTAGAATAATCTTGGACTAATAGAGTTAAGGTTAGGCACATTCGACCACAGGTTCGATAGACACAGATTGTTATTGTCAGCGTCACGTTGAATCTCCTATCTATATCGAACTGTTGTAGCAACGAAAACGAAAATAAAGCATTTGTTTATGTCGGATCTTTCGGTTTTCGGATTCTGTGCTTTAGTTTTCGTTTGTTAAAACGATAACGAAAATAGCTGAAATTCGGACGAAAATGCATTCGGACGAAAACGAATGCACATGTCTAATAAGGTATGTGTAAAAGGTTATAGGTAAAGGTTGAGTTATCTGGATTACACTAGTCATGCCATTTGTGAGAATTTATGCACATATTAAAATGCCTTGATGAGTGGATGTCATTCTACATGTGTATGCAGACTGCCCTAAGTAATGCCCACATGTGATTCTGAGCCTACATATTTGAAAAAAAAAATGAAATCCAATAAGAGGCAGGGCTGTGAAGGAAAGTGATAGATTATTCCTCCTCCAGCCAGGAAATAAAGTGTGCGGTATTTGACTTGTTGAAGCTTTAGGCCGGGTTCCCACTGGTACGACAAACGTTCTGACATTGGCAGCTCATGTCGCATGACATGTAAAAATCAATGTTTCCCTATGGGAGCCATCTTAACTGGTCAGACACAAGTCGGTCCGACTTTGAAAATTCTCCCTGCACTACTTTGGTCCGACTTTAAACCTACTTTAGCCTATTGAATATCACTGAAGTCGGATTAAAGTCGGATCGCCGTCTTGAATGATCCGATTTTGGCATGCGAGTTGTGCTCTGATGATCTTGAAGGGCAACTCCACGTCAAATAATAAAAATAAAAAAATGGCATGGGTTCCCCCTACAAGAGCATACCAGGCCCTTTGGTCTGGTATGGATTTTAAAAACGGCGTGGGGGTCCCCCTAAAATCCATTCCAGACCCAAGCACATAGCCCGGCAGGTCAGGAATGGGGGTGGGGACCCCCTCCTGAACCATACCAGGCCGCATGCCCTCAACAAGCAGGTTGGTTGTTGGGGTCTGCGGGCAGGGGGCTTATTGGAATATGGAAGCCCCTTTTAACAAGGGGGGCCCCCAGATCCCGGGCCCCCACCCTATGTGAATGAGTATGGTGTATATTGTACCCCTACCCATTCACCTAAAAAAAAGTGTCAAAAAGAAAACACAGTACAAAGGTTTTTAAAGTAATTTATTAAGCAGCTCCGGCGTCTCTTCTGACTTCTTCTCCTCTCTCCGGTTCTTCTGCCTCCTCCACTGAGGTCTTCTGCCTCTGCCGGTTCTTCTCCCCTCTCTTGTTCTTCTCTGCTCTCTCTCCGATTCTTCTCCCTCTGTCCGCTGTCTTCTGCCGGGTCTCCTCCGCTGTCATCTCGCTCTTTTGCCCAGTCTTCTCCGCTGTCTTCTCCCTCTGTTCTTCTTCTGATGTCTGATTAGATGCAGACACTGTTCTGCCAACAATTTTCTGCCTAGCTCCTTTGAATATTTTATTTTTTTCAATTGAAGGATGTCTGGTGGGAGGGTTATTAGGAACCCCTACCGTGTTCCCCTACCACCACCTGTAAAAGTAATTGGGTAACCGTAGAGCCGCACTTTTACATGAAAGCTGATAGCCTGCTCTAAAAATTATACAAAGATCATGGCTGCAGCCATGATCCTGATATCACTGCCTCTGTCTTAAGACATACGCGGTGTGTCAAAAATATAATGAGAATGAAGTTTCAATGCTCGAGAAGGGCTCTGTGAATGGAAAAACTCGCCAAGGTCACTTGGGGTGGAGTGCCAGGTATACGTTAGAACACTGATCAGTTGAATTCCAGCCCTGTCAGAGTCAGACATTATTTTTTGTGAAACCTTGTTCAAGTGCCTCTTATTAAGAAAGATGCAAGTTTGGAACAGCAATACACAATAACATTTTGTGTGAAATTGTGTAAAAGTGCATCAGAAACTTTGGAAATCGTGAGGAAAGCTTATGGAGAAGCACAAGTGTACCAATGGTACAAACCCTTCAAGGAATAACAAGAAGGTGTTGAAGACGAACAACGATCAGCACATAGAATGTGGATGCAGTGAGGTCTGTTCTCAACTGTGACCGAGGGCTCACTATCAGAATGATTGCAGAGGAAACGGGAATTAGCGAGTCAATTGTTCAGGAAAGTGTGACTCAGGATTTGAACATGAGAAAAGTGTGTGCAAAACATGTTCCAAAGAACTTGTCAGCTGATCAGAAGGAACACAGTCAACTCGTTTGTCAAATCCTGTTGGGCCGTTTGGAAAGAGAGACTGATTTTTTGAGTCGAGTGATCACGGGAGATGCTTGGTGTTTGAGTACAATCCCAAGAGGAAGAAACAAAGTTCAGAATGACACACACCCATGTCACCTCGCCCCAAAAAAGCTTGAATGAGCAAATTAAACATCAAACTATGCAGGCTCTGAACGCCATCCCACTTGAAGACTTCCAGGGATGCTATGAAGAAGGGAAAAATCGCTGGGAGTGTTGTGTACACTCACAAGGTGCATATTTTGAAGGAGACAATGTTCAGATGGAAAATATGTCAATGAAATAATTTTAAAAGCATCATTCTCGTTACTTTCTGGTCACACCTCATATAGAGTATTTACAAATGGCAGACAGGAAGTGGTTAATTATCTGTACTGGGTGGGCACATTGATGACCACAGGTAAACTAGCATGCATGAAAAGTCACACAAACCTTTTTTCTACTTGTGTATTTCAAAAGCAATTGAAAATCAGAAACCATACCTAATTAGGATGACCACGTGTCCCAGATTGCCTGGGACAGTCCCGCATTTTGCAGGTCTGTCCCGGGCACCTTCATTCCAGGACAATACAGTGTCCCGGAATGAAACTGACACAGCCACCCCCCCCAGGCCAATCTGATGCCCCCAAAAAAGGCCACCACATCACTGCTTTACTGACAGTACTTGTCCTGGCCGGGAATGCCTGGAGGAGCACAATTTGATTCGTTACAGCACAAGCTGATTTTTGGGAAGGGAGGGTGTCCCTGAATGGTAGTTTGGAAATGTGGTCACCCTAAACCTAATCCTTTTTTTATACGTCTGAGCCAAAGTAAGGGCCTTTCTCCTAGGGGATCTAAAGCTTCCAGCATGTTGTGGTGAATATTGTACCTAAATTGAAAAGAATACACTACTCCCTTTAATTGGTTAAACAGAAGCATGTAACACTCAAGTTTTAGAGCCCTTGGCAGCCCTGGTTTTATTTTGCCCTGAAAAGCAGTTTGAATAAAAATAAAACTGCTGTGTGAAAATTAAATGCAAGTGTTCATGCTAAATTAAAAGTTAGACAAAATTACTTGAGCATATACTCCAAGCTGCACATATTAAACAATCATGTAGGTGTTCACAAATAGATCAATGAATCTACACCAGTTATATTTGTTTTAATCTTGCTTTGACCCCAATAAATGTTCCTATGTAATGTAGCGCCCACCCCATTTAGGGGCTGGTCTGAGATAGTAGTTGGGCTCAGACCGTTCTCAATTTATAGGTTGTGCTGTTTTATTTCCAGGATGGTATACTGGTGTGCAGTTCCACTGGTATTACAGATGTGCCTTAGGGTGTCCTCTCTTGGCAAGGATACAGTGGGTGTGGTCGACCTGCTGTGCATGCCGGGAGGGAATACATAAGGGGCAGACGCCGCCTGGGAGGGGTCTTAGTTCCAGATTCGGCGTCCTGGTGCGTGGCGCATGGCCCTGTGTAGAAACCTTTGATGTAAAGTGGAAGCTCCTTGTTTTGCCCGATCCTCACTTCTATCTCTGAAAGACAAGACTTTGTTTTTTTTTGTGTCCTCTGGAAGTTGTTCCGTTTGGAACTTAAGAACTTTTCCCTTCACTGTTTAGGGTAATCTGCTCTACCAAGAGTCAGGAGAGCTGCTGTTTCTCTCCGCTTGCAGCTCCACAAGAGAACTGAACTTTTGGGGTAGAGATAGTTAGGTTCATTGGTGAGATCATCATGCTCAAGATGGAAAATTTATAGCAGTGTTACTTTACCATGTTAGGTAGTGTCAGTGCTATGACGGTTGCACTACCACCAGGTGGCGGTGATTTGAAGGACTTATTATGCATCTCCCTTGAGGAGCATTATTCCATATACTAGGCCTAGTGTATGCAATCTTAGTTGAAGGGAATTATCTTTCCTCGGGAAGATGATTCACTACATGTAGATATTAGTAGGATGTTATTTGTTTCTGTGTATTTTCTCTCCCTCTGCAGGTGGACTACTAGAAACTGCCGGAGAATGGGTGGAGTAGTTAGTCTAGAGGGGTGGAATTGAAAAATTATAATGCTATGTGAATGTGACATTGAGTATGGGATGTCCTGTTTGAATTCTTGTTAACTCTTCCTTCACCTCTTTATTTCATGACCCTTCCCCATTATGTTGGTTCCGGCACAAGTATTTAAAATTGTACATAGTTGGAGATAAATTTGCGCTGGCTCAGGCTTGAGGAGCGTGAATTTATCCCAGACACTGGCGACAGTGTCTCTTTTAGAGGGGGTGTATGTAGCGCCCACCCCATTTAGGGGTGCTATATACCCAAATTTAGGGGCTGGTCTGAGATAGTAGTTGGGCTCAGACCGTTTTCAATTTATAGGTTGTGCGGTTTTATTTCCAGGATGGTATACTGGTGTGCAGTTCCCTGTGGCCTATAGGTGGCACTGCCATAATGGGTCAGGGTTGAACCACTGGTATTAGTGCTGTGCCTTAGGGTGTCCTCTCTTGGCAAGGATACAGTGGGTGTGGTCGACCTGCTGTGCATGCCGGGAGGGGATACATAAGGGGCAGACGCCGCCTGGGAGGGGTCTTCGTTCCTGAGTCAGAGTCCTGGTGCGTGGCGCATGGCCCTTTAGGCCATGGGGCCACGTGTGCATCAGTGCCAGGCACCTTTAGTCCTGGGGCTGCATCTTCAACACTGGGCCCAGCACCTTTAGCTGGAGCCCGCTTCGAGGAGGAGAAGTCCCAGGGTGTCCCTCGCGAGGGAGCCGGCTTCTGAGAAGAGGAGGCCGGGGGAGGATCTTTCTGACGGACCGGTGAAAGTTCACGGTGAAGGAAGGGGCCCGGTAACTCTCTGGAGGGATTCTTCTATCCACCAAGGGCCTAGTAATGTGCTGCTGCTAGCACCTGTCCTTAAGTACCAGAAGCTAAGAGGTTTGGGGTCTGATAGATTCTGTGGCAGAGAGTCTCCCGATCGCATCTAGGAAAATAACCTGATCAAACATCCGAGCATCACTTCGGCTGCTAGGATCCACTTTGTAGGAGACTATCCGGGTGCGCTAACCCTGCTCTGGGATAGAGTAGAGATTGTGATCAGGGATGAGCCGAACACCCCCCCTGTTCGGTTCGCACCAGAACCTGCGAACAGACAAAATGTTCGTGTGAACTTTAGAACCCTATTAAATACAATTAACTCGAACGTTCGAAATCTAAAGTGCTAATTATAAAGGCTAATATGCAAGTTATTGTCCTAAAAAGTGTTTGGGGACCCGGGTCCTGCCCAAGGGGACATGTATCAATGCAAAAAGAAGTTTTAAAAACGGCAGTTTTTTCGGGAGCAGTGATTTTAATAATGCTTAAAATTAAAAAATAAAAGTGAAATATTCCTTTAAATTCCGTACCTGGGGGGTGTGTATGATATGCATGTAAAGTGGTGCATGTTTCCCGTGCTTAGAACTGTCCCTGCACAAAGTGTAATTTTTGAAGGAAAAAAAGTCATTTAAAACTCACTCGCGGCTAATAATGAATTGTCGGCTTTTATCAATACATACAAAAGTCATTGATAAAAAAAAAAAAAAGCGTGGGGGTCCCCCAGAATTCAATTACCAGGCCCTTCAGGTCTGGAATGGATATTAAGGGGAACCCCGCCACAAATTTAAAAAAAAATGGCGTGGGCTTCCCCCTAAATATCCATACCAGGCCCTTTAGATCTGGCATGGATTTTAAGGGGAACTCCACCCCAAATTTAAAAAAAAATGGAGTGGAGTCCCCCCAAAAATCCATACCAGACCCTTATCCGAGCACACAACCTGGCCGGCCGCAGGGGAAAAGGGGGGGACGAGAGCGGCCCCCCCTCCCTCCTGAACCGTACCAGGCCACATGCCCTCAACATGGGGAGGATGTCCCCATGTTGATGGGGACAAAGGCCTCAGCCCCACAACCCTTGCCCGGTGGTTGTGGGGGTCTGCGAGCGAGGGGCTTATCGGAATCTGGAAGACCCCTTTAACAAAGGGGACCCCCAGATCTCCCTCCCCCATGTGAATTGGTAAGGGGTACTTTGTACCCCTACCATTTCACGAAGAAAGCGTAAAAAAATGTAAAAAAAAACACACAAACACCTTGAAAAAGTCCTTTATTAAAAAAAAAAAAAACATTCCAGCGGTGAAATCCAGTGTCCCACGGCAATCCGATGTCCAGCGCTGTCCGTCACTGGTTTTGCCTGAGCGGACCTGATGGGGAACTTCCTCCTCAGTGTTTTAAATGTATAGACCCGCCCCTTCTAAAGTTCCCCATCAGGTCCGCTCAGCGGACCAGATGCGGAACATGACAAGGGGCAGGTCTATACATGTATTACCACAGTGAGAGAAGTTTCCCATCAGGTCCGCCCCCTCGGTATGTCGGACTCGCCTACGTCATTGGCCTGAGCGGGGAACTTCCTTCACTGTGTAAATTTAAATTACACAGTGAAGGAAGTTCCCCGCTCAGGCCAATGACGTAGGCGGGTCCGACATACCGAGGGGGCGGACCTGATGGGGAACTTCTCTCACTGTGGTAATACATGTATAGACCCGCCCCTTGTCATGTTCCGCATCTGGTCCGCTGAGCGGACCTGATGGGGAACTTTAGAAGGGGCGGGTCTATACATTTAAAACACTGAGGAGGAAGTTCCCCATCAGGTCCGCTCAGGCAAAACCAGTGACGGACAGCGCTGGACATCGGGATCGCCGCGGGACACTGGATTTCACCGCTGGAATGTTTTTTTTTAAAAAATTTAATTTTTTTAATAAAGGACTTTTTCAAGGTGTTTGTGTGTTTTTTTAAAAAAAAAATTACGCTTTCTTCGTGAAATGGTAGGGGTACAATGTACCCCTTACCAATTCACATAGGGGGGGCGGGATCTGGGGGTCCCCTTTGTTAAAGGGGTCTTCCAGATTCCGATAAGCCCCCCGCCCCCAGACCCCCACAACCACCGGGCAAGGGTTGTGGGGATGAGGCCCTTGTCCCCATCAACATGGGGACATCCTCCCCATGTTGAGGGCATGTGGCCTGGTACGGTTCAGGAGGGAGGGGGGGCCGCTCTCTCATCCCCCCCTCTTCCCCTGCGGCCGGCCAGGTTGTGTGCTCGGATAAGGGTCTGGTATGGATTTTTGGGGGGGACTCCACGCCATTTTTTTTTTAAATTTGGGGTGGAGTTCCCCTTAAAATCCATGCCAGATCTGAAGGGCCTGGTATGGATATTTGGGGGAACCCCACGCCATTTTTTTTTAAATTTGCGGCGGGGTTCCCCTTAATATCCATTCCAGACCTAAAGGGCCTGGTAATTGAATTCTGGGGGACCCCCACGCTTTTTATTTTTTATTTTTATTTTTTATTTTTTTTTAAATAGATTTTATTGAAGGCATAAGTCATACAGATTACTACAGCAATAGAAGTAATTCTATTTTAACATATCAATAGTTGTGTCAAACCAGTAAATATGGTAAAAGAAGACAATAATGCATAGAGAACAATACGCATCCTAGGAGATAAAAGAGATAAAAGAATAAGGTCCCATGCAAGGGATGCATAAACAGTGTAGGAGGTAAGAGCTTTCAAAGCTAAACATCCCTATGTAAGGGGGGAAGATAAATGAATGGATCCTGGAACTGGGGAGGACCCTAGGAAAACTGGAGAGCAGAGAACAGAACAAAAAAAACAAAAACCTAGGGAGAAAGAATGGGAGATGATGGGGGGGGGGGGGGGGAGGGGGGGGGGTGGAAGTAGACACCAAGCTACCGTTATGAGAGGTAACAAGGAAGTAGACATCAAATTACACTGGAAATATCTAGAGTGCATCACACCATAAAGATTCAGATCCAGATTTAGAATTAGAATTTGTCCCATCAAGATAGGTCACCTGGGGGGGGGAGAGTAGAGTCACTGGAGGTGATGGGAGGGGTGTCCCGTAATAGGAGAATGAAAATAACTCGAGGTTTGCCCGGTCTTCAGGGGAGTGCGCATAGACCAAGTATGCTTGCCATCTGTGGTAGAAACGATGCTTAGCAGTGTCAAGCGAGAAGTCTGTATTTAGTCTGTCTTTGAAAAGAAGCAGCAGAAGTTCCTTTTTGACTTGTGATGTATTCGGGGGTATATTGGATATCCAATTTTTCAAGATGGCTCTCCTGGCGAGTAGTAGGCATATCAAAGACCAATCTTTATGTGAAGGGGGGGCCTTCGGGGACCATGGCAGCAACAACGGGTCCCAATAACCAAAGATGAGGAGGAGTGGGTCCTTAGGTAGTGTGAGGGGGTTAGCTCGGCAGCGGGTGTGTGTGACCCCCGGGATGGGCTCCCCACACAAAACAGGCCCAGCAAACGGAGGTTGTGGTTTTCAAAATCAAAAAAGGTGCGGTTTATTTTCTATTTACAGTGACAAAACACAGCAAAGCAAAAGAAACATAACCAAAATAAATCCTGGTCAAGTTGACCTCTGACTAAACATACAGGTTTCCTAACTAACAACTGGGATCAGCCTAGTTCTGTCCTAGTCCCTAAGTCCCTGGTTTTAAATGTCCAAGCAAATAGCCACACAGGCTTTGTCTCACCGCACAGGGGTTCACTCTCCCTAGACAGTCCACACAGGTCTGGTTCCAGGCATGAGCTAACACCTAATGAATCTGGGAGTTCTTATAGAGGCCTAAATGAGCTGACAAGCTTCAGCTGGTCTCATCAACTCCCTGTCTGCACGACGCCCAGCCCTCTCCCTAGAGGTATGAGTCATCCATGAGCCACTAGCCTTATACAACTCTCCACCTAGTTGTATAAGTCGGCGTAAAGCCTGAATCTGGGCAAAATATATCTACCCCCCTGGATGCAACCAGGTGACTTTACCTTCCTGCTGTCACATACCCCCCCCCTCTTGTTTTAACCTCGGGGTTGGAACACCAGCAATCAGGCATTCATGTACTCGAGACAAAGCATCCACATTCCCCATTTGAACGCCAGGGCGATGCTTTACTGTGAAGTTGAATTCCTGGAGGGCCAGGAACCACCTATTCACTCTTCTATTTGTTTCCTTGTTTTGAGCCATCCACTTTAACGGAGCGTGATCCGTAACCATGTCAAAGTGCCTACCTAGCAGGTAGTACCGAAGGGAATCTAGAGCCCACTTCACCGCTAAACACTCCTTTTCAACGGTGGCGTAATTTACTTCATGGGACTTCAACTTCCTGCTGAGGTAAATGACTGGGTGCTCTTCCCCGTTCCAGACCTGGGACAATACTGCTCCTAACCCCACATCTGACGCATCACTTTGTACGACAAAGTCTTTAGAGAAGTCGGGTGAGTACAACACTGGCTGGCTACATAAGGCTTGTTTCAAGAATTGGAATGCTGCCTCAGCCTCGGGGGTCCATTTAATCATGACCGACCCTTTCCCCTTCGTCAGGTTGGTTAGGGGCACAGCCTTAGAAGCAAAGTGGGGAATGAATCGCCGATAATACCCAGCGATTCCCAGAAAGGCTCGTACCTGCTTCTTGCTGTTGGGACGTGGCCAACTCTGGATGGCCTCGACTTTGTTGAGTTGGGGTTTTATTACTCCCCTCCCAATGGTGTACCCAAGATATTTGGCCTCCTCCTGCCCAATGGTACACTTCTTGGGGTTAGCCGTAAACCCCGCTTCCCGAACAGAGTCCAGGACTGCTTGCACTTTTGGCAGATGTGAGGCCCAATCTGTGCTATGGACAATTACATCATCCAGGTAAGCCGCAGCATACTTCCGATGGGGCCTCAGCATCTGGTCCATTTTCCGCTGGAATGTGGCCGGCGCATTCTGTAACCCGAACGGCATTCTTTTATATTGGAACGCCCCGTCTGGGGTTACAAATGCGGTTTTCTCTTTGGCCGACTTGGCCAGGGGGATTTGCCAATACCCTTTTGTGAGGTCAAGAGTCGTCATGTATCGGGCTGTTCCCAGCCGGTCGATCAACTCATCTATACGTGGCATGGGGTAGGTGTCAAATTTTGTAACTTTGTTCAACTGACGAAAATCGTTACAAAATCGCCAGCTCCCATCCGGTTTAGGCACCAACACAATGGGACTAGACCAATCACTTTGGGACTCCTCTATCACCCCTAAGTTCAGCATTTTCTGTACTTCCTCCCGTATTGCCTCCCGTCGGGCCTCTGGGATCCGATAGGGTTTTAACTTCACCCTTTCACCGGGCGGGGTAATGATGTCATGCTCTACCCCAGATGTTTGTCCCGGCAGCTCAGAGAATACCTCCTTGTTGCGAAGCACAAACTCCTTAACCTCCTGTTGTTGGGGTTGTGACAAGGTGGCTGCTATTCCAACCTCAGGAATCACGCAACCAGTTTGAGCTGGTGACCAAGTGTCTGCGACTAGGGACTCTCTATCCCTCCAGGCTTTCAACAGATTAACGTGATAGATCTGTTCGGGCTTTCGCCTTCCTGGTTGTCTGACCTTGTAATTCACTTCGCTCACTTTTTCCATTATCTCGTAGGGGCCTTGCCATTTGGCAAGGAATTTACTTTCAACCGTAGGGACAAGTACCAATATCCTATCCCGCGGGGAAAAGGTACGGGTCTTGGCTCCACGGTTGTACACTCTCTGCTGTGCCAACTGCGCTTGGGCCAAATGTTCCTTCACGATGGGCATTACCTGTGCAATTCGATCTTGCATCAGGGCGACATGCTCAATCACACTCCTGTGGGGAGAACTCTCACTTTCCCAAGTTTCCTTGGCAATATCCAACAGCCCTCTTGGGTGTCTCCCATACAGTAACTCAAAGGGGGAGAATCCCGTAGAGGATTGGGGCACCTCCCTAATAGCAAACATCAAATAAGGAAGTAAACAGTCCCAATCCTTTCCATCTCTATCCACCACTTTCTTCAACATTTGTTTTAGGGTTTTGTTGAATCTTTCAACCAGCCCATCGGTTTGGGGGTGATACACAGACGTACGCAATTGCGTCACTTTGAACAATTTACACAGCTCTTTCATAACCCGGGACATAAAGGGTGTACCTTGGTCCGTAAGCAGTTCTTTACAAATACCCACCCGGCTAAAAACAAGAGATAGCTCTTTGGCTATGGTTTTGGCCGAGGTATTTCGGAGAGGGATCGCTTCTGGATAACGGGTGGCATAGTCCATTATAACTAATATGTACTGGTGCCCCCTAGCGGACTTGATTATAGGACCTACCAAATCCATGGCGATCCTCTCAAACGGGACCTCAATGATGGGTAGAGGGACCAGCGGGCTACGGAAATGTGGCATCGGGGCCAACCTCTGACACACAGGGCAGGAGGAACAATAATTTTCTACGTCCTTCATCACCCCCGGCCAATAGAATCTCTGTAATACCCTCTCTCGGGTTTTCTCTGTCCCCAGATGACCTCCAAGAATGTGCCCATGGGCCAACTCCAACACCAACTTCCTGTAAGGTTTGGGCACCACAAGCTGCTCAACGGTTTCTTCTGCCCTTTTTGCCACCCGATACAGTAGGTCCTTCTCTACGCTGAAGTATGGGTAAGTGCAGGTATTATCTGGGTTCACTAACTCGCCATCTATTTTCACTACGTTTTCCCGTGCCTTTATTAGGGCGGGGTCTTTCAACTGTTCTGTGGCAAAGTTTTCCCTGTGAACCTCAAGATCAGAAAACTCCACAGACGGTAGGTTTTCGTCTGAGGAGGTGGGCTCCTCTCCAGTTTCTTGAGTCTCCCCTGCCAATACTGATAAGGGAAATTCCGGAGAGTCCTCACCACTCTCAGGGGAGTTCTGGCTATCACATTCCTGGTACATAGGGGCACCAGTGAGGGGCTCAGGATCATCCCACAGTTCCCAGAACTTCGGAAAATCCCTTCCCACAATGGCGTCATGCGGTAACTGAGATACTAAGCCCACTGGATGAGAGAGGGTACCTTTGGGGGTCTCGAAACACACTGTAGTCACTGGATACTCTCGGGTGTCCCCATGCACACAAATAACAGCTACCTTGCTATTCCCAGAGACCTCTGTTTTAACTAACTCAGCCTTTATCAGGGTCACAAGGCTACCTGAATCCAGCAATACCACAACATTTCTACCATTAACACACATTTTGCATAAATGTTTCTCAGTTCCTCGAATGGCAGTGCATGCGACTGTCGCACACAGCGACTGACGTCTGCCCGTCAGAAAGTCACACTGCATGGGTTCCTCCACAACCGGGCAATTGGCTGCAATATGTCCCGCTTGCCGGCAGCGGTAGCAAACGATCCTTCTTGCCGCCTCTTGAGCCGCTGATTTCCCAGGCTGTTCTCGCCAAACTTGGGGTAGAGCTCCCACCCTCTCACTCTCTCCACCCTCACCCCTTGGAATCCTCTTATCCGCCCCTGGGGATGGTCTGGTCTTAGGGTGGAAAGTCCGAGTGTCTCTGGAAGAGGCCGTCAGGTTCTCTGTAGCCAAGTATTTCTCCACACGATCCACAAGACCATCGGCCGTCTCTGGGTCTCCATGGCTTACCCACTTTTGGATGGCAGTAGGAAGAGCTCTCAAAAACCGATCCATTACAACACGTTCCACAATCTTTGGTGCGGACAAAGTCTCTGGCTGTAGCCACTTTCTGCTCAGGTGAATGAGATCATACATTTGAGACCTGGGGGGTTTTCCAAGCTGGAAAGTCCAGTTATGCACACGCTGAGCCCGGACAGCCTGGGTGACACCCAGCCTTGCCAATATTTCAGCTTTTAGCATCACATAGTCTTTTGCTTGGTTAGGCTCTAGGTCATAGTAAGCTTTCTGCGATTCACCAGTTAACAGAGGAGCCACCAGTCCAGCCCACTGCTCCTCAGGCCACTTTTCTCTTTCAGCGGTCCTTTCAAATGTGGTCAAAAATACCTCTGGATCATCCTCTCCAGTCATTTTTGTCAATAAACGACTCACCCCAAAGGACGCGGTATTAGTGGGACGGCTTTCCTCACTAGTCTGCGGACGTTGCTGCATTACTGCTTCCATCTGTTGTTGTAGTCTCTGCTCTTGCTTCTGCAACAGGTCTATGAAGCGGGCCTCAGATTGCTGCTGGGCTCGTTGCTGAGCCTCCAGACTCTGTTGCAAAGTTGCGTTTGTCTGCTGCTGGGCGGCAAGGCTCCTTTGCAAACCTGCATTTGTCTGCTGTTGATTGGCATTTGCTAGAGCCAGCTGCTTCAGTATCTCCTCCATGCTGGCTTAAAAAAAAAACTGCCACTGGTTCTCCACCAACTGTGAGGGGGTTAGCTCGGCAGCGGGTGTGTGTGACCCCCGGGATGGGCTCCCCACACAAAACAGGCCCAGCAAACGGAGGTTGTGGTTTTCAAAATCAAAAAAGGTGTGGTTTATTTTCTATTTACAGTGACAAAACACAGCAAAGCAAAAGAAACATAACCAAAATAAATCCTGGTCAAGTTGACCTCTGACTAAACATACAGGTTTCCTAACTAACAACTGGGATCAGCCTAGTGCTGTCCTAGTCCCTAAGTCCCTGGTTTTAAATGTCCAAGCAAATAGCCACACAGGCTTTGTCTCACCGCACAGGGGTTCACTCTCCCTAGACAGTCCACACAGGTCTGGTTCCAGGCATGAGCTAACACCTAATGAATCTGGGAGTTCTTATAGAGGCCTAAATGAGCTGACAAGCTTCAGCTGGTCTCATCAACTCCCTGTCTGCACGACGCCCAGCCCTCTCCCTAGAGGTATGAGTCATCCATGAGCCCACTAGCCTTATACAACTCTCCACCTAGTTGTATAAGTCGGCGTAAAGCCTGAATCTGGGCGAAATATATCTACCCCCCTGGATGCAACCAGGTGACTTTACCTTCCTGCTGTCACAGTAGTTTCATCAGGGTCACTTTGAAGATGTAAGCCAGGACTTTATCCCAGAAGACGGATATGTGGGGGCACGACCAGAAGCGATGCGTCAGGGAAGGTTTGAGTTGACGGCAGAGAGGGCATGAAGAGGAGGTTTGTGATTGATTAGCATAGAGAAAGGGAATGTGAGCACGATGCATAATTTTCAGCTGAGTTTCCCTCCAAATTTCATTGGGGATCAGTTTATGTATAGTATTAAGACCCTGTAATAGTTTGTTGACCAGTTCTGTGTCTGGGAAGTCTTTGGTCCAGTTGGCCACTGATGAGGAGGCTAGGGATGACGTTGTTTTTAGTAGAAGAGGGCGATATATATCTGAGATCTTATATGAACCTTCCGAAAGAAGGACTTCCGTTATAGAATTTTTGAACCGTGTGTTATCGTGTCTACATGCATTCTTTAGGAAACTGACACATTGTCCATAGTGAAAAGCTTGGGAATGTGGAAGTGAGAATGTGTCGGCTAGGGATTTGAAATTTATGGGACGACCTGTCTCCGGGTCACAGAGTTGTGAAAATTTCGTGAGACCTTTCCGATGCCAAGAGGCAAAGGGATGTTGCTCTAGGCCTGGGGTGAAACTCGGGTGGCCTTGAATTGGAAGGTGGCCGGATATGAAGGGCGAAAGATGTAGGCTTTTTCTGACTTCTCTCCAAGCAATGGCCGTGTCTCTTAGTAAAAGGTTATGTTGGAATGGTATTGGAACTGATTTCCACTTGCAGTGGAGGAGAGCTACTAGGGAGTATGGGTGTGCCATTTGAGTTTCCAAGGCATAATTGGAGTAGCGGGACGCTTGGGTTATCCAGTCTAGACCTGTCCGTAGTAGGCAGGCTAGGTTATAGGTTCTAATATTGGGAAGACTAATACCCCCTTCGCGCCTGGGAAGATATAGTTTCTGGAGGGCTATACGCGGTCGCCTACTTTTCCAAAGGAATTTAGAGATAGCTGCATTGAGAGCTTTTGTATGCTTATGGTGTAGAAGCAGTGGTATAGTTTGGAGTGGGTAAAGTAAACGAGCAAAGCTGACCATTTTCACCAGGTGACATCTTCCCAAGAGCGAGAGAGGCAGATCTATCCAATTATCAAGTTCCTGAGTTATTTTCGTGAGTAGAGGGGGATAGTTGAGATGATAGAGAGAGGCAGGTGTTTTCCCTATTTTGATCCCTAGGTATGTGATATGTGAATGTGCTACCTTGAAGATAGAGTGATGCATCCATGGAGGGTCAGGGCGTGAGCCTATGGGAAGGATTTCACTTTTGCTATAATTTATACGAAGGCCCAAACATGTTCTGAATTCATCGAATACTGATTTGATCGTGGACATATCCAAAGATGGGTTAGAAGAGAGAATAAGGACATCGTCGGCAAAGAGGGAAGTACGTAGTTCGTGATCACCAATGTGAATGCCATGTAGTGGGGCCGTTTGGTTTAAAAATCGCGATAAGGGTTCTAATGCTATATTGAACAGGAGCGGGGACAAAGGACATCCCTGCCTGGTGCCTTTATGAAGACGAAATTCCTCTGAAAGAAGGCCCGCTGCCACCAGTCTAGCTGCTGGGGCAGTATACATGGACTCTATGAGGCGGTAGAAGGGGCCGGTGAATCCCATTGAGGACATTACTAAAGAAAGCCATTCGAAACTAACGTTATCGAAGGCTTTCTCCGCATCTAGAGTAATGATTGCAAAATCACCCCTCAGATTATTTTTGGCATGATCCAGGGCCAGCATCACTTTCCTGATATTTAGAGTTGCAGTCCTGCCTTTAACAAAACCCGATTGAGCGGAGTGGATCAAAGAAGGAATGATGGATGCTAACCTGGTGGCAATAATTTTTGAGAGAATCTTGACATCTAGATTTAGAAGTGAGATAGGCCGATATGAACCTGGGTCTAGGGGGTCTTTGCCTTTTTTGGACAGCAATTTTATGGTGGCTTGGTTCCCTGTGGGTAAGTACGGGCCACCAGACCATATATGTTGATATACCTTACATAGGGTGGGTTCCAATAGTGATCTTAGGGACTTGTAAAATTCGCCTGTGAAACCATCAGGGCCAGGGGCTTTAGAAGGGGCTAGGTTCCGGATGGCCAACGATATCTCAGAGAGGGATATGGGCAGGTTCAGGCTTTCCAATTGTGAGGTAGTGATTTTGGTGAGGGATATTTTTTCAAGGAATGAGAGTGCCAATGGTTTATCTATGGGATCGGCAGCGTATAGGGATGAGTAGTATTGGAGCATAGCTTCGTTGATGTCTCGCTGTGAGGTTCTGATAGAACCTGTAGCGTCTCGGAGGGAGGAGATACATGTCGGGCGTTGAGGGCCCCTGCAAAGTCTGGACAGTAGTTTCCCTGCTTTGTTCCCGAATTTATGTAGGGAGGCGTCAACGTGCGCTTTTTTCGTCAGTTCAAGGGTGTCTGCCCATGATTCAAAGGCTCGTTTAGCTACCTGCCAAGCCTTCCTATTTTCAGGGGAGTCCTTTAAGTACAGGGATCGTTGGGTGTGGTGTAGCCGGGAGCTGGCCAATTTGTAATTTGCCACGGCATTCCTTTTGAAAGAGGCGGCATAGGATATGATCCGACCTCTCAGGAAGGATTTTCCAGCTTCCCAAAACAAATTAGGGTTATCTAGGTGCAGAGCATTGGCCGAGGCGTATTCGGACCATGATTTTTCTATGTACTGTAAAAAATCAGAGTTATTATGTAGGTATGTGGGGAATCGCCATAGTCTGGGGTTTGGGTGAAGGTCGGGGATGTCGAGTGAAACCGAAACAGGAGCATGGTCTGAGATGACAATGTCATGAATGTCAGATTCCGATATCATGGGGACTATGTCGTCAGAGCAGAAAATGTAGTCAATCCTGGTGAAAACGTTGTGGGGGTTGGAGTAGAAAGTGAATTCTCTGTCAGCTGGGTGCCTGAGACGCCAAACGTCATGAAGTTGAAGGGAGTCAATCATGGAGGCAAAGAGGGTCGCGTCTCTGGGGACAACTAGAGATCGGGGGCTTCTGGAGCAAGACCTGTCGTCAATAGGGTGAAGGATAGTGTTAAAATCTCCGCCGATAATATGTGGGATAAGCGGATCTCGAAGGAGCCAAGTAGACAGTTCGCTAAAAAAAAGTTTGGGGGGGTTATTAGGGGCGTAAATGTTAGAGATAATGAAGTCTTTTACCCCTAACTGAACATGAATCGATAGGAGACGTCCTTGTGTATCTGAGTGGGTAGAGACCACCGTGCATGGAAGATTTTTGTGAATGAGTATTAGGACCCCTGCCCTGCGCCCCTGAGATCCGGAGCCGAGGACTGAGCCCACCCATAGTTTTTTCATGCGTGGGAAATCTGAAGTGGAGAGGTGGGATTCCTGAAGGAGGGCAATGTCTGTTTTGAGTCTTTTTAGATGACGGAGAATCTTCAGTCTCTTATTAGGGGAGCGAAGGCCTTTAACATTCCAGGAGACTATTCTCATAATAAGGGGTCAATCGAGAGGAGTTGGGCCGGTATGACAGGATTGGATTGGCGTAGGTAACGGAAGCGAGCTATGAGAGTAGTATGGGACAGTGAGGTGTCTACGGTATAGGGAGGTGGTGATGAAGTGATCAGTGTTGGAAGCATAACTTGGCTTGGGTGAGGTAGAAGAAAAGAAGGATAGCGGGGGAGGGGTTGTGAAAATAAGAACAAAAAAAAAATATATCGTATGGACTTCACTTTTTTCCGCATGGAGTCGCTGTGTAGTCCAGCTCCCATTGCAAGACCCGAATAATGCAGCCTTGACAAAAGGAAAACCCACGTTTACAGGGGTGGTCAATGGAGCAGATTCAGATCGTGTACGGAGAGATATAAAGGCTCTACGCAGAGAGGCCAGAGGGAACAAACATTTGTACCAGCAATTTAAAGGCGAGAGAGAAAAAAAAAAAAAAAGATTTTCATAAACCTGTAGAGAGCAAGGAGAGAAAAGGGAAAAAAAAAGGAAAGGACTGGCCTACCATCAAAATGCAAGTCTGGTTTTCAAAGTCTGTAGGAGAGACCGGTGAGGTACCTCGCCTCAGGGGTAGGGCTGATCAGTTCAGTTGGGTCAGGCGTGGCTATAGCCGAGAAGATGGAAGAAGAGTATTAGTCGATTCAGCTGAGCATGGGTTGGTGTAGGTCTGGTTTCGAGGGCCTGAATCTTTTTGGAGAGTCCTTACGTGGGCTTCTTTGGTCGAGACCACGGTTGATTGGAGGCGTCCTGGGTGAGGGGCTGATGTGAGGTCCCGAGTGAAGAGAGCGTAGGAAGGCTTCTGCTTCAGATGGGTTTTGGAATGATAGCTGGTCGCCATTGGGAGCTTTGAGCCGCAGGGTGGCGGGGAAGGCCAAGGTGAATTTTATTTGTTGGCGGTGTAGTTCCATGCAGACTTGCTGGAAAGCCTTCCTTTTTTTTGACACTTCTATGGAGTAGTCCGCAAAAATTAAGATCTGCATTCCATATATCTGGAGAGATCTGGATTGCCGGAAGTTTTGCAGAATGGAGGCTTTGTCTGCGTAGTTTAGATATTTGGCGATAATCGGTCGTGGCGACTTGCGCTCTGAGTTAAAAAGACCCATGCGGTGTGCCCTTTCCACTGTGCAGGGGCCGGGGAGGCCTAAGGACTCTGGAATACGTCTTGCACATAGATCCGTGAGGGCTGATGATTGCAGAGATTCTGGTATACCAATAAAGCGCAGATTGCACCTCCTGGACCTATTTTCCAAATCGTCCAGCTTGTCTAATATGAACTGATTGGTTTTATCCTGAGCATGTTCCAGGGCCTGGGTTTGGTACAATTCATCCTCCAAAGTAGATATGCGGTGTTCTGCCTCATTGAGCCTAGTGGAGTGTTCTCCTAATTGAGCCTTGAGCTGTTGCATGCCTGCACTGACAGCTTTCTCCACAGAGGCAGCTATCATGGGGGTGAGTAGGGCTGCTACAGCCTGTGCAATTCTTTCTGTGGTGTCGTCCCCAGCAGGAGGTGTAGGAGGAGAAGGCTGTGGTGGGGAGGTGAGCGAATCACTGCTTACCTCCATTGCAGGCACCGTTTCCGAGAAGGGAGCCGAGTAGGCCGAAGCCGCGGACTCGATTTGCAGGTGCGCTTGTGGAGCCGCCGCGGTCGCGTGCGGGCGAATGCCGTTTTTTTTCGACGAAACGGTCCATGGCGTGGCCGTGAATGACCAGGGGGGTGGGAGGGTGATAAGGGTAGGCGTCCTGCTGATTTATATGCCGATTTCTTGGGGTCGAGCTGCGGAGCTAGTGAGGGAGGCAGCTACTCCATACGGCGCCGGAACAGGAAGCTCTTTTTTTTTTTTTTTTTTATTAATGACTTTTGTATGTATTGATAAAAGCCGACAATTCATTATTAGCCACGAGTGAGTTTTAAATGACTTTTTTTCCTTCAAAAATGACATTTTTTGCAGGGACAGTTCTAAGCACGGGAAACATGCACCACTTTACATGCATATCATACACACCCCCCAGGTACGAAATTTAAAGGAATATTTATTGTTTTATTGTTTCACTTTAAGCATTATTAAAATCACTGCTCCCGAAAAAACAGCTGTTTTTAAAACTTCTTTTTTCATTGATACATGTCCCCTGGGGCAGGACCCGGGTCCCCAAACACTTTTTAGGACAATAACTAGCATATAAGCCTTTATAATTAGCACTTTAGATTTCTTCCATAGACTTTTCGAATTTGCCGCAAACACCCCAATTTGTTTGCTGTTCGGCGAACAGGCAATGTTCGAGTCGAACATGAGTTCGACTCAAACTCGAAGCTCATCCCTAATTGTGATATCCATTTGTGCCTGGACTGACCTCCCAAAACCTTGCTGTCCTGTCTCTCTTCCACCCTTTTCCTATCTGCTGAACATTGAGAAAATAAACTCAACGTTGGAGTTTAAAGTGGTGTGGACATTGGAATGACTGCAGGGAATACAGAGACTTGTCCCTATATCCTAGGAGACGAGAACCAATTGATGGAGGAACCTAACTGTGGGACCCAAATACATAACACCGCTTAACCTCCTCATCCAGGAGGGTACAGGCATATAGTACGGTGTGCCTTTTTCCTGCAATTGAGCCAAAGCAAGGGAAAAGGGTCCGCGTGCTACAGTAAGATAAAAAAATATATATATCAATCTAAAGACCTTGCATGGATAGATGCTGCTACAGAACAGAAGAGTGCAGACTATTAGAAAAGGTATATACTGAAGACTCTGGAACATCTAAATGCTCTTTAAAAAAAAAATCCAGGTATAGATAATTTATACATTGCATGACGTCACCCCCTTCCGTCTCTCCACCTCGTCCAATCAGAGAACGCTTTTCATTAATTTAGAATATGCAAAGCATTCTGTAAATGGCCTCCATGCCGAGCTGCTGACCTCCTGTGTTCAGTAAGCAGAAGTGCTACTGGAGTAGTGGTTACTGCTTCACCGATTTCCAGCTTCCAAGGGCTTCTACCAGGTGTGGTATATACATAGTTAGGGTCCATGCACACTGGCTTAAAAAGTGCTTCTTCTAAAAGGAGTTATGTGTTTTTGCCTGTAGAAGTAGCTCAATGTTATTCTATGTGTCAATGCACATTAGTACAATTACAGGCATATTTTGAGCTCAGAATTTAGAGAAAAAACCCTTCTTATTTGCGCTTCTGTTGTAACTTTCTGGCAGAAAAAAACGCTTAAGCCACAAACTGTGTACAAAAACGCTCTATATGAGCATTTTTTTTCTTCCAAGGGAACTGACGTTTTTTTTTAAGCCCAGTGTGCATGGAGCCTCACATTAGTCCAAGCTGGACCAATATAACTATGTATATAATATCCATACCGGCAATTGGTACCAGGCCCTGATTTACTCCCTTTGCCGCCCCAAGGCCGGGTCCTTCAATGCCGACACACACACACACACACACACCATCACATAGGGGGACTCCCCAGAGAGCCCCCCTTACATCAGGGTCCCCATAGAGCTTCCCCTTACATCAGGGTCCCCAGAGAGCCTCCCTACTTACATCTGGGTCCCTAGAGAGCCTCCCCCTACATTAGGGTCCTCAGAGCCCCCTCATTACATCAGGGTCCCCAGAGAGCCCCTCCTTACATCAGGGTCCCCAGAGAGCCCCTTCTTACATCAGGGACCCCAGAGAGCCCCTCCTTACATCAGGGTCCCCAGAGAGCCCCTCCTTACATCAGGGTCCCCAGAGAGCCCCTCCTTACATCAGGGTCCCAGAGAGCCTCCCCCTACATCAGGGTCCCCAGAAAGCCTCCCCTACATCAGGGTCCCCAGAGAGCCTCCCCCTACATTAGGATCCCCAGAGAGCCTCCCCCTACATTAGGATCCCCAGAGAGCCTCCCCTTACATCAGGGTCCCCAGAGAGCCTTCCCTCTTACATTAGGGTCCCCAGAGAGCCCCCCTTACACCAGGTGCCCCAGAGAGCCCCCCCTTACACCAGGGTCCCCAGAGAGCCCCCCCTTACACCAGGGTCCCCAGAGAGCCCCCCTAACACCAGGGTCCCCAGAGAGCCCCCCTAACACCAGGGTCCCCAGAGAGCCCCTCCTTACACCAGGGTCCCCAGAGAGCCCCCCCTTACACCAGGGTCCCCAGAGAGCCTTCCCTCTTACATTAGTGTCCCCAGAGGCCCCCCTCTTACATCAGAGCCCCAGAGGGCCCCTTCCATACGTGTCCCCAGAAAGCCCCCCTCTTACATCAGGGTCCCCAAATAGCTGACTCGCCCCCCCCTTGCAGAGGTTCCCCTGTACCTGGCTGGTGGAGGTGGGAGGCAGCTCTATAGTGTCCACAGGCAGTGGGGATCTCCCTGGGGCTAGTAGTTCTTCTCCGAATGCATACAGCAGAGAGGGGAGGGGCCTCTGACCAGGGCATCAGCAACAGTGTACAAGCAGAGTGAAAGTGATACCTGCCCGGGTCAGAGGCCCCTCTCCTCTTCACTGTATACACTGACACTCGAGAGAGTAGGCTTGTGCAATTCGTTTCGTAACGAATTGAAATTCGTCCGAATTTAGCAACTTTCGGACATTCGGAAGCATTCGAATTTCCGAACAAAGCAATTACGAATAAGACCGAATCCGAAATAAATTATACCGCAAATAGCGAATGCCCGAATGTCTTCGGCATAATTCGTTATGAAAAAGTTACGAATGTACGAATCCATACGAAGCACAATAACACTCACTCTGCTCTGCTCTCTGCTTCTCCCACACCGTGCTGAACTCCCTCTCAAAATGGTGTACAGGGGCGGAGGTTATAGCCGCATGTAAAAAACGAAAGTAAAATACGAGATTTCGAATCCATTCGAAGCACAATAACACTCTGCTCTGCTCTCTGCTTCTCCCTCACCGTGCTGAACCCTCTCAAAATGGTGTACAGGGGCGGAGCCTATAGCCGCATGTTAAAAACGAAAGTAAAATACGAGATTTCGAATCGTTACAAATAACCGCAATGTATTTAGAAAAGTACAAATCCATTCGAAGCACATTAGGCATAATAGGCAGCGTCGTTGTGAGAGAGACACGGAAAATTACGAATCAACGAACCCAAAAAAAGTTACGAAAGTAGGAGTTGTGTCCAGAATCAACGAAAAACAACGTACTCTACCGAAAGTACGAACCCAAAAAAAGTTACGAAAGTAGGAGTTGTGTCCAGAATCAACGAAAAACAACGTACTCTACCGAAAGTACGAATTATAAAGCAACAAAAAATTCAACGAAAAATGTCGCTTGCAAAAATACGAATGAGTCCGAACACGAAAAATCCCGTCTAGCAAAATTACGAATGATTACGAATCAACAGGACCGGAAAGAAACGAACCGAAACGGAACGAATTTTTCCGTTGTGCACAAGTCTACGAGAGAGTACTACAAGCCGCAGGGAGATCCCGCCACCCACACAGGCACCATAGAGCTGCCGATCGCCACCTTCCACCTCTACCCACTGCACTCTAAATGGCCAGCCAGGAGCTGCAGGGGGGATGCGGTATAACGGAAGGGCCCATTCGTAAATGTGACTGTAGTGACCCCTAAAGTTCAGCGGTGCCGCCCCTGCACCCACTTCCGCCCCGAGGCCTGGCCTCGGTGGCCTTGTCAGGAATCCGACCCTGACCGGTACGTCGGCTTGTACGCTGCGATCTGTGTGCACACGCATGGCAATTGGCCAGCGGGGAAGCCGATCAGTGGACGTTCCCCGCAGTGACAGAACATGGATCTGCCGTAGTAAAGGCAGATCTCCGTTCTGACAGGGGATCACACAGAGATCCTGTCTTTCTGCAATGCAGGAAGACAGATCTGTGTGTTGTCCCAGGCAGCCCCCCCCCACAGTTAGAAATACAGTTAACCCCCTTGATTTCCCCTGATGTTAACCCCTTCCCTGCCAGTGGCATTAGTACAATGTCAGTGCATATTTATAGCATTGATCACTGTAATGATGTCACTGGTTCCCAAAAAAGTGTCAAAAATGTCAGTTAGGTGTCTGACCTGTCTGCCGCAATGTCGCAGTCCCGCTAAAAATCACTGATCACCGTCATTACCAGTAAAAAATAAAAATAAAAATGCCATAAATCTATCCCCTATTTTGTAGAACCAGTCAAACGCTTTTTGTGATTTTTTTTTTTTACCAAAAATATGTAGCAGAACACAAATTAGCCTAAATTGATGAAGAAATTAGATTAAAAAATAAATAAAATTGTGGGTATGTTTTATAGCAGAAAGTAAAAAATATAATTTTTTTCAAAATTTTCGCTCTTTTTTTGTTTATAGCGCAAAAAATAAAAACCGCAGAGGTGATCAAATACCACCAAAAGAAAGATCTATTTGTGGGGAAAAAAGGACATCAATTTTATTTGGATGCAAAGACTCACGATCGCGCAATTGTCAGCTAAAGTAACGCAGTGCCGTATCGCAAAAAATGGCCTGGTCATTAAGGGGGCAAATCCTGTCGAGGCTGAAGTGGTTAGAGTGGATGTAAATCCTCACATATACCCAGTGAAGTGAACAGCCTCAGATGATACACAGAGATGAAACAAATCTCCTTACATAAGTTTTAAATGTCTATCTTCTATCTTCAGCTTGCTATATTCTTTAGAATGTGAACACTGTGTTAGAATTTTTACTTCCTGTTCAGCACTGAAAGTGGAATTCTTGGCACACAGCTGAATGGAGGAAAGGAGGAAAGGCACACCCCCCCCCCCCTTCCACATAGGCAGAGGAAGGAAGAAATGAGCAGAGCTGTGCAGTGAATAGACAAGCTATCTGCTAATCTATTTATAGCACCCACCCGACACAAATTTCAGGCTGGTTTTATCTTCTGTGTCAAAGAACTTCTCAGAAGTTATCATGCTGATAACAGAAGAATGGAGCAGCAGAAAGACACCGGACTTAGGGCTTTGGAGAGAGATAAGTAAACACTACAGACATATGTGCTAATTGAATGACAATTGCGTGGCCATGCAAGCATTTTACTGAATGCAATTGATAAATTGTTTGTTTTGTTGTGATTAGCTGTGATTGGCCACAGCTGATCACATGGCAAAGATAGGTTGTGATTGGCCCAAATCGTTCGCCCAACACTAATCTTATGGCGCGTACACACGATCGATTTTTTCGACGGTGAAAACACAGTCGAAAAAATTGACGTTAAAAACGAGGAACAGCTTGTTCCCCTCACACACGGCCGTTTTAAATGTCATTTTTTTTTTGGTCGCAAAAAAACGACCGTATGGGCTCCGCGGCAGTGTTTCCCTATGGGAAACACTGCCGCGGAAAACATGTCGAAAAAAAACGACGAGAAAAATTAGAACATGTTCTAATTTTTCTCGTCGTTTTTAATGCCGTTTTTCTCGTCGAAAAAAACGACAGAAAGCCCACAGACTATCGTTTTTCTCGTCGAATGGGAAAAATGTTGTTTTTTTCGACGGGAAAAACGGCCGTGTGTACGCGGCATTAAAGTCATTGTAAACCTCAGATTTTTAGTTTTACCTATAGGTAAGCCTAGAATAAGGCTTACCTATAGGTAGTGGAATTATTTTGTACCTTGTAGTGAAACAGACCTCCGTGACATTTTTTCACTCGCAAGTGCCGTGACTGATTGCTCCTGCACGCATTCGTGGGAGTGACGTCACACGACTCCGGCCAGTCACAGAGCCGGAGTCCACGGCCCTGGAAGGAAGAGGGGCAAAGCTGGATGCGTCCACCAGCGGTTACATCACGGGTTTTCGTTTGCAGGTAAGTGCCACATAATGGGCTAGTATGCAATCCATTATGCTTTTACTTTGCAGGGGAACAAAGAGGAAGTAAAACCCATCGGGGTTGACTTCCTCTTTAAGTTGCCATGTTATTCCATATGGTAACAAGACAATTCCTAATGCTGTATCCTATGCATTAAAGGGTAACTCAACTTTTGTGGAAAAAAATATTAGCAAATAAAAAATAAATATAGCGTATACAATTGCAACTTAATCCATATTGTAACTGATGTTAATAAAAATTACCTTTCCTTTTCAATCTGCAGCACTGTAATTTTCTGTAAAATGCAATATGGCTACCTAGAGGTGTTCTGTAGACAGACTGCACAGAACACACCCTGAAAAGATAATTTCCTGCTTGTGTGATTGGGTCACTGATTTTCCCAGAAGTCTGCACTAAGATACAAGTCAGATTTTGGGCATCCCCTGAAACAAAAAATATCAATATCAATATAAAGGGAAATCTCATCTAAAGGGATGCAGACTGTCACGCACCTGACGGGTGAGCCTGACGTGTAGCAGGAAGGCCTTGCGTACAAACCTGGCTCAAGGACCACCAATGTTATGAACAGTGGCCACAAGAGCCGAGTGGTGTAAGAGTGCCTGGATCATCTCTCATGCAGCTGATGAATTACCAGCGTAGACCAGCAGGTAACAGCAGATGTAGTCAGCTCAGCAGACAGGAAGGAGGAAACAGGAAGCTGGAAGATGCAGAGCTGTGGAGACACTGGATGCGTGGTCAGACAAGCCGGGTTCAGTAACAGATGATCAATTAGACACAAGTGGCCGGCAGAGAATGGTCAATATACAGGCAAAGGTTCGACAACAGGGAAAAAAATAAATAAAAATCGGTCAAATATAGAGATCTAGGGTCAGGATAACAGAAGTCAATCGTAGTCAAACAAGTCGGGTCAAAACAGGGAACAGGTTGGATCTCGGGAACAGGCTGACACAGGAACATGACTATTGTATAACATATGTACCCACTGCTACCACCATTTTCTTACCCCAAATTCTTAACCTTACTATATTAATTGAGACCACACCAAGATTGGAGTAAAAAACCCAGGCCGTAGCAGCCTACTTTATTTAAACAAATATATATATATTCAAATTAACATTAACATAAAATAACTGTTTATAGCGATACCCTCAGTTTAAGAGGGCTGCTTGTTTGTTTTGGGCCTTGTAGTGCACCGCTGTCAACTAGGGATGAGCTTCGAGTTCGAGTCGAACTCATGTTCGACTCGAACATTGCCTGTTCGCCCGTTCGCCGAACAACGAACAATTTCGGGTGTTCGCGGCAAATTCGAAAAGTCTATGGGAGAAATCTAAAGTGCTAATTATAAAGGCTTATATGCAAGTTATTGTCCTAAAAAGTGTTTGGGGACCCGGGTCCTGTCCCAGGGGACATGTATCAATGCAAAAAAAAGTTTTAAAAACGTCAGTTTTTTTAGGAGCAGTGATTTTAATAATGCTTAAAGTGAAACAATAAAAGTGAAATATTCCTTTAAATTTCGTACCTGGGGGGTGTGTATGATATGCATGTAAAGTCGCGCATGTTTCTCGTGCTTAGAACTGTCCCTGCACAAAGTGTCATTTTTGAAGGGAAAAAAAGTCATTTAAAACTCACTCGCAGCTATAATGAATTGTCGGCTTTTATCAATACATAGAAAAGTCATTGATAAAAAAAAAAAAAAAGCGTGGGGGTTCCCCCAAATTCAATTACCAGGCCCTTCAGGTCTGGAATGGATATTAAGGGAAACCCCGCTGCAAATTTAAAAAAAATAGCGTGGGTTTTCCCCTAAATATCCATACCAGGCCCTTAAGATCTGGCATGGATTTTAAGGGGAACTCCACACCAAATTTAAAAAAAAATGGCGTGGAGTCCCCCCCAAAAATCCATACCAGACACCTATCTGAGCACGCAACCTGGCCGGCCGCAGGGGAAGACGAGAGAGCGGCCCCCCCTCCCTCCTGAACCATACCAGGCCACATGCCCTCAACATGGGGAGGATGTCCCCATGTTGATGGGGACAAGGGCCTCATCCCCACAACCCTTGCCCGGTGGTTGTGGGGGTCTGCGGGCGGGGGGCTTATCGGAATCTGGAAGACCCCTTTAACAAAGGGGACCCCCAGATCCCGCCCCCCCTATGTGAATTGGTAAGGGGTACATTGTACCCCTACCATTTCACGAAGAAAGTGTCAAAAAATGTAAATAAAAACACACACACCTTGGAAAAGTCCTTTATTAAAAAATAAAAAAATAATAAAAAAAAAACAAAAACATTCCAGCGATGAAATCCAGTGTCCCGCGGCGATCCCGATGTCCAGCGCTGTCCGTCATTGGTTGTGCCTGTGCGGACCTGATGGGGAACTTCCTCCGCTGTGTTTTAAATGTATAGACCCGCCCCTTCTAAAGTTCCCCATCAGGTCCGCTCAGCGGACCAGATGCGGAACGCGAGAAGGGGCAGGTCTATTCATGTATTACACAGCGAACGAAGTTCCCCATCAGGTCCGCCCCCTCGGTATGTCCGACCCCGCCTACGTCATTGGCCTGAGCGGGGAACTTCCTTCACTGTGTAAATTTTTTTTAAAATTTGGGGTGGAGTTCCCCTTAAAATCCATGCCAGATCTCAAGGGCCTGGTATGGATATTTAGGGGGACCCCCACGCCATTTTTTTTTAAATTTGCGGCGGGGTTCCCCTTAATATCCATTCCAGACCTGAAGGGCCTGGTAATTGAATTTAGGGGAACCCCCACGCTTTTTTTTTTTTATCAATGACTTTTCTATGTATTGATAAAAGCCGACAATTCATTATAGCCACGAGTGAGTTTTAAATGACTTTTTTTCCTTCAAAAATGACACTTTGTGCAGGGACAGTTCTAAACATGGGAAACATGCGCGACTTTACATGCATATCATACACACCCCCCAGGTACGAAATTTAAAGGAATATTTCACTTTTATTTTTTCATTTTAGGCATTATTAAAATCACCGCTCCCGTAAAAACGTCTATTTTTTAAACCTTTTTTTGCATTGATACATGTCCCCTGGGGCAGGACCCGGGTCCCCAAACACTTTTTAGGACAATAAATTGCATATTAGCCTTTATAATTAGCACTTTAGATTTCGAACGTTCGCGTCCATTGTATTTTTTTTTTTTAAAGATATGTTTTATTAAATTTTTTCATAACATACAGACATAGAAAGACAATATGTGGGGGCCTAGCCAGGCCTGTCCCACACACAACTTATACAACTTGCTCCTATATCAGTCTACACAGAAGAAGGTCTGCACATCCATTTAAGCAGCATAATATAATATAAAGACAAATTACAGCAACATAATAGACCTACTAGACAGTCATAGCTGGTAAAATTGCATAGGAGTATAGTTATGGTTCAAGGTATGCTACAACCTACCTACTCTTTCATGGCAGTATGGGGGAAAGGGTCAGGGGGCTAGCCAGCCACCTGCCCCAAATTTTATAAAATGTTTTCTTCCTTTTGCGGATCTCAAAAGTGAGTTTGTAAAGTGGAAGGGCATCATTGACCAGTTTCAACCATAGCCCCACTGTTGGGGTTGCTGCTCCCCTCCAGGTCAATAAAATTGATTTTTTTAGCATAACAGTAAAGGATCCGAAGCAATCGTTTGACCCGGGAGGGAACAGTGAGGTCACCAAAGACCCCCAGGAGGCAATTCTTGGGATTTAATATGTTGGGAAGCCCCAGCGCTGAAGAGAGAAAGGAGTCTACTCTCCTCCAAAACTCCTGCACTATGGGACAACTCCAGAAGCAATGAATGAAGTCAGCTGTATATCCACATCCCCGAAAGCACTCAGCCGAGGACAAAATGCCCATTTTGTGCATCTTGGCCGGGGTGAGATGCGATTGGTGGAAGATTTTTATTTGGATGATCCTGTCCCTGGAGGATACAACAGAAGCCTTGAAAGTGTCACAGAATTCGGACCAGTCCTCCTCTGTTATGGATATATCTAGGGAGTCCCATTTACGTTGTGATGCCTTGAATCTAGGGTTGGAGCCCACCGCCAGTGCTAAATAATAAGTAGAGATAAGTTTCGTGCGGTCTGGGGATCGTAAGAGTTTTTCTAAGTCAGAAATCACAAGCGGGTTGTCTAGTGAACCAAACTGTGCTCGCACAGCGTGTCTAAGCTGATAGTAAAAAAATAAGTAGGTATGTGGTAAGTCAAAGTCAGTTCTCATCTGCACGAAAGATTTAAATCCTTGAGGTGAGTATATGTGACATAAGTATTTTATCCCCCGAGAGGTCCACCTTTGTGGGTCAGGCAGGGAGCCAAATTCTGGTAGTGTAGGGTTAAACCAAAGTGGACTATTAGGGGAGACTGACCAGGAGCCAGGGGCGTGTTTAGGCATCACTGTTTTAAATAGGGACAGAGATGTACGTAAAATAGTCAGTCCAGGTCCCGGGGGTGTGCATCCACGATAAACGATGTTATGCAATGTTTCGAATGATGAGACCATGGCACCTTCAGTGGTGGTACAGGCATTATTCGGGTCAGGGTGCAGCCAATCATGAATATTAACCAGTTGGGATGCTTGATAGTAAAGGTAAAAATTAGGGAAAGCTAATCCTGCCAAGTGGGACGGAAGGCGCAGAGTTTCCAGTGCCATTCTAGGGGGCCTACCATTCCAAAGGAACTCTATACAAATCGAATCAATACTCTTAAAGATTGTTTTGGGAATTTTGCAGGGGGAGTTAGCCAGGACATACAAAAGTTTAGGAAGATATATCATCTTTAGGATGTTGGCTCGCCCCATCAGATCCAGGGGTAAGTCCTTCCATTGTTTAGTTTGGGTTTGCAGTTGGAGTAGTAAAGGGCCTAAATTATTGGTAATATATAGGGATAATGGCAATTGAACTATAACACCTAGATATCTAAAGGAGGTGGCTATTTGTAGTCTAGAATCCGAGTGAACCTGTGGAGCAGGAGTCTGATCTATTGGGAAGAGGGTAGATTTCTCCCAGTTCACTCGGAATCCAGAAAAGTCTCCAAAGGTGGTCACCGTGGTCAACAGACTAGTAAGTGAGTCCTGAGAGTCTGCTAAGTAAACCAATGTATCATCCGCATAGAGCGAGATCCTTTCTTCTATCTCATTTATGGGCAATCCGTGAAGGAGTGGGGAATTACGGATCCGAATAGCAAGGGGTTCCATGGCCAGGGCAAACAGGAGGGGCGACAAAGGGCAACCCTGTCGGGTGCCTCTGGTGATCTTAAATGTGCCAGTGATCAGAGAGTTAATGCGAATGCGGGCGAGTGGCATGGTATAGAGTAGTTTGATCCAGGCTATCAGCCGTGGACCAAAGCCATACAACTGCAAGACCCCAAACAGGTATGGCCATTCCACACTGTCAAAGGCCTTGCAGGTGTCCAAGGACACCACAACTCGGGTCGCCGGACAGTCATGTGGAAACGTCAAGTTGTGGAACAGTCTACGAATGTTCATCCGGGTTGATCGACCGGGTATGAAACCACCCTGATCACTCCCCACTAGTCCTGGAATCACCCTGTTCAGGCGGTTCGCCAGAGCCTTGGCTAGAATTTTGGTATCAACATGAATAAGCGATATCGGCCGATAGGAGTCACATTTTAACGGATCTTTTCGCGTTTTAAGAAGTAAAACAATAAGTGCCTCTCTCATAGAGGGAGGAAGTACCCCCTCCTGCAATGCTGCAGTGTATGTTTTAAGCAAAATAGGGCCAAGAAGGTGCTGAAATTGCTTATACCATTCCACTGGGAACCCGTCCAAACCTGGCGTCTTATGAGCCGGCATCTGTGAAATCGCCAATGAAAGTTCTTCCACAGACAGCGGCTCATCCAACTCTCCCCGGACCTGGTCTGTCAATCGGGGGAGCGACACCTGGCCTAAATAGTCATCTAGTTGTGCCTCTGAATAAGTAGCTCTGGAAGTATAGAGGTCTTGATAAAAGGAGAGAAAGGCTTCTGCTATATCCTGAGGGACAGTACTAATCGTAGTTCCTGAAACTAATATCCTGGGGATAGAAATAGGGGCATGGTCAGGTCTGGAAAAATATGCGAGTAGGCGCCCTGCTTTGTTACCATGCTCAAAAGTCTTTTGCGTGACATAGAGTAAACGTTTTTTAGTGAGATCTAACAAGCGAAGTTCGTATTCCCTGCGACTATGAAGCCACGGGGCTAACGTGGCCGCAGAGGGCCTTTCAGAGTACTCTGCCTCCGCCTTCACCATAGTCTGTTCTAATTCCTCAGTACGTTGTAGATTATTTTTACGCAGAATACCCGTAATTGACATAAAGGTACCTCTCAACACTGCCTTGGAAGCATCCCAGACAGTGGTGAGTCCAGTAGTACCCTGATTCAGTTGCCAGTATTCAGTCACACCTTTCTGGCACTCTGCCTGTACAATCTCATCCTCAAGCCAATGTGAGTTCAATCTCCAGACCCGGGGGCCCGATTTTGGCAGGAGGAGAAGACCAATCAGCAAAGGAGCATGGTCCGAGATCCCTCTAGGCAGGTAAGCTATGGAATGAACCAGGGGGAGTACATCCGCCGGGGCAAATGCCATATCTATGCGAGACATAGTATGGAAGGAGTCCGAATGACAGGAAAACTGTCTGTCATCTGGATGCTTCCAACGCCATAGCTCGGTAAGGGCAAATACCTGGGTCCAGTCAATAAAAGAGGGGTACGGCCTGCCCCCACCCCGCAAGCGGTCTACTGAAGGGTCGAGTACAGCATTGAAATCACCTACAAAGAGCAGGGGACCCGGGGATCGGGACAGTAACATGAGAGACAAATGGGAAAGGATTTCTGAGGAAAACGGTGGAGGAATATATATGTTCACCAATGTAAAAATTGTGGAGGCTATACGGAGGGTGATTATAATAAATCGTCCCGCAGGATCCGACTTCACAAGCAAAGTCTCAGCCGGGAGGGACTTCGCCAACAAAATCGAGACCCCACGGGAGAAGTTAGAATAAGAGGCATGATAGTGGCTGGCCAGCCAGGGCCTTTTAAGGGACTTAAGCTTAGAGCCAGTAAGGTGGGTCTCTTGGAGACAAATGATATGGGGTCTGTATTTTTTTAGATAGGAAAACAGCAGGGACCGCTTGTGAGGTGAGTTCAACCCCCTAACATTCCACGAAATCAGTTTTAAAGTGTCAGCCATGAGTAAGTATAAGTAATACAGGAACAATGCAAGGATAATCATGTGATGCAGCATACCACAAACAGTTTCTATGACACTGTCTATAATAGGTGTGCAATAGTGGCAAAAAGTACATTTTCCTAGGAGCAGCTATACCAACCAAACACCAAAGAGGCCAGTCCTTCTCAATACCTAAAACTTGTGAGAGGACCGCCGAAATAAACATCCCACCCTTAACCCACCCCCCTCCCTGCTCTACCAACCCAAACACAGTGAGCCTTGAACCCCAAAACAAAAACATTCCCCCCTCAGTGCCGGTTCACACTTGTGCGATGCGATTATGAGGGTTTTTTTTTTCATTGTTTGTTTATTAATTACCAGCGCAATTGCAATGCGAATCCAATGCGAATGTAATGCGCTTACAATGTAAATTAGGCACAGATGCGATTTCTGCTCAGGCCAATTGAAAAGCCAAGAAAAAAATGGGTGTTAACTTCCTGTGCTTTCCCTGTTTTCTCTTGTGGGGAGAGTATTGTCGTTGGAGGAGTGTGGTTTTTGTGAGTAGTCAGTGAGGATTTTGTTTTTTGGTCATTATGTTTCATCATGTGCCGTTGATAATGGCAGCAGTTGTTACTGCTACTGCTGCAGTACTGATGGACAAAGCCCGGAGGAAGAGGAGGAGGAGGACCAAGAGACTGATGAGTACAAGAAGATATTGGGTCCATCCAATTATTGTAAATAGGGAAGAGAGAGGTCAGTTTAGGATCCTCTACAATCATCTCAGGCAGCATGAGGAGAAGTTCTTCAACTATTCCCGGATGTCAGTAAATAGGTTAGTACCTGTACCCCACTTCCTTCTCCTCCTCCCTCCTTTTTTCTATCTATCACTGACATGCATACCACTGACCACCAATTCCAATTACCACCAATCCCACTGACCACCAATGTAAGGGCAATGCCAATGACCACCAATCCAACTGACCACCAATGCCACTGACCACCACCAATCCTACTGACCACCAATGTAAGGGCATACATCCCACTGACCACCAATGCCACTGACCACCAATCCCAATGACCACCAATGTAAGGGCATACATTCCACTGACCACCAATGCCACTGACCACCAATCCCAATGACCACCAATCCAACTTTCCATCTCTTTTATCCTTTCACTAGTACTCTTGCCTCTTACCATGTCATTTTGTATGGGCTTTAACTTGTCACTTACATTGGTTTTGTGGTTTTATTTCTTAGTTTTGATGAATTACTTCGGTTGCTTGGTACACGATTGGAGTATCAGAACACCACCTTTCGGAAAAGTGTGGAGCCAGCGGAAAGGTTGCTTGTAACATTAAGGTAAATTTCATCGATATATACTTTGTGAATTTTATGCTATGCACCATAGTAAGCTATAGGAATGCAAAGAATGCAGACATAAATCACAATAAAATTGTCTTCCAAAATAAGTATTTTATTTATTTTTTTCAAAAACTTCTAATCAGTTTGTGACTACATGCTTTGCACCAACCATTGGAGAAACTTTCAAATTTTTTCTTACATATCAAGAACAACATAAAGAGGAGACAACACTCTCCTTCACTTTTCTTTTACTTTTTAAACACACTATGCATTTTTTTCCATCACCTTCTAACTTCCTCTGCCTCTCTAACTTCCTCTACCTCACCAACTTACTCTGCCTCTACAACTTTCTCTGCCTCTACAACTTTCTCTGCCTCTACAACTTCCTCTGACTCTCCAACTTTCTCTGCCTCTACAACTTTCTCTGCCTCTACAACTTTCTCTGCCTCTACAACTTCCTCTGACTCTCTAACTTCCTCTGACTTTGTAACTTCCTCTGGCTCTCTAACTTCCTCTACCTCTCCAAGTTTCTCTGCCTCTACAACTTTCTCTGCCTCTACAACTTTCTCTGCCTCTACAACTTTCTCTGCCTCTACAACTTCCTCTGCCTCTACAACTTCCTCTGACTCTCCAAGTTTCTCTGCCTCTACAACTTTCTCTGCCTCTACAACTTTCTCTGCCTCTACAACTTCCTCTGACTTTGTAACTTCCTCTGCCTCTCTAACTTCCTCTACCTCACCAACTTACTCTGCCTCTACAACTTACTCTGCCTCTACAACTTACTCTGCCTCTACAACTTACTCTGCCCTTCTAACTTCCTCTGACCTTCTAACTTCCTCTGACTTTCTACTTCCTCTGACTTTCTAACTTCCTCTGACTCTCTAACTTCCTCTGACTCTCTAACTTCCTCTGACTCTCTAACTTCCTCTGACTCTATAACTTGCTCTCACTGTCTAGCTTTAACTTAAAGTAACTTTAATTCTAACTTACAAAAGTTTACTAACTCTACCTCTCCACCTTATCCTCCCTGTCATATCCAACTCTCTCATCCTCCCTTCCTCGCATCTTCATCTCCACTTTCCCCACTACCTTTTTTTCTCTCAGTCTCTTTTTCCCTGAGATATTCAAAATAGGATATATAATTTAACAAAAAACATAACGTTTACTAAGAAAGTATTGAATTTCCACATGAAGTTGGTAGTGAAATTAGCAGGTAGTCCTCTACAAATTCAAAAAACTTGGTGAACTATGTTCACCAGGCTTGTTGAAATCATGCCGTTGTAGTGTTGAAGAGCTTGGTGGTGTTAGCAAGGCTTCATCTTGTGTTGAGGGATATTTCCTCAATGGCACAGGTGGGGATATCTCGGTGTCCGGTGGTACACTTGGGGGCCCATATTGTCTATAGGGCATATGCATATTAGAGGCAACTTCAATCGACTGATTGTGATATAGATAAGGATTTTGAATTAGCGGTTTGTGCTGTTCCATTGGTCTTGCTACAGGTGGAAATTGCTTTGCCACGGACGGTATTTGCTCGTAGAGCTGTTGTGGTCTGTTTTGTGATGGCACATGGTAAGATGTTGACTCAAGTGGTCTCATATCCATTGGTCTACTAATATCGGCGGTTGTATTTGGGGGTGAAATTACTGAGGCAACTGGTGAAGGAATGGGATATGGGATTCGTGATCTGGGGGTCTCATAGATGCTAGTGGGTTCCGCAAAACTAGAGGGGTAAGGGTTTGGTGCAGTGTTTGAAGCAGTAGAAAGACTCTGGTGCGTTGGCACAGAAACATGGCGTGGCACAGTAAATGAATGGATGCAATGTTCCACTGCAATCCTCATATTAAAGTAATAGTCTGGCAAGACCTCTTTCAGAAGAGGCACCAAACTAATGGCAAACATTGTATGAGGGCATCTCTGGGCATCAATTTGTTCAGTGATCCCTGACACAATGTGTAGCAATTTCTTGGTCAATTTCTTGGTCTGGTCTTGGTCTTCAACCTGTTCAGCTGCCCTGCAGCTTTGCTTTCTGCGGGAAGTAGATGCCTGTCTTTGCCTTCTGCTGGAAGGTGTCGAAACGTCTGTATCCTCGTTATCCAGCTCATGAGAAGAGGACTCGTTAACCTCAATCA
This sequence comes from Rana muscosa, assembly GCA_029206835.1. Classification (NCBI taxonomy): domain Eukaryota; kingdom Metazoa; phylum Chordata; class Amphibia; order Anura; family Ranidae; genus Rana; species Rana muscosa. Next base: position 45,506,367 of record CM055127.1, read on the forward strand.
CCTCACCCTGGAGCTCCATAGCTAAATCCTCATGATTTGAGCTAGCAAATGATACTCCTTCATCAACGTCAACAGTAACAGCATGCTCCTCCCCCTCCTCCTTCTCTTCCTCCTCCTCCTCCCAACTTGCTTCTGTGCTGCAATACAAAAATTAGAACTCTTTTTTTAAAATAAATAAAAAGATAAGGGGAGAAGTAAAGGTTAGGGCTAGGACAGGATAATTAGATAGAGATGGTAGAGTGACCGATTCATAAATGATAACTTACTTCCTCAATTCTAGAACAGGCCTCAAAAAATCCATGTATCTGGCGAAGGCGTAGGGACGCTTTGGGGGGGGCACCAGACCCACTCCTTGCTTCACGCTCCAGTCTCTGGTGTCTCTGAAGTGTGTCTTTAAGGCTCCGCCACCTAGTGCGTATGAGTCCTTCTGTAAAAAAAAAATAACACAAATTATTTTTCTATCTTTTACAGGTACCTAGCAACGGGAAATTCATTTGCCAGCTTGCAATACGAGTTCAAACTGGGAAAATCTACGGTCAGCACAATTGTACGGGACACCTGTATGGCCATCTGGGAGGTCTTAAGAGATGTGGTCATGAGAAAACCAAACAAAGACGAATGGAACTCCAAAGCTCAGTTATTTTGGGATCGCTGCAACTTCCCTAACTGTGTGGGGGAAATCGACGGAAAGCACATCAGAATTGTTAGGCCAGTCGGTAGTGGGACAAAATATTTTAATTATAAAAAATATTTTTCTTTCGTGCTTCTGGCAGTGGCTGATGCAAACTACTCGTTCACATACATAGACATTGGTTCTTATGGGAGTAGTTCTGACTCCAGCATTTTTTCCCACTCTAGTTTTGGAAGAATGATTCGGGAGAACACACTGGACCTCCCAAACGAACGACCACTCCCTGGAACATCTGAACCCTCTCTCCCTTTAATATTTGTCGGTGATGAGGCTTTCGCTCTTTCGGAAAAAATGCTAAGGCCATATGCCAACAGGTCACTGTCTGTGGAGAAAAGGGTCTTTAACTATCGGCTAACAAGAGCCCGAAGAGTTGTGGAGTGTACTTTCGGAATCATGGCAAACAAATGGCGATTTCTGCACACCCCAATTACTCTAAACATGGAAAACGCCATAATTGCCGTAAAAGCTGCCTGTGCACTCCACAATTTTGTGCGGGAAAGAGATGGATACCTTTTCGAGGACTCTTTGTTGGATGAGATGGAAGGCGCAGATTGGACACATACAAGGGGCAATTACAGAGGGGCCAGCGTCCGTGAGAAGTTTACTGACTTCTTTATGAGTCCTGCCGGTCAAGTATCATGGCAGCTTGATGCCATTGCATAAAGATCAATAACTTTTTTACCAGTCAATGCTGCATCGTCTCATATCTTTTACTTTTTTCAATAAATGTGATAATGTTTTATTGTTCAACAGTGTGTACATGTATTTTTTCTGCTTTGTGTCAACATATTGAGCATGCAATATCATCCCACAACATTACATTGGTGGTCAGTGGGATGCATGCCCTTACATTCGTAGTCAGTGGGATTGGTGGTCAGTGGGATGCATGCCCTTACATTGGTAGTCAGTGGGATTGGTGGTCAGTGGGATTGTTTGGTGGTCAGTGGGATTGGTGGTCACCTTACATTGGTGGTCAGTGGGATGCATGCCCTTACATTGGTAGTCAGTGGGATTGGTGGTCACCTTACATTGGTGGTCAGTGGGATGCATGCCCTCACATTGGTGGTCAGTGGGATTGGTGGTCAGTGGGATTGTTTGGTGGTCAGTGGGATTGGTGGTCACCTTACATTGGTGGTCAGTGGGATGCATGCCCTCACATTGGTGGTCAGTGGGATTGGTGGTCACCTTACATTGGTGGTCAGTGGGAAGCATGCCCTTACATTGGTGGTCAGTGGGATTGGTGGTCAGTGGGATTGTTTGGTGGTCAGTGGGATTGGTAGTCACCTTACATTGGTGGTCAGTGGGATGCATGCCCTTACATTGGTAGTCAGTGGGATTGGTGGTCAGTGGGATTGTTTGGTGGTCAGTGGGATTGGTGGTCACTTTACATTGGTGGTCAGTGGGATGCATGCCCTTACATTGGTAGTCAGTGGGATTGGTGGTCACCTTACATTGGTGGTCAGTGGGATGCATGCCCTTACATTGGTAGTCAGTGGGATTGGTGGTCACCTTACATTGGTGGTCAGTGGGATGCATGCCCTCACATTGGTGGTCAGTGGGATTGGTGGTCACCTTACATTGGTGGTCAGTGGGATACATGTCCTTACATTGGTGGTCAGTGGGATGAATAAATAGGAATGTACTTACGTTTAATTTTACGAACATGAGGTGTGAAGTCATCCCAGTCTGCATACAGAGATTGACAAATTTCAAACCAGCCTCTGCTCTTCTGGGCATGATTTTTGTATTCTTCAATCCGGCTGTCCCATATATAAGGCCTGTCACGGACAAGCCTGATGAGCTCCTCATTATCAATGGTGTTCCGGCGCCTTGGGGCCATCTTCTCTGTTTACATATGGACACGAGACAGGAAACAGGAAGTGAGGGGGCAGAACTGGAAGGAGGAGCTGGAGGTGAAGTATTCGCACATATGTGAACCACCAATGCGATTCCAGAACGATTTACATTGATGTCTATGGAGACTAAATTCGCAACGCAGCGGTCTAAACTCGCACAAGACCCTTTTTTTCATCGCATCGCATTCGGAGAGGAATCGCAACGCATAGATGTGAACCACCATCATTGAAAACAATTACTTTTTGGATGACATGCGAATCTAGTTTGTGTTTGACGCATCGCATTCGGTATCAACTCGCACAAGTGTGAACCGGCACTTAGCAACAGTCTGGGGAAGAAGCGAAAAACCCTGTGGCCTCGCCACCTACTGGTATGGGGGGAAGCAGCAGTTCCATAATGGCTCACAACTGCAGTGTAAACGTCCCTGTTGTAGAATCTGGAGGAAAAAAAAAAAAAAAAAAAAAGGAAGCCCTTCCAAAGGAGAGAGAAAAAAAAAAAATTTAAATAAAACTTTTCCAATAGACATTTTTTTTTTTTTGAGAAAAATAAATCAAAAGAATCTCCCTTTCTCCCTTTTCCTTCTTTCTTCTCCCTCCCCTTTTGAGAATTAAAGGCACAGACAGTAATAAGTGCAAGAGGCACAGTGATAGTAATCTGCAGTTCAAAGGGCAGTGATAATAGGAGCTCTTATCCGGATTATTAATAGTGCAAGAGTGACCTCCGTAGGGAAAAAAAGGGGGGGGGGAAAGGCAATTAGGTCCAGCCTCTGACCAGGGGGAGAAAGTCACAGTAACAAGTTGATTCCCAGAGGACCGAGCCCCTGGGAAGCAGATAGGGGAAATGAAGGGTCATCTGGAGACTCATGTTCCTTCACTCGAGGATTCAATTGCGGCGTTGTTGTCTGGGTTGTTTCCCAAATCTTGAATCTAACCAGGACATAGCTTCTTTAGGACAAAAGCAAAAGTGGGCTTTGCCTTCATGGATGATCCGCAGCTTAGCAGAGAACAACATAGCATAGGGAAGACCTTCATTACGGAGACGATCTTTCACTGCTGCAAAGGATATTCGCTGGCGCTGTACTTCAGCAGAGAAGTCAGGATAGATGGATATGTTGTTGCTGTTGAACTTGAGGGGACCTTTTTCTCTGGCCAGGCGTAGAATAGTAACCTTGTCCCGGAAGTTAAGGAATTTTGCAATGAGAGATCTCGGGGGGGCCCCAGGTTGTGGGGCGCGCGGGGGGGTGCGGTGCGCCCTCTCAATTTCAAAGGTGTTGGAAAATTCTTCCACCCCGAATACATCGCGCAGCCATTTGTGCAGAAATCTTTCCGGGCGGGGACCCTCCGATCTTTCCGGGAACCCCACAAATCGGAGGTTGTTCCTTCTGGAACGATTCTCCAAATCATCCAGCTTAGCTCTGAGGACCCCCAACTCATCCGTGGCTGTGCGTACAGTGGCAGATAATGGATGCACAGTGTCTTCCAGGGAGCTGACACGGCCCTCTACCTCCCCAGTCCTGTCCCTCAAATTCTGAACATCCTGCTTCAAAAGGGAGAAATCAATGTGGATGCTCTCTATTTGTAAAGTGAGGGAGGTTTTGACATCTTTAATGGCTACCAGGATTTCAGCCAGGCTGGGCTCAGCAATGGAGGGGCTCGGGGATGTAGATTCCTCTGAGTATGCTGGGGAGTCTAAGGGTTCAGTGTGCACAGCCTGGGTGCGAAATACAGCAGGGACAGAGCCACTCACCCCCTGATAGGAATCCTGTGCTGCAGATGTAGTTGGCTGCAGCGCGGCCTTGTGCACTGCCGGATGATCGGCGCCATCTTGCCTTCTAAACCGGGCCAGTTGTTCCGCTGCTGATTGGGGCGCGGGTGGCCCGTATTTATTCACCATCATGCCTGTATCTGATGCCCGCCGTCCTTAGGAGCAAAACTGTGCCTTTAGGTAACAGATTGAGGGTAGGATGCCTGCAGGATGGATATGTGGAGCCGGAGCTATGAGATTAAGCAGCCGCTCTCATGGACTCTCAGCCACGCCCCCTGAGTCCATTGTATTTAATAGGGTTCTAAAGTTCACCCGAACATTCTGTCTGTTCGCAGGTTCTGGTGCGAACCGAACAGGGGGGTGTTCGGCTCATCCCTGCTGTCAACCCCTGGCAATCGGCCCTAACCTCTCGTGGCACAGTTAGGAAAGGGGAAAGGACGGTATACTGTACTATCTCTATACTGTTATACGGTACAACCCCTTTGTATCCCAGCACAGTAATTGACACTGACAACCAAATTACTTAACTATAACTTTTTACTATTGGTAAAAGTGTAGCTATACCCTCAGCTTAAGAGGGCTGCTTGTTTGTTTGGGCCCCTGTAATGCACCGCTACCAACCCCTGGCAATCGGCTCTGACTTCTCTTGTGACACAGTTAGAGAAAAGGGGGGGGGGAGTAGTGGTATAACTGTACTATCTCTATACATATATATATATATATATATATATATATATATATAACACAGTACAACCCCCTTTGTATACCAGCACAATAATGGACACTCACAAACCAAGTTACTTAACTATAAAGCCGATGGATGGTTTTCATCAGACCAACCGATCATGTATGGTACCCATCGGTCTTTTTTCCATCGGTTGTAAAATAATAGAACTTGTTTTAAAATTTTCCGATGGATAAAAAACCGATGGGAATTTCCGATCGTCTATGGGCAAGTCCATCGGTTAAAAAACCCATGCATGCTCAGAATCAAGTCGACGCATGCTCAGAAGCATTAAACTTAATTTTCTCGGCTCATCGGAGTGTTTTACGTCACCGCGTTTGGAACGGTCGGTTTTTTGACTGATGGTGTGTGGCCAAGACTGATGAAAAACAGTTTCATCGGATTTCCGATGGACAAATCCATCGGACGAAAATCCATAGGTTATCCGATCGTTTGTACAGGGCTTAACGGTTTACTGTAGGCAACAATATAAAAGAGTAATTGAAAATAATACCTGTCACCTGTATCTCATAGGCACCACATCCCTTCATTAAGAAGCTATATAGGAATATGAAGGTATTGGGACTTTTAAGGTGCAACAACTACACAATATTCAATATAAAAAATATAATTTTATTACAAAAAAAAATGAAAATTCATATGTACAAATATACATGAACCATCAAAATAAACATAATAGAGTTTCCAAAGTGCATACAGACAAAATTCTCTACATGTTTCGCCATTTTGTAGGCTTCCTCAGGAGTTTGTCATGCAAATACTGGAAACAAAGAAAGAAAAATAATAAATACATAATAATATTTACTCAAATTTCAAACTCAAAATTACAAAACAGAATATTATTAAGAAAAAAAGGATAACTGAAAACCATAACCAGCCCAATGGTTGCTCAAAAGTTCATCTCAAAATTAGATCTATTTATTCAAGGTACAGTATATGACCTTATTAGTATCAGTTGTAAGTACATTACCTGCAAATTTTGATGGTACAATCTAAAATGAAGAATGACCAGATAGCCAATGAGCTATCCCACACGGGGGCGCCCGTAAGGAGGGGATCATATGGTGTATCATAGAGGGGGAGAAATACTGGCACAAATAACCACCCGGATATTACTAGCACAGGAACAGAGGGCCATCTGGGGGAAATTACAAAGAAAATTCGAATGAAGTCAAATAACAATCTATGTATAAGAGTAAAGGCGTCTCCATCTAGTTATACGGCACATACCCCATCAGTATTTACCTGTTTATGGCTGTTGATAGTAAAAAATATATTAGAATAGGCAAAAAAGGGGCAGTATCTCCAAAGTACCCCAATCAGTGTCCACTCTAAAGGAAAAAGAATTAGTGGAAATTACTATAAATATATAATAATCCCCTCTAGTTGGTAATCAGAATTTTAATTTTTTAGCCATATACTTGCTAGCTGATATATACCTGGTTAATCCAATTGGATAAAGTGTGTCCACATTAGGGCATCTCTGCCGAAAAACTTGTTTTACAAAACCGATCAATCAGTTTACTGAAAAAATATATAAAATATAAAAACCATTTTAGATTAAAGACCAAGTAAACCAGACAACAGGATAAAAACCAATGTTGCCCATAAAGAGATCTAGTGCCTAAGTAATTTACCTTTGACTGATATCTAAGAACGTCTTCTCCCCAGAGTGTTGGTCATGCTACTGATTTACAAGGCTGCGATCCGGACTATATACCCCCCCTCCCCCTTCCCATTGGACGCACAATGGCGCCAAATCAATGGGCGGAGCGGGCACGTCAGTTCCGACATCCGCCCATCGTCAGATCCGACCCGGAAGTGACAATTCCACCACTGAAAAACCGGAGACGTCCGCCGGAAGCGCCACCCCGCTCATCAGGAGAAAACATCCTGACGAGCTGGACGCACCATAAGACGGATCCGGAAGGGGAAAACATGCCTAAAGTATAGAAAAGGGCAGACTTCCTTTTAAAATCACGGCAGAAAGGGCACATTGGATGTTAAAAAAATGGGGCCAGGATATCCGGTGGGCTTAGTCAGATGGCGCTCAGATTGTCTCCCAAAGGAGAACAAAGAGAAACGCCCTGGGCGCCCATATGATCACCAAATCCCCCCCAAAAAAAGAAAAGGGAAACGCCACCCTAAAAAATGTGGTAAACTCCATTGAAATCAATTGCATATAATGTAGATTTATCAATGATTAAAGAGAGCCCCTATGGAATATAGAAATGGTACATTCAGTCACCTGTACATAAAGACAAATTTAATAAATGTTTTGTAATTTTGAGTTTGAAATTTGAGTAAATATTATTATGTATTTATTATTTTTCTTTCTTTGTTTCCAGTATTTGCATGACAAACTCCTGAGGAAGCCTACAAAATGGCGAAACATGTAGAGAATTTTGTCTGTATGCACTTTGGAAACTCTATTATGTTTATTTTGATGGTTCATGTATATTTGTACATATGAATTTTCATATATTTTTTTGTAATAAAATTATATTTTTTATATTGAATATTGTGTAGTTGTTGCACCTTAAAAGTCCCAATACCTTCATATTCCTATATAGCAATATAAAAGAGTAGTTTGGGTACAATATTTTATGCAGATCCCTGCTATAAAGGTGTACACGTTATATGCATATGACATTCAGTTACGCAATAACAATAGTATAAACCCCGCTGCAGCTATCCTCCCTCGTGAGCAAAGAAATGGCCCCCAGCAATGTCCTAACTACCCAGTCAGGCCTGACTATAACTGTGGGTATAGTTTGGTGAGGAATCTTCGCTAGCAACTGTCGGTGGTGCACATGGAGAAACAAATTGTAATCCAATAAGGGGTTGTAGATAACCGCTAACCTGGCAAACTGGAGAGACTGGCAAACTCAGTTCAGAACAACAGTCTCTCCAAAGTATAACTATGTTCAATAGAAGGCCTAGGCAAAGTTATTGATTAAAGGTTCCGAGCTGGCGCTCTCTCACCCAAACCGGACCAACTCCTGTCCGGTTCCTCCGCTACTATGAGTGGCGTCACAGTGGAGTCCTTGGCCCTTCAGAAGATGATGGCACCTCAGGTGGATCGGATGCTCTGCAGACTCCCCAGCGGAACGGAAGCTCTCTGGAAACAAAGAAGGCGAGGCCCAGGCTTCAGGCCTAGCACGCGCAGCAGGTGAGTGCAGCAGAACCTCTTGCAAGGAGGGCGGCGTTCCAAGAGAAAGCCGCGAGCCCTGCCCTTCCCTTTTAAAGTCCACCCCAGCAGTCCTTGTGCGGGTAATGGCACCCTGGGTGCCGCAAAGCATGCCGGGAAATGTAGTCCTGTGGGTAAAAAGATACACTGCTACAAAAGTATAAAAGGTAATTTGTATACAATATCTTATGCAGATCCCTGCAATATAAGTGTACACATTAAAAGGGTATAACATCCAATAATGCAATGAACATATAATAACCCCGCTGCAGCTATCCTCCCTCGTGAGCAAAAAATGACGACCAGCAATGTCCTATACTACCCAGTCAGGCCTGACTATAACTTTGGGGTATAGTTCATTGAAGAATCTTCGCTAGCAACTCTCGGTGGTGCACATAAAGAAACAAACTGTAATCCAATAGGGGTAGCAGATGATCGCTAACTTGGTAAAGCTGGAGAGACTGATAAACTCAGTTCAGCAGACAGTCTCTCCAAAGTATAACTGTGGTCAATGATGGGCCTAGGCAAAGTTAATAGGCAACAAAGTTACTTAGATGTGGTTCTGAGCTGGCGCTCTCTCACCCAGACCAGACCGACTCCTGTCCGGTACCTCCGCTACTGTGAGTTGCTACACAGTGCCCACAATGCACCGGGTCTTCGGTCCTCCAGAAGATGGTGGCACTTCAGCTGGATCGGATGCTCCACAGGCTCCTCGGCGGAACGGAAGGCTCTCTGGAACAAAGTGCGAGGCCCAGGCTTCAGGCCTTGCATGCGCAGCAAGTGAGTGCAGGGATCCTCTTGCAAGGAGGGCGGCGTTCCAAGAGAAAGAGCGAGGATCCTCCTCTCCCTTTTAAAGTCCACCCCAGCAGTCCTTGCGCGGAGAAATGCACCCTGGGTGCCTCAAAGCGTGCTGGGAACTGTAGTCTTGTGGGTGAAAACGATACCCCGCTACACGTTATTAACCCAGTCTACACAGCGTTGATCTTTGCAGGTTCTTCCATAACCTCTGTGAACACCATACTGCACTGCGGTACCTCCCCAATGTGGTTCCTAGGCCTCAAGCCGACAAGCTGGCTCAGAGACAATCCCTGACCGTTGTGCCCCATTACCAATTCCCAGCTAAACCTCCGTTAGCTGGGATACCACTATCAGGACCCATACCAACGCTGGGTGCTGAACTCCTCCTTCTGAAATCTCTTCCATCCCCTGCAAAGATCAACACCCGCCACTGCCACGACATCCAAGTCCCCGAACCTGTTTTAAGAAAACACAACACCGAAACACCACATCACAAACACACAACTAAAACAAAACAAGGGGAGGGTGGGCGGGAACTTTCCCTCACACTGCGGTGACTCATGGGGAGGGGCAACCTCTTTTATTTCACTTCCCTCCCCTCCCACACTGCACCTTCCAAAACCACCCCCTCTACTGTTCTGTGTACCCTGTTAACTCCGTCATGTCCAGCCCTGCGCCTATGCATTACATTTATGCTCTGGGCTTTTCTTGACTATTGTATAACATATGTACCCACTGCTACCACCATTTTCTTACCCCAAATTCTTAAACTTACTATATTAATTGAGACCACACCAAGATTGGAGTAAAAAACCCAGGCCATAGCAGCTTACTTTATTTAAACAAATATATATATTCAAATTAACATAAAATAACAGTTATTAACCCAGTCTACATAGCGTTGATCTTTGCAGGTTCTTCCATAACCTCTGTGAACACCATACTGCACTGCGGTTCCTCTCCAATGTGGTTCCTAGGCCTCAAGCCGACAAGCTGGCTCAGAGACAATCCCTGATCGCAGTGCCCCATTACCAATTCCCAGCTAAACCTCCGTTAGCTGGGATACCACCATCAGGACCCATACCAACAATAAGTGCTGATCTCCTCCTTCTGAAATCTCTTCCATCCCCTGCAAAGATCAACACCCGCCACAGCGCCCAAGGGAAACACCTTACCCTTGGGTGCCCCTCCACACCCGAAGTGCTCTCTGAATGCCGTCTTGCAATCCTAACACCCACATGTCTATTTCCACCTCATTCAGATGCACCCCATCCTTCCTCAAGTATCTCCAAGTCTCACACTCCAAGTCCACGTGCCTTATAGCCAACCCCCATTCCTAACCATGAACCTGCTCACATCACTATTGATCTTCTTCCAGGCCCTGTTCACACCCTCCACCGACCTGTCCATCCTCCATGTTGTACGAGCCACCATGTCTGACCAAACAATGACCATGTCGGGAAATTCCATCATCAGCCCCCATACATCAAATTTGATGTCGCGCGTAATGTCTATCAGTGATCGAAGCCCCAGATTGTTGCCGCCCACGTGTAAAACTAAAACGTCAGGCGGCCTGTCCCTTTGTGCATAACGCTGCACTTCAGGGACCACATTACCCCATAACATCCCAGGGACACCCAGCCACCTAATGCAGGCCTCCCGTCTTGAAAACCCCAACTGCCTGCCTTCGTATCTAATGTCACACCTCTGGGCCCCCCAGCACACATAGGAATGGCCCAGTATCCAGACCAATCCTGTCACCGAACCTAAAATTAGAAGAGGACAAACAAAATGCCATGACCACTAATACTCCACTCTACAACTGGAAAAACAGCAGCTCCTCTTACTCCTACCCTAATACATCATAACCCAACCACCAAGTGTGGCCTAACGTATGTTTGAAACCTCCTTGATTCCCACCGTCCAATACGTTTTACTGCCTCCACACCCATACCAGTCCTGGCTGCCTCTGTCGCTGCCCCTATCCGAAATAAGTGAGAAGAAAATTCTGTCTCAACCAAACACAATACCCTTAAACACTTTCTGAAAACGGCAACAAATTGAAAACGCGATAAAGGAGATCCGTCCAAATGAACCAAAAACGGACCCCTCAGTTGGCGGGAGGATATCCAAAAACCCCTGAACTGCCTTCACCGGGCACAGTGGCGATCCCGGCACAGAGAAAACCTGCACTGACCTCCCTTTTCCCGTTTGATCTGTCTTTGACCTATGTAAAAATAAAGATAACCCTTCATCTTCACATGCCACCTCCTGTCACCTTGAACAAACAACAGCCACTCCTGCCATACCTTGTTGTAAGCGACCATGTAGCCCCACTCACTGACTTCCTGATCCATCCTGCGACAAGGCCAATGCTATCCCCCACAACCACTCAGGACAAGGTACACCCAGCTGCTCCGCCTCCGGCGCCAACTCTCGGAACCTGTCCCACTGGAAGCGAGATAACGCATCACCTATAACATTCTCAACCACCGGGAGGTGTACTGCATGAATTAATACATTAAGATGCAAGCATCTCAGAACCAAGTGTTGCAGTAATCTAATCACTGGCGGAGACGATGCCGAAACCCTATTGATGACTTGCACCACCCCCAAATTGTCACCGTGGAAACGCACCTTCAGATCCCTGAACGAAGCACCCCACAATTCTACCGCCAACACCACCGGAAACAGTTCCAGCAACACCAAATTCTTTGTAAATCCCGCTTCAACCCATGACCGTGGCCATGGACCCGCACTCCACTGCCCTTGGAAGAAAGCTCCAAAACCTGTGGATCCTGCTGCATCCGTGAACAGTTACAGGTCATAATTGCTCACTGGCCCTGACATCCATAAACGAGTCCAAGAAGGTATGCCACACCCTCAAATCCTCCCTGTGCTCCTCTAACAAATGCACAAAATGCCTCGGAGACCTGATTCCGGCTGTACTCGCCGCAAGGCTACGTCAGAAAACCAGCCCCTATTGGCAAAATGTGGCATGTAAAATTCAGCTTACTCAATAACGATTGCAGTACTCGCAGCTGAACTAGCGTAATCCGATCATACCAGCTACTTCCCTTTTCAAATCCGTTAACTTGTCATCAGGCAACCGGCATTCCATTGCCTCCGAGTCCAGGACAATGCCCAGAAACGTGATGACCGTGCTAGGTCCCTCCGTCTTCTCGGGTGCTAACGGAATGTCAAACCTGTCTGCTATTTGTTCCAATGTAGCCAGGAGCACCCTGCAGATTGTGGAGGAAGCCGGGCCAATGCAGAGGAAATCGTCCAGGTAATGAATTATGGAATTCACACCTGACACATCCCGCACCACCCATTCCACAAATGAGCTGAATTGCTCAAACAAAGCACAGGATATAGAACAACCCATTGGTAGGCATTGGTCGACATAGAATTCATCATTCCACCGGACACCCCAGCAACCGGAAACTATCCGGGTGAACTGAAAGTAGCCGGAGGGCTGATTCCACATCCGCCTTAGCGAGCAATGCCCCTTTTCCTTAACGACGCACCCACCCCACCGCAGCATCAAACGATGTATAAGTCACTGAGCATGCCTCCCGATCAATAACCTCATTCACCGACCCCCCCTTCGGAAAGGACAGGTGATGGATGAGCCTAAATTTGTTGGGTTCCTTCTTCGGCACTACCCCCAGCGGGGAAACAACCAAATCGGAAAACGGTGCGGACGGGAAGGGACCCCCCCATGCGACCCAGCGCAACTTCCTTCCTCAGTTTCTCAGAAACCACCTTTGAATGTTGCATGGCTGACCGCAAATTACCAGCCACCGGGGGGATAACCTCTAAGGTACATGGAATCCTAAAGCCCACCGTGAAACCTGCCTCCAACAATGGGGCCGCTTTCCTATCCGGATACCTACCGAGGAACGGCCGCATCCTTTCCACCATCACCGGAGTCCTCCCACTTGTTTCCAGCCTCCCCGGAACGGCCTTTTCCGTGCTTGAAACATCTGGACGAAGGATGGGACCCACCACACCCTGAACACTCATGTTTGTACCGGCATGTACCGCCGAACTTGCAGGTCCCTGTATTGTATTGCCAACATACCCCTTTTTGTTTCCGGCCGATTGTCCCTGGGCTGAAGGTCCACCGCCCCCCCCCCCCTGGAAAAACAGATTCGGAGCCTGCGCAGTCGTCATCAGGCGCATCCACAGGCTGATATCCTTATGGTCCCATCTCAACTCCGGCCGCACAGCTCTACGTTGCCGAAACTGCTCATCATACCTCAGCCATGCCGTTCCCCCGTAGACTCTATAAGCCTCCCCTATCGAATCTTGGTAACAAAAAAGCGCCAACAATATTCGGGTTTCTTTTCCCCAATCACACTTGCCATGACGGCGAACACCTGCAGCCAGTTGGCAAATGTCCTCGGGATCAACCTGTACCTCCTTTTTTCCTCGTCCTCCTTCTTGGAATCATCTGGTTTTACCCTATCCAAGTTGAACTTTTCTAACGGTAGCAGGGAAAACATCTCCACATACTCACCCTTCCACAGTTTTTCCCGCACTTCAGGTTTCAGGTGTGCTCCCAATGGCCCTTCATAGCAAACATAAACCTCACATTTTGCCGAATCAGCCAGTCTGTTGACGTCCTGTCTGCCTGCCGTTTCCCCAGCCACCACAGCCTTGGCCTTCTCCTGCGTAACCCCCCCCCGCCAGGGCCTCCACGATGGGCAAAGTAGCCGGGGCAGTCACTGCCCAGGCCGCTGCCCCGCTCTGCGCTGCTCTGGCCTCCCCGGCCACCCCAGCCGGTGGGACCCAGGCTGCCACTGGACCCGCAGGTGCTCTTTCTGCCTTCTCATACTTTTGCACCAACTCCTTTATCCTCGCAAGGAAACCCAACAACCCCACAGCTTCCCCAGCTGCCCCTGCTACCGCCGACCTGTCTGCAACAACCCCCGCCTGGCCCACCTGCTCTATGCTGCCAGACAATCCCACATGAGATAATTGTAAAGGTGACTTACCGGGCTGCACAGGCGCTGCCCCATCAGCCGACCTCCTGTTCACCACCGCCGTAGCACCTCCGGAAAGGGGGACCGCCTCCTCTTCCGACACCGACAGGTCTCTGACCGACCCCGGTCCAGATCCGTCCTCCTCGTCAGACGAAAGCCGGCCCCGCGTAGCAGCTGAGGCTGCCGATGGACCTGCAGACATCCGTACCCTCCTCCGCGCCGCATACCCACTCACCGAATTCTGGACAGCCTTCCCAGGACCAGTGTAAGATGCCTCAGTCCTGTAGGCCTCCGCTCTCCCGGATGTCACAACTGACTGTCCTGCACCGCTCCTCCTACAGTCCCCAGCCAAGGAAAAGGAAGGCCTGGGGATCTCTGCTACTCCGCTCCTTGGTGTAGGCTTCAAGTCTTCACCCACCCCCTCTACTGTTCTGTGTACCCTGTTAACTCCGTCATGTCCGGCCCTGCGCCTATGCATTACATTTATGCTCTGGGCCTTTCTGGTATGAGCTGCAGATCAGACAGCGAAGTCTCTGTGCAGCTGAGATGTTTAAATAAGGCAGCTTGGCACCAATCAGTGCAATTACTCTGTACCATTGTTAACCCTTAGGTGACCACTACGTTGGGTGGCAGATCCATGTCACAGACCCTGCCACTTTCCTCAGTAGAGCCTTGCAAGTGCAGCAGCTGATTGATGATCATAAAACCACTCCTATATGGATTCATTCAGAACATGAACACAGACAAACAGCTATTACTTTAAAGCCTCACACACGATCAGATTTTCTGTGGACAAAGCGTAGGACTTTTGTCCGAAAGGCGTTGGCCAGGAACTTGTATTGCATACAAACTGAAAAGAATTATAGGCCAACAAACACGAAGCTACGTGGTTTTTCAGCTCTTTAGCGCCACTCTTTGGGCAACTTCTAATGTTGTGTTATGGTTAGCATTGCTTCTGAGCATGCATGTTTGTTCTTTGGTGTTTTGCCTGACGGACTTGTGTACACACGATCGGATAATCAGACAACACACATTCATTGGCGGACAATTTTATAGCATGCTATCCCACATTTGTTGGCGGAAAATCCGACAACAATTGTCCGATGGAGCGTACAGATTTTCAGACAAAAGCCTGTCATCACACAATTCCCGTCAGATAATCCGTTCGTGTGTATGAGGCTTTAGAATAATGAAAGGTAGGAATCTGAAACAAAGTTTGCTAAAATCCCTGCAATGTACATACAGTGGGGAGAACAAGTATTTGATACACTGCCGATTTTGCAGTTTTTCCTACCTACAAATCATGTAGAGGTCTGTAATTTTTATCATAGGTACTCAACTGTGAGAGACGGAATATAAAACAAAAATCCAGAAAATCACATTGTATGATTTTTAAATAATTAATTTGCATTTTATTGCATGACATAAGTATTTTATCACCCACCAACCAGTAAGAATTCCGGCCCTCACAGACCTGTTATTTTTTCTTTAACCACTTGACCACTGGGCACTTAAACCCCCTTAATAACCAGACCAATTTTCAGCTTTCGGTGCTCTCACATTTTGAATGACAATTAGTCATACAACACTGTACCCATATGAATTTTTTGTCCTTTTTTTCACACAAATAGAGCTTTCTTTTGGTGGTATTTAATCACTGTTGGGTTTTTTATTTTTTGCGCTATAAGAGAAAAAAGACTGAAAATTCTGTAAAAAAATGTATTTTTTTTCGTTTCCGTTATAAAATTTTGCAAATTACTATTTTTTCTTCATAAATTTTGGCCAAAATTTATACTGCTACATATCTTTGGTAAAAATAAGTACAAATTGGTGCATATTATTTGGTCTTTGTGAAAGTTATAGAGTCCACAAGCTATGGTGCCAATATCTGAAAATTGATCACACCTGAAGTACTGACGGCCTATCTCATTTCTTGAGACCCCAACATGCCAGAAAAGTACAAATACCCCCCAAATGACCCCTTTTTGGAAAGAAGACATTCCAAGGTATTCAGAAAGAGGCATTGTGAGTTTTTTGAAGTTGTAATTTTTTCCCACAATTCTTTACAAAATCAAGATTTTTTTTTTCTCTTTTTTTTTTTCCACAAAATTGTCATATTAGCAGGTTATTTCTCACACACAGCATATGCATACCACAAATTACACCCCAAAACACATTCTGCTATTCCTCCCGAGTATGGCAATACCACATGTGTGAGACTTTTACACAGCGTGGCCACATACAGAGGCCCAACATGCAGGGAGCCCCTTCAGGCGTTCTGGAGCACCGAGGCCAATTCTGACATTTCTCTCCTACATGTAAAAATCATTATTTATTTGCTATAAAATTACATAGAACCCCAAAACATTATATATGTTTTCTTAGCAAAGACCTTAGAGAATATAATGGTGGTTGTTGCAACTTTTTATCTCACACGATATTTGTGCAGCAATTTTTTTAACGTGTTTTTTACGGAAAAAAAAATGTTTTGTGCTTAAAAAAAAAAAAACAGTAAAGTTAGCCCAATGTTTTTGCATAATGTGAAAGATGAAGTTACGCCGAGTAAATAGAAACCTAACATGTCACCCTTAAAAATTGCACACGCTTGTGGAATGGCGCCAAACTTCGCTACTTAAAAATCCCCATAGGCGACGCTTTAAATATTTTTACTGGTTACATGTTTTGAGTTACAGAGGAGGTCTAGGGCCAAAATGATTGCTCTCGCTCTAACGTTCGCAGAGATACCTCACATGTGTGGTTTGAAAACCGTTTTCATATGTGGGCGGGACTTACGTATGCGTTCGCTTCTGTATGCGAGCTCACGGGGACAGGGGCGCTTTAAAAAAATATATTTTTTTTTATTGTTCATTTTACTTTATTTATTTTAGTTTGACATGTTTTTCCGCCCCAAAATTTTTTTTGATCACTTTTATACCTATTACAAGGAACGTAAACATCCCTTGTAATAGGAATATGGCATGACAGGTCCTCTTTACAGTGAGATATGGGGTCATTAAGACCCCACATCTCACCTCTAGGCTGGAAAGCCTGAACAAAAAAAAAAAAAACAATCCTGGCTTTGATCGTAGCGGTGAGTCGGTAGAAGCACCGGAGGGCGGCGGGGGGGGGGGGGGGGGGGACATCCCCTCTCGCCTCCTGTAAGAATGATCAAGCAGCGGAACAGCCACTATGATTGTTGTTATGGTGTAGGGCGGTGATGGCGAACCTTGGCACCCCAGATGTTTTGGAACTACATTTCCCATGATGCTCATGGACTCTGCAGTGTAGTGGAGCATCATGGGAAATGTAGTTCCAAAACACCTGGAGTGCCAAGGTTCGCCATCACTGGTGTAGGGAATCGCCGGCTGAAAAAGCTAATATCTGAATGATGCCTGTAGCTGCAAGCATCATTCAGATATCCCCGCACAAAGTCAAGGACGTCATATGACGGCCGGCGGGCGGGAAGTGGTTATTGCAGAGTATTGCCGGGCATTGCGGAGTATAGCAGGGCATTGCGGAGTATGGCAGGGCATTGCGCAGTATGGCAGGGTATTGCGGAGTATGGCAGGGTATTGCATGGGGTATTGCACAGGGGGTATTGCACAGGGTATTGCAGAGTATTGCGCAGGGTATTGCAGAGTATTGCACAGGGTGTATTGTGCAGGGTATTGCAGAGTATTGTGCAGGGTATTGCAGAGTATTGCGCAGGGTATTGCAGAGTATTGCGCAGGGTATTGCAGAGTATTTTGCAGAGTATTGCGCAGGGTGATGCAGAGTATTGTGCAGGGTATTGCAGAGTATTGTGCAGGGTATTGCGCAGGGTATTGCAGAGTATTGTGCAGGGAATTGCAGAGTATTGCGCAGGGTATTGCAGAGTATTTTGCAGAGTATTGCGCAGGGTATTGCAGGGTATTGCAGAGTATTGCGCAGGGTATTGCAGAGTATTTTGCAGGGTATTGCGCAGGGTATTGCAGAGTATTGCGCAGGGTATTGCAGAGTATTGCACAGGGTATTGCAGAGTATTGCAGAGTATTGCACAGGGTATTGAAGAGTATTGCAGAGTATTGCACCAGGGTATTGCAGAGTATTGCACCAGGGTATTGCAAAGTATTGCACCAGGGTATTGCATAGTATTGCACCAGGGTATTGCAGGGTATTTTGCAGAGTATTGGCAGGGTATTTTGCAGAGTATTGGCAGGGTGTATTGCAGAGTATTGGCAGGGTATTGCACAGGGATGGCTGAGCAGGGATGGATGGATGGCTGGATCTGTGACTGCAATTGTCACAGATCCAGCCCACAGTGCTGCTGCTGCCATCCGCTCCCTCCCCCTCCCCTCTCACACTGTACCGATCGGTACAGAGAGGGGAGAGAGGAACCGGCGTCATCACATGACGCCGGTCTGTTTACAAGTGTTTGCTCCGTCATTTGACGGAGCGATCACGTGGTAAACGGTCACTATCAGCGGCGATTTACCGCGGTCACGGAGTTTCCCGTGTGCGCGCGGGAGCGCGATTCTGGGAGGACGTTATATAACGTCCTCCCAGAGTTAAGCAACCACCTTGTCGACGTTATTTGTCGGCAGGTGGTTGCTAAGTGGTTAAGAAGCCCTCCTGTTGTCCACTCATTACCTGTATTAACTGCACCTGTTTGAACTCATTACCTCTATAAAAGACACCTGTCCACACACTCAAACAGGCTCCAACCTCTCCACAATGGCCATGACCAGAAAGCTGTGTAAGGACATTAGGGATAAAATTATAGACCTGCACAAGGCTGGGATGGGCTACAGGACAATAGGCAAGCAGCTTGGTGAGAAGGCAACAACTGTTGGCGCAATTATTTGAAAATGGAAGAAGTTCAAGATGACGGTCAGTCTCCCTCAGTCTGTGGCTCCATGCAAGATCTCACCTCGTGGGGCATCAATGATCATGAGGAAGGTGTGCACACATGTATGTAAACTGCGGTCACAGCACACATTTGTCATATCGCCGCGAATGTCAGAGTGAGAACAATGATTCTAGCACCAGAGCTCCTAGTTTACGCTAAACTAATGAGCTGTAGTGGCTTCTGAAGTGTCACCTATAGCTTTTGGCAATGACGTGGGCACGCGCAATTTTAAGACATGGAGTATTTAGTATATATTTACTTAATGCAAGCTTATCTTTTAAATTTTCCTGAAAATTTGCACTTAATAAACAGTTGCACAAATATACGCATCAACAGAGGTTACAGCAATTTGAAAAAAAAAATGTTAATATATTTTATTATAATTTTGTCTCTTTTTTTCTTTGTTATTTTTTACTTATATTTACTTGATTGCTATCACAAGGGGTTAAGGTGACAGCATTGGGCAGGTGACAGGTACTCTCAGGGCTACCTCATTTTGCCAGCCTCCCATTGTCTTCACCCCTGACTCCTCCCCCTTTGCCCTGCCCATTTATACCCCATGTTTTTAATGAGGCACTCATCAAATGCAGCCTCACCAGCGCCCATCAAATGCAGCCTCACCAGCGCCCATCAAATGCAGCCTCACCAGCGCCCATCAAATGCAGCCTCACCAGTAACTCACATTCGGTCAGAGTTATTCTTACACTTCAGCCATAGAAGTTGGTAATAGCTTGCTGTGCTATGTTTTATTGTTTCTGGTTCCTTTTGAGAGTTACACTACACGAGGCAATCATGGAATAGGATCTTATATGAAAGCACCTGAAACCTCTGCCTATGGGTCTATGAACATGATTGTAGCAATATCACAGGGACTCTTTTGCAGTGATTGCATATCATCAGGTAAGCTTAAACCACATTAACTGGTGGACCTTTTCTATATATTTTCTTTGATCACCATTGTTTATATATCAGGACACAGTGTTGCACACCATATGATATTTACTTATTTTATTCACCTTATCATTTGCGATTTTAATAGTAGGTTGATTTTAGCGCTACTTCACTTATTTTATTTATAATCCAGGAATGTGTGTGTAGCAAGGTCCCAGACCTCCTTCAGTCTAATGAGAACCCCCAGAGCCAAGACCTGCCAACATCCTTCCTTATAGAGTGGTTTGTTAGGCATAGTGGATGTAGTGTAAAGTAGATTCATGGGCACCAGACGCTTCTTAAATGCAAAGAGATTTTATTTCTCTTGAAAATAACTTTGGGAGAGAGGGTTAGGGCCAGGACACCCTTAGGCAGTTGTAATGTTAATTTGGCAGACTCCAAGACTTCTACAGGTAGACAGCCATGCAGGGAAAGGCATCCAGCAAGACACCACATCTGCATGTGTAGGAATGCTGTCTCCTATGGCAACAGTCTTTAACAGTTTGTAACACAAGATGAAACAGTTCCTTCACTTCCACTACAATCACTTCTTGTAGTTCTTCAACTCACTGAGCTACCAGTCTCTCTCAATAGACTAGATGATTCACTGCCCCTGAATCCCTTGAGCTCCTCCAATCTTCACTGTAGTATCTTTCTCAAGCATCACCCCCACTTCTCTGCTGGGTCCCTAGCTTGGCACTCCAGATACTTCTCAAGCTTCACCCCACTGGCCTGCTCGTTCCCTGGCTTGACACACAAGACTGCTCTGCAAGTGTCACCACCGCTGGCTGGGTCCCTGTCTTGACACCTGCTGAGGTTTCCAGATTCTTCACCGTCCCCGGTTGGTGAGAATACTGCTCCAGGACTTGCTTCAACTACTCACTGTGGTCCCTGGTAATAAGGTGGATGGTCCCTTAGTGACCACATTTTCCCCTCTACCTCCGACTACGACAGGTTCTCCGGCCGTCAGAACCGTCACTTCTGGTTGGACTGCAAGCCGCAATCCCAACAGTGTGCTGCTCTCTTGCTTCTGGATAGGCCCTCAGACAGCCTAGCAGCCTGATGTGCCCGGGATAGACCCAAACTCTAATCTAGCAGCCTGGGCAGTACAACACATGTCCACCCAGACAGCTGTCCAGGTGGCACAGAACACCAATCACCTGACTCCACCCAAATATATAGGTTCTCCAAGCGGGCCAAGGGATTCAAGAAAACCCCTGCCCATTGGCTGAGATACCCCATATACTCCTAATTTGTCCTTGCTTTGCCCTTGTCTTATCTAATGCCACCAGGTACCCAGCCACCTAGCGGCAGAAGAGTGAAGTGCAACAATTCTAGACTTAAGGTGAAATCAATTGATCCCTAACAATGAGCCTAGGTAACTACCCCTGTCAGGTACATTTTAGGAGCAACCCTGCCTAAACATCAGGGTGCAACATGTGCAATGGGAATATAGTCTAATAGACCCCAATGTCTCCCCTGCCCTTCACACCATCTAACCAAGCACAGATCTTGGTTAGATGTGTCCCCTGGCTGTAATGGCCAGGAAATGGTGCATCTGAAACCGGAAGTGATATCGCTTCCGATTTCATTGTTTGTTTGCATGGGAGATTGAAGCATGGATTTGCCTTGGTCTCATAGTGATCTTCCTCCCTTAGCCGTCGATTGTGTTTCCGGGCTCCGTTAAGAGCAGGAGAACCCAGGTACCACGGAAAGAGGGAGAAGAGGCACCATGCTGCTGGCTCTATGAAAGTGATTGGCAGCTATGGAGCTGCCGTATCACTTTCACTTTCAAGCCAGCTAAACAAGACCCGAAAAAGCTGATGGCTGCTACTGCAGCCGTCAGCTTATGATTAAAGGTTCACCCTTTGGACATACATAGTACATCCAAAGGCCTGAACTGGTTAAGATAAGATAATATAGCAAATACCAATAAGATAGCCTTACAGGTCTAGTGCTGAGTGAGTGAGAAACTTGTATAGCGCTACAAATGCGAACTAAATCGCCTCAAGCCGCTTTTTTCCATTCAGTGTCATCCTGATCCTTCAGAAGAGGTGGGTCTTAAGTTTTTTCCTGAAGGCCCGATGGTTTTCTTCCATGCAGATGTCCGTGGGTAGAGCGTTCCATAGCCGTGGTCCTTGGACTGCAAATCTTCATTTTCCCCTTTGATTTTTAGCGGGGCTTGGGGATGTGGAGGAGGTTTTGGTTAGTTGATCGGAGAATGCGATTGGGTGAGTAGTGTTTCATTTTCTCGCATAAATATTGAGGAGCGTTTCCTTGTGTGCATTTGTGGGTGAGGCAGAGGGTCTTGAAAGTGACCCAATCCTTTACGGTTAGCCAATGAAGGGTCCTCAGGAATGGGGTGATGGATTCCCAGGGTTTTTTTCCCTTTACCAGTCTGGCTGCCGTGTTCTGGACGACTTGTAGGCGCCCATCTGGTATTTAGGTAGTCCTATGTAGAGGGAGTTTGCGTAGTCCAGTCGGGAATTGATGATTGTTCCGACTACTACTGCTATCACCTCTTCTGGAATGAAGGGGAGGAGTCTACGCAGCAGGCGGAGAAGGTGGCGAGATCCGCTGACTACTGATCCTATTTGTGCGTCCATCGACATCTCCGAGTCAAAAATTACTCCGACTTTTGACTGTGGTGCTTGGGGTGATGGTCTGTCCAAGGATGGAGAGTGGTGTCCATGCAGTCTTAGCTTTTGTCTTTCTGTTTGCGTGGAGAAGAAGAAGTTCTGTTTTGGATCCATTGAGTTTGAGGGAGCTCTCAGTCATCCAATCATCGATCAGTGTGAGGCATTTTTCTAGTCCGTGATATTGGTATTTTTTTCCGGTGATGCGAAAGTAGAGTTGGGTGTCGTCAGCGTATGAGTGGTAGCACAGGTTCTGTTTGCTAATGATTTTGAAGAGTGGGTGAAGGTAGATGAAGAGCACGGGTGACGGGTGATCCTTGCGAGTTTCCGAGGTGAAGGCTCCTAGTTTCACTGTCTGGGAACGATTATCTAGGAAGGATGCGAACCAGGGCAGATCTGAGTCTGTGATTCCTGCTACTTCTTTAAGGCAAAAGAGTAGAGTTTTGTGATCTACTGTGTCGAACGCTGCACTGAGGTTCAGCAGCACCAGGAGACATGATTCTCCGTCACCTGCTGCTTCGAGTGCGTCATCCCATATTTTGAGAAGTGCTGTGTCTGTGCCATGGCCCGGGTGGAAGCCTGATTTTAGTGGGTTCAAGAGTTTGTGAGTGTCCAAATGGAGTTGTAGCTGTTGTACTACTGCTTTCTCCATAATCTTGGAGATGGTGTTGAGGCTTGTTACCGGTCTGCGGTAGTTTGGGTCTTTGGGGTCGAGGTTGGGTTTCTTTAGGAGGTCGGCTTCTTGGCTCATTCATTGGTTGATTGAAAGCAGAGCAGCCTTTGGCTCGCGCTGCTGTCAATCGCATCCAATGACGCAGCGTGCCGGGGGCGGGGCCGAGTGATACACCCGGCGGCCATAGCCGCTCACTGTATCACAGGAGCGCGCCCGCAAGAACTCATCACCATGCGAGCTCGCTCGCATGAAGGTGATGAGTTCTTGCGGGGAGGAGCCGAGACAGCCAACGAGAGACCCCAGAAGACCAGGTTTGGGGCCACTCTGTGCAAAACAAGCTGCACAGTGGAGATAAGTATAACATGTTTGTTATTTTTATTTTATTTTTTAAAATATCTTTTAGTGTTCCTTTAACTCCTCATTGGCGCTGTGCAGTGGTGGGGTTCTCTCAGAATCTAGAAAAGTTATGACATCAGCAGAAGAGGAGGGTAGGGGACCCACCAGTAACAGATAATCTGCAGCACTGGGTTACAGGTCCCCCACACATGGGGATGGCAGATGGCAGCTTAGGTGAGTATAACTTGCTTCACCAGGTAAAAAAAACAGTAAAATCTTTTCAGGATCGGTTAAAGGAGAGTAGGGGCAGAGTTCATATTTTTAGGACTTCAGCACCTGAATTCCTGCCTCTGCTCCCCAACGTGGAGTTTTATTCCTCCTGCTTTTCTATGAAGTTATGTACATTATTAAAGGAGAAAGAATACAGTACATTATTATGCACACGACAGATGTTTGGATTAATGTCATAGATGCAGTCACCAATTTCTTCAAAATATATAAACCAGTGGGTGTTTCAACCTGCCCGCTGCTACTCTAAGCTGAAATATCAGTTTTTACTGGTGGTAATAAATGTTTAGAGCAACTAAATGTCACCTTCTCGACAAGGGGCTGGTAATTAATTTCCTTAAACGATTGTGTTAACTTTACAGTAAAACAAGTTTTATTCTCTCTGTAGGGGCAAAAGGCAAAATTAATCTTAGATTCTTCTCATCTGTTTCCATTTTAGTGTTTTGGTACAGAAATGTCCTGTGGAGAATTATGATGTCAGATACGGTACTTTACTTATGAGGCTTCATAGGAATGTACACACTAGGAGAATGAATTGCAGAGACAGCAGTTCTGCATACCTGGGACCAAAAGTATGAAACATAGCTGTCAGTAAGGAAAAGAGAGGAATTTGTTAGTTTTTTTTTTATAAAAAAAGAAAGACCAATTAATAAGCATTAGCAGGATTTTTGTATTCTATTATTAGAAATAAAATGTCAATGATATTGATCAGATATTTGAAAACCGAAGCCTAAAATATAGTTGTTGCTTGCAGTAAAAATAGATTCCAAGTTTTTAGAACCTTTTTTTTTTATTTTTCCAATGCAGGACCAAGCATGAAAAGACAAACCTTTTTTGTTTGCTAGTGGCTATAGTCATATTTTGCTTTCCTGGTGCCTTCATGGCAGCATACCAATGGTTAATGGCTCCGCCCCGATTAACCCACAGGACCACGTAACTCTATAAAAGAAAGAGTTACTCCCCCCCTCGGGTATTCTTTTTTCCTGTCCTCATCCCTGCAGGATTACAGATCAGCCCTGCCTCACCGTCATATGGTGTAACCATTGCAGGTTCATGCTCTCCTGCAGGATGGAGTCCCATCACTTGGACTGCTAAATGAATCACATAAGTATGGGAACCTGTTTTTCTGTGGATCTTTTTGGGGCCTGTCTAAAACATCCAGGAGCACCTCCTTCTCCTCTGTGGCTTTTGGCTGACTATTCCAGGGCAAGACAGCACAGGGTACCTTTTTAGAGCACATCAGTGGCGTTCTTTTTTTTTTTTTCCTCATGTGTACGTGACACTGCATAAGGCCGGGTTCACACTAGTGCGACACGACAGCCGTCCTACTTTGGATCCGACTTTGTCCTGCGACATGAAGCCGACATATGTCCGACTTTCAAAGAACGGGGATCCGACTTGGATCCCCGCCAATACCAGGCACTGTGTTTGGTATGAAACCTGAGCGGGAACTCCACGCCAAATTTTAAATAAAAAAACGGCATGGGTTCTCCCTCCAGGGGCATACCAGGCCCTTGGGTCTGGTATGGATTTTAAGGGGAACCCCCTACGCCGAAAAAACTGCGTGGGGGCCCCTCCAACATCCAAACCAGACCCTTATCCGAGCACGCAACCTGGCAGGCCGCAGGGGAAGAGGGGGGGGGGGGATGAGAGAGCGGCCCCCCTCCCTCCTGAACCGTATCAGGCCGCATGCCCTCAACATGGGGGGGTTTGGTGCTCTGGGGCAGGGGGGTGACCTGCGGTCTCCCCACCCCAAAGCACCCTGTCCCCATGTTGATGAGGACAGGGCCTCTTCCCGACAACCCTGGCCGTTGGTTGTTGGGGTCTGCGGGCGGGGGGCTTATCGGAATCTGGGAGCCCCCCTTTAATAAGGGGGCCCCCAGATCCCGGCCCCCTCGCCCTATGTGAATGAGTATGGGGTACATCGTACCCCTACCCATTCACCTGGCGGGAAAAAAAGGTAAATAAAAACACACACAGCTTTTTAAAGTAATTTATTGCACAGCTCCGGGGGTCTT
Source organism: Rana muscosa (assembly GCA_029206835.1). Lineage (NCBI taxonomy): Eukaryota > Metazoa > Chordata > Amphibia > Anura > Ranidae > Rana > Rana muscosa. Next base: position 45,532,172 of record CM055127.1, read on the forward strand.
CTTCCGACTTCGGGGATCTCCGGCGCCGTCTCCGCGCTCTCCGGTTCTTTCTTGCTTCTGCCGGGCCTCCACTATCATCTTCCAGCTCTTTTGCTAGCGGAGAGGCCCGGTCTTCCCGTCCGGCTCTCCGTTGTCCTTCTGCCGGCCCCTCCACTATCTTCTATATTCATGTGTGTGTTCAAAACCAAAATAAAAAATAAAAAATAAAAATAAAATATAAAAATAAAAATAAAATCAAATGAGAATTAAATAATCTAATCTAATTTGAATTTAATTAAATAAAACAAGTAAACGATAACTTGCACATATATAAAATATATGGGTGTGTTTCGATTCGATCATCTACATGTGTATATATATTGCTAGTAGGGTTCGCCTCCATATTCATCCACTATATCTGCATGCCTTTTTGGAGGTTAGCATAATTTATGTCTTATAGTATCAATACCAGACACATATATATTGATCAACATATACACTTTAATAATCTTGCCCCTCCTCAAATAGACATGCAGAATAGTTACACAGGATGAATAAGTTTTATCTATAGTTAAACAACAATTACACACATATTTTTAACATACATCTCAAAACATTAACTCATTGTGGTTTTATGTTTAGTATCTAGTTGCATTAATTCTAGTTTTTGGAACATCTAGGGTTTTGTACACAAAAAGAATCATTATTATTATTGTTTTCATCTTTTTCATTATTTATGATTTTAGATATTTATATTCATATTCATATCTATTTTATTTATCATGAATTCAATGCCAATATTTAAGATTTATGTACAGCTCACCTCTTTTTTGGTTCCGACCAGTTTCCACTTTTTTCAACTTACACTACTCATGCACTTTGGGGGCTTTGTTGTGTTTTGTTTTGTTTTTGCTCTTTATTCCATTATAGCATCCCTATTTTGGATGCACCATACACGTGTCATATATAGTTGTTCACGGTATAGATAAAACAATTGTTCAAAGCACTTGTCCTGCGTTAAGCAGTCACATAATATATATTAATATCTTTTTCGATCTGGAGTTTTTACTCCTTTTCACTCAGTTTTCACATACCTTTATGCACTCTACACATATGTGTAAGATCTTACGTGCCAATTCTCATTAATGGTTTTGGCATTTAACAGGTGCTTCACAAACACGGAGTGTAATAGACCTAAATTCGTGCCTAATATTCTACCACTGTGTTCAACAGCTCTCATTGGTTGAGAGGTTTTTCAGATCACCTTTATATACACAGTTCTGGTCACTTACACTTTAGCTATGAGTAAGCATCACACCCTGATGTGAAACGCGTTAGCCGTCACCCTGCATGTCCCTTCACCTTTGATTGCCTTTGGATGGATTGTTTATTTATTTCTTTTTGGATTTTTTTTTTTTTTTGGCATTTTAATTTTCTTCATTAATAAAGCGTTTAACCAGAGTGTGGCAGTCCAGATAACTTCTTCTCCTCAAGCATTAGAGCATAGCCAGCACCTGGAAGTGGAGCAGGGCGGGAGCTAATTGAAGGAACCTGAAACCTTCGAGCGGTACACCTTTCCTTCATTACTATTTTCTGGACATTGCATTCACCAGTACCAGCTCAGCGTTACCACGTTCCGCACCGGGATTTCTTCATTGTGAATTTTTCACACCATGGATTACCCTGCTTCCACAACGTCCATTGAACCTACATCCATCACAGCAATCTCAGAAGCGGACGCAGGTTTTAGCCGAACCCTTACAGCTCCAGCTGACAACCCCCTTCGCTCTAGCCAACAGCATTTGTCTCAAGCCTCGGACACAAATGGTCTTACCCTAAGACGTACCTTCCGTAAGCTTGACAGTCTTATGGCAAAAGAAATCAGAGCTTTTTGGGATGTCAACACTTTAACAGAATACATGTCGATTGAACAGATTCCACGGGGATTACGCATCAAAAAGTTCCCTACTTTTGACTTTCCAAATGAGGATAGCAAACTAGAGTGGACCAACACTCTTTCTGCATGTTCCTTTAACCACTTAAGCCCCGGACCATTTGGTAGCTAAAGGACCAGAGGTGAATTCAGAATTTTGCACTGCGCTGTTTTAACTGTAAATTGTGCGGACATGCAATGTTGTATCCAAACGAAATTTGCGTCCTTTTCTTCCCACAAATAGAGCTTTCTTTTAATGGTATTTGATTGCCTCTGCGATTTTTATTTTTTGCGATATAAATGGAAAAAGACCGAAAATTTTGAAAAAAAATTATATTTTCTACTTTTTGTTATAAGAAAAATCGAATAAACTCAATTGTAGTCATACATTTAGGCCAAAATGTATTCAGCCACATGTTTTTAGTAAAAAAAATGTCAATAAGCGTATATTTATTGGTTTGCGCAAAAGTTATAGAGTTTACAAACTAGGGTACATTTTCTGAAATTTACACAGCTTTAAATTTATGACTGCCTATCTCATTTCTTGAGGTGCTAAAATGACAGGGCAGTACAAACCCCCCCCAAATGACCCCATTTTGGAAAGTAGACACCCCAAGGAAATTGCTGAGAGGCATGTTGAGCCCATTGAATTTTTTTTTTTTTTGTCCCAAGTGATTGAATAATGACTAAAAAAAAAAAAAAAATTACAAAAAGTTGTCACTAAATGATATATTGCTCACACATGCCATGGTTATATGTGGAATTACACCCCAAAATACATTTTTCTGCTTCTCCTGAGTATGGGGATACCACATGTGTGGGACTTTTTAGGAGCCTAGCCGCGTACGGGACCCTGAAAACCAAGCACCGCCTTCAGGATTTCTAGGCACAAATTTTTGATTTCACTCCTCACTACGTATCAGTTTCGAAGGCCATAAAATGCCAAAATCGCACAAAACCCCCCCAAATGACCCCATTTTGGAATATAGACACCCCAAGCTATTTGCTGAGAGGAATGGCGAGTATTTTACAGCTCTCATTTGTTTTTGAAAATGAAGAAAGAATATATATGAATATAAATATATATATATATATATATATATATATATATATATATATTTTTTTTTTTTCAATTTTCAAAACTTTGTGACAAAAAGCGAGATCTGCAAAATACTCACAATACCTCTCAGCAAATAGCTTGGGGTGTCTACTTTCCAAAATGGGGTCATTTGGGGGGGTTTTGTGCTATCTGGGCATTCCATGGCCTCCGAAACTGTGATGGGCAGTGAGAAGTGAAATCAAAAATTTACACCCTTAGAAAGCCTGAAGGCGGTGCTTGGTTTTTGGGGTCCCGTACGTGGCTAGGCTCCCAAAAAGTCTCACACATGTGGTATCCCCGTACTCAGGAGAAGCAACAGAATGTATTTTGGGGTGTAATTCCACATATGCCCATGGCATGTTTGAGCAATATATCATTTAGTGACAACTTTGTGCAAAAAAAAAAAAAAAAATTGTAGTTTTTCCGCAACTTGTGTCAACATATAAAATATTCCATGGACTCGACATGCCTCTCAGTATATAGCTTGGGGTGTCTACTTTCCAAAATGGGGTCATTTGGGGGGGTTTTGAACTGTTCTGGCATTTTATACACAACATTAGGAAGCTTACATCCACTCTTCTAATCACTTGAAGACAAAGCCCTTTTTGACACTTTTTGTTTACATGAAAACATTTTTTTTTTGCAAGAAAATTATGTTGAACCCCCAAACATTATATATATTTTTAAAGCAAAGGCCCTACAGATTAAAATGGTGGGTGTTGCATTTTTTTTTTCTACACAGTATTTGCGCAGCGATTTTTCAAACGCATTTTTTGGGTTAAAAAATACACTTTTTTTAATGCACTAAAACACACTATATTGCCCAAATGTTTGATGAAATAAAAAAAGATGATCTTAGGCCGAGTACATAGATACCAAACACGACATGCTTTAAAATTTCGCACAAACGCGCATTGGCGACAAACTACATACATTTTTAAAAGCCTTTACAGGTTACCCCAGTAGATTTACAGAGGAGGTCTACTGCTAAAATGACTGCCCTCGATCTGACCTTCGCGGTGATACCTCACATGCATGGTGCAATTGCTGTTTACATATGACGCCAGACCGACGCTTGCGTTCGCCATTGGGCAAGAGCAGGGCAGGACAGGGGTGCTTTTTTTTTTTTTTTTTTTTTTTTTTTTATTATTAATTTTGCTATTTTATTTTTAAATTGTTCCTTCCAAGTATTTTTTATTTTTTATCATTTTTATTGTTATCTCAGGGAATGTAAATATCCCCTATGATAGCAATAGGTAGTGACAGGTACTCTTTTTTTGAAAAAACTGGGGTCTTCTAGACCCTAGATTTTTCCTCTGCCCTCAAAGCATCTGACCACACCAAGATCGGTGTGATAAAATGCTTTCCCAATTTCCCAATGGCGCTTTTTATATCCGGGGGGGGCATTCCCTCCCACTGCTTGTAAAAGCAGTCCAGAGGCTAATTAGCCGCTAGGATTGCTTTTACATGAAAGCCGGCCGCAGGCTGAAAAGAATGATACCAAGATGATACCTAAACCCGCAGGCATCATTCTGGTATAAACATTCAAAGTCCAGCAACATACCAGTACGTTGCTGGTCCTTGTTGGACATGTATTGTAATCTTTTTTTTTTCATGCAGCCAGTTGGCTGAACGAAAAAAGAGATTGATCGGTGGGTATGCCCACCATTAGAATACCGCCCTTCATCCACCCACTTCCAATGATGGGCATACACGCACCATTTATATATGCCGAAGCATGGGGGCATCCTCCCGCAAAAAAGTTATGCCGCACACACATGGTCGGACTTTTCCACGGGCAAGCCTCCGTCGGAATTTCGACCGTATGTACGCGGCATTAGGAGCAAAATCGCTCCTCCGCACCTGCTGCCCCAATGCTTCGGCATATTTGCTTTTTTTTTTTTAACTGTGGTGGTGTAATCACCTCCTACAGCACTGGAGTCGCAGGGATCAGGCCTGTCTCTGCGAACGCTGCAGTTATGTGTGTTTTTGTTTTGTAAGTGACAGTGATCGATCGATACTGCACTTGGGTGGCCTGGGCTGAACGGAGGGGCAAAACGCAGGTGCTAGCAGGTATCTGGGCTGATCCCGCTAACACTGCGTTTTTGGGAACCCTAAACTGCTGGGGACGCTAGTATAGATCTGATCAGATCAGATATTGATCTGTTCAGATACTATACCACTAAGGGAGGTGTATGCTTCACGCGTGGGTGTTAGCGTTACTGGCACTAACCTGACGCTGCCTGGGGTGTGACGCAGACCCTCTCTGATGCTAAAACCTAATTGATATCACCCGCCGGGCGATCAGGGGGTTAAACCTTTATTGGGTTATATACGGCGGGTGCCCTGACACTATAAAAAGCAAACTAACTAACCAGCGTCACCCGTAACACTTATATGGTGATCACTGGTGAAAGGGTTAACTAGGGGCAATCAGGGGGTTAAAACCTTTATTAGATAATATATGGGGGTACCTGACGCTATAAAAACCTGCGGCGAACCTAAAAAAAACTTACCAGCTACCGATCTGCATCACCGACACTAAGACAGCGTTTAGAAAAACGATCGCTTAGTGACAGTGGTGATGGGGGTGAAAGGGTTACCTGGGGGGCGATCAAGGGGGTTAAACCTTTATTAGATAATATATTGGGGTACCTGACGCTATAAAAACCTGCGGCGAACCTAAAAAAAATTACTGGCTACCGATCTGCATCACCGACACTAAGACAGCGTTTAGAAAAACGATAGCTTAGCGACAGTGGTGATAGGGGGTGAAAGGGTTACCTGGGGGGCGATCAAGGGGGGTTAAACCTTTTATTAGATAATATATTGGGGTACCTGACGCTATAAAAACATGCGGCGAACCTAAAAAAAATTACTGGCTACCTATCTGCATCACCGACACTAAGACAGCGTTTAGAAAAACAATTGCTTAGCGACAGTGGTGATAGGGGGTGAAAGGGTTATCTGGGGGGTGATCAGGGGGTTAAACCTTTATTAGGGGGCTACACTGGACCTAAGACTAAACTTTGGTGACACAAATGTCACTGATTGCAGTGACCATTTATTTAGTGATCACTGCAATCAGTGACACTGTGACTGGGGGCTGGGGGGGTGATCTGGGGGGTGATCTGGGGTGTCTGGGGGGGGCGATTTATGTCCCTATGTGTCCTGGTGTCAGTGTAGTGTTGTGTGCACTGACCTGATGTCTTCTCTTGTACGGCGCTCGGTATATGTGAGCGCCGCACCAGAGATGACATCACTTCCTCCTGCTCCCTCTGTCTGACACAGACAGAGGGGGCATTTCCATTCGCCGGGAGCGATCGCGAGGGGGTGGCCGGAAACGAATGGCTGCCCCCTCATCCCGGAAAGCTCCCGGACACTTAGCCACCGCTCACTGTATAGGAGGGGGGTCCGATTGGACCCCCCCAACTATACAAAGGCAATCACGTACACTCTACGTGATTGTGCCTGTCGGTGCCATTCTGCCGACGTATATATACAGTGAGCGGTCGTTAAGTGGTTAAACTGATGAAAATTATTATTGATTTCAAACAAAAGGAACTGGACAGAGTCCAAAGCGAAATGGCAGTGGTTCAAGGAGATCTCAAAGAACAACAAGCACTACCTGGCTACAATGAATTGGATTTACAATTTAAATAAAAGACTGGACAAATTAGAGAAGAGCGTGATATTGACAAAGAAAGAAAAAAGGAATAGAGATCAATTAGACTATGATTCCAATAAAGTCTATATGTGGAAAAAACCTACCTTTCATACCAATCACACGCGCAGGACTCCAAGCAAAAAACGAGTCAGTTTTTCAGATACAGAAGGAGAGATCTGCAATGACACACTTGCAGCCTCCACATTTGATTCTTCTCCGGACAACAGCTCCAGAAATGGGTCTACACGCAAAGAAAATACGGCACCTTTAAACCGGGTCGGTCAAGGTCGCACAAGGAAGGGAAAGAAAAAGAGAACAAAACGAGGAGAGGAGGAAAGAAACACAGACGAACAAAATGGAAATCGCTACCCGCTACGGGGTCGAAAATAACCAACGGATCCAATGTCATGAACTTATCAGCATATCCTCTCACTGATGCAGACATTTCTCTACTATCCAGAGGCCTGAATTTTTGCCCTTCGAATCATTTTAATTTGTTTAACACCATTTTGGATGTGAACAAACTTGCCCGGACTCTCACGCTACAGAAACATTACTTCACCATCGAGCAGGAAAATGTATCATCTTCCTCCACAGACAATACGTCAATGGGTGAGTCCGTTCCGTTTTTTTGTGCTTTTCCCGATGTATGTGCATTAATAGATTTGACAGACCTTGCTATAGAATCAGATGTTAATTGTGCAACCTTGTCAAGTGACAATACCGGCTGTCGCCCTGTCTCCTTCAAAACTAGATCAGATTTTTACCCCATTAATTCCAGGGGCAAGGATATGGATTTATATCAGAAATTAGTTGAAAGAGACTTGTCACTCCTGGCCAAATGTTCGTTAAATAAAAGCAGGGAAAACTTGTCTGTAGAAGAAAAAATCTCACTTGAAAAACGACATAAAGACCTTTCTATAGTGATAAAGAATGCAGATAAAGGTGGAGTTGTGGTGGTCATGGATGCCAGCACATATAAACAAGAAGCTTTGAGACAATTGTCAGATTCTAAGACTTAGGCCTCGTACACGCGACCGATTTTCTCGTCCAAAACAGTCAAGAAAAGTGCCGCGAGAGTTTTTTTGTCTAGAAAAACGTTCGTGTGTATGGTTTTACGACGAGAAACTTGACGAGAATCTCGACGAGAAAATAGAGAACCTGCTCTCTATTTTATCGTCAGGATTCCAGATTTCCTCGTCGTGTTTCTCGTCGGCCTGTTTTGTGACGAGAAAATGGTTCGTGTGTATGCTTTTACGACTCTTCAAAAAGCGCGCATGCTCAGAATCAAGTATGAGACGGGAGCGCATCTTCTGGTAAAACAAGCCTTCGTAATGGAAATAGCACATTCGTCACGCTAAAATGAACTGAAAGCACGAAGACTGAAAAGCGCAAATCGTCTCTTCCCAAACTTTTACTTCACACGCGGTAACACGAGATCAGCAAAAGCAGCCCAAGGGGTGGCGCCAAGAAAAAAGATCTTCCCCTTTATAGTGCCGTCGTACGTGCTGGACGTGAGCGCAGAGAACCACGAGGAAATTGGAAAATGACAGTGTGTACGCATAGAAAGCTTGACGAGAAAATCGACAAGCTTAACAAGAATCTCGTCGAAAAAAACGACGTGTTTTTTACGACGAGAAAATCGGTCGTGTGTACGAGGCCTTACTTTAAACTCAAAAGCGACCCCACTGATCCCTTCAGGAAAGAACTTTCTTCCCTGTTAGACAGAGCGGTTGCCATAGGCATTTTCACGGACAAGGACAAAGAGACTCTAATACCTATGTTTCCTGTTATGCCCATTTTTCATCACCTCCCCAAACTACACAAGGGCCTTTCACCGTTAACGGGCAGACCCATTGTCGCAGGAATAGACTCTTTGAATGAACGTTTGGGACAATGGGTGGACGAACAGCTACAACCACTGGTTTTGGATCTGCCGGGTCACATCCGTGACACTAATCACTTACTTACTAATTTAAAAGATATAACATGGCAAGACAATTACCAGTGGATTTCTTGTGACGTCTCCAATTTATATTCTTCTATACCACATATTCTGGGATTACAAGCCGTATCTTTCTTTTTACAGCTATCGGGACGTTTTTCTCCTACATTGCAGGAATTCATTATTATGTGTTTGGAATATCTTTTAACTCACAATTTTTTTATGTTTGATGGGGAGTACTACCTCCAAAACGCGGGGCCTCCATGGGCGCCAAATTCTCGCCGTCTCTAGCAAATCTCTACATGGGATGGTGGGAGAGGCTCCGCATTTTTGGACCTGGTAGTCCCCGTCAGAAGGATACCATATTTTTCTGCAGGTATATAGACGACCTCCTGTTCATCGTTAATAACTCTTGTGAAGACCTCCAATCATGGTTAGCATACATGAATGACAACTCACTCAATTTACATTTCACGGGTACTTCAGATACAAAAAACATAGATTTTTTTGGACATAAGGCTCACCAGTGAAAACAACATGATCATTTCCAATCTATATAGGAAGCCTAGTGCAGGCAACACTCTTTTAAGGGCAGATTCGAGCCACCCAGGACACACAGTACAAAACATCCCAGTCGGACAATTTCTCAGACTCGGAAGGCTCTGCAGTAGAGACTCTGACTTTGAGATTGAAGCACAAGCTATGACCGCTAGATTCGAGAGTAGGGGTTACCCTAAATCGGCCATCAACAGAGGCTTGCAGATAGCAAAAGGTACCACGCGAGACATTTTGCTCTCAAAAAAATCCACCCATGTACATAAACGTGGCAAGGTTAAAAATATGAGTGTAAATCAATATAACAACAGAAACAACAGGGTAGATAACTTTGTTCCTACCTTCTCTACCCCATATAGCATGGAATATCATAAAGTAAAACATATAGTTACAAAATATCTCCCGATTCTGTCACATGATCCAATATATGGCGAAATTCTTAAAAAAGGGATCCGTACAGTATCCAGGAGGGCACCTTCTCTAGGCAGTCTTTTGTCACCCAGCCTTTTTTTCACCAAAAACACCCCTGCGAATTGGCTTTCGTTCAAAGGCACTTTTAAATGTGGCGGTCATAATTGTGTTTATTGCCCATTTATACAGAGGGGTGACACTGTCACCTCCAAGTCTACAGGAAAAGTCCATAAGCTGCATTCTTTCATTAATTGCAACACACGATATGTTGTTTATGTTATTACATGCAACTTATGTTCAATCCAATATGTAGGCAGGACTACCAGGAGACTAAAAGATCGTCTATACGATCATCTCTACGATATCGACAAAAACCACACAACAAATGTAGCGCGACACTGGAATGTAGCTCATAACAAGGACACTTCCAGTTTAGTTATACAAGGCCTAGAGAAAATTGCAAGACCTTTGAGAGGAGGCGACAAGTTTAACCTCCTGTGCAGACAAGAAGTGCGGTGGATTTTTATTCTAAATACTAGACGACCTTCTGGGTTGAATTTTGAGTGGGACATTTCCCACTTTTATTAACTTATCAATCCATCATGTTTTGGTCATTTTCCCTTTTTTGTTTTCCACCGCACTCGCTGTCCGCTGTAGCCACCTTTTTGTAAATCATCTAAGGTGTTCATTCTTGTATACAAGGCTTATTGCGCATTCTACAGTTTTACAGTATTTTAATGCCACACCAGTTTCATACACTTATGACATTATGCATATGACAGTCATATGGACTATGGTCATGGCATTTCTATCCTGTTACTTTGTTGTCTTGGAGCTCATTGCATCATCTGATTGGAGTGATGAGGCCCATGTGTGGATTTCTTTCCACACCTGGGCTCCACACTTGAATCCATGCCCTGCTCAAAAACTCTTATTCAATCAAGTATAAAATTGAACCACATTAAAATTAAAATCAAAATTAAGAATTAAAAAATTGGTACTAATTATTTGATTTATTAATACAGGACATTACCATCGCTTAGTTTCTCCTTCTGTTGTTTCCCATTTTTTGCTTAATCTTCATATACAGTGGAATCCTCTCTCTTTTTTCTTGTTTTTCCAATATGGCTTTGGTTACAGCTGATCCCAGCCATTTAACACACACAATATTGTATATATATTTTTGACACATTTTGCCACTGGACGGGCATGTCATAAACTGACAAAGTTTATATACAATATTCATGTGTGTGTTCAAAACCAAAATAATAAATAAAAAATAAAAATAAAATCTAAAAATTAAAAATAAAATCAAATGAGAATTAAATAATCTAATCTAATTTGAATTTAATTAAATAAACCAAGTAAACGATAACTTGCACATATATAAAATATATGGGTGTGTTTCGATTCGATCATCTACATGTGTATATATATTGCTAGTAGGGTTCGCCTCCATATTCATCCACTATATCTGCATGCCTTTTTGGAGGTTAGCATAATTTGTCTTATAGTATCAATACCAGACACATATATTGATCAACATATACACTTTAATAATCTTGCCCCTCCTCAAATAGACATGCAGAATAGTTACACAGGATGAATAAGTTTTATCTATAGTTAAACAACAATTACACACATATTTTTAACATACATCTCAACAACATTAACTCATTGTGGTTTTATGTTTAGTATCTAGTTGCATTAATTCTAGTTTTTGGAACATCTAGGGTTTTGTACACAAAAAGAATCATTATTATTATTATTTTTTTCATTATTTATGATTTTAGATATTTATATTCATATTCATATCTATTTTATTTATCATGAATTCAATGCCAATAATAAGATTTATGTACAGCTCACCTCTTTTTTGGTTCCGACCAGTTTCCACTTTTTTCAACTTGCACTACTCATGCACTTTGGGGGCTTTGTTGTGTTTTTTGTTTTGTTTTTGCTCTTTATTCCATTATAGCATTCCTATTTTGGATGCACCATACATGTGTCATATATAGTTGTTCACGGTATAGATAAAACAATTGTTCAAAGCACTTGTCCTGCGTTTTAAGCAGTCACATATATATTTAATATCTTTTTCGATCTGGAGTTTTTACTCCTTTTCACTCAGTTTTCACATACCTTTATGCACTCTACACATATGTGTAAGATCTTACGTGCCAATTCTCATTAATGGTTTTGGCATTTAACAGGTGCTTCACAAACACGGAGTGTAATGGACCTAAATTAGTGCCTAATATTCTACCACTGTGTTCAACAGCTCTCATTGGTTGAGAGGTTTTTCAGATCACCTTATATACACAGTTCTGGTCACTTACACTTTAGCTATGAGTAAGCATCACACCCTGATGTGAAACGCGTTAGCTGTCACCCTGCATGTCCCTTCACCTTTGATTGCCTTTGGATGGATTGTTTATTTATTTCTTTTTGGATTTTTTTTTTTTTTTTTTTGGCATTTTAATTTTCTTCATTAATAAAGCGTTTAACCAGAGTGCAGCAGTCCAGATAACTTCTTCTCCTCAAGCATTAGAGCATAGCCAGCACCTGGAAGTGGAGCAGGGCGGGAGCTAATTGAAGGAACCTGAAACCTTCGAGCGGTACACCTTTCCTTAATCAGCAACATCGGCATCAGGGGCTTCATAGCTTTTGGTAATCCAGGACTGATTAATTTTGATAAATGTCAGACAGTCCGCTGAGTCTGTGGAGAGACGCGTTCTACTATCAGTAACAAAACTTCCAGCAGCACTGAATACCCATTCGAAAAGCTTGCTGGATGCAGGGCAGCACAGCAGCTCAATTGCATACTCAATTGCATACTGGGCAAGTTCTGGCCAGTGGTCTATTCTCATGACCCAGTAAGCCAGTAGATCGTTGACTGGAAAGCTCGCCCCTAGATAATTGTCCACCATGTGATGCCGATGGGAAGTGGAAGCTAACAGCCTTGGGCGACGAGGACTAACAAAATTGTGAAATGCATCACTTACAGTAGGCGTCCGCCTTCTCCACTGCTCCTTTCTTGACCAACAGAAGCCTCAAAACTAAATTTTCCACGACACTGTAACCTACCAGAGTCGGGAAAAACTTTGATAAACTCCTCTTTAAAGTGTCATTAAGAGATTTTTATCTTCTGCACTCTCTGTGGGGTGACGGGATGAATTCTGAGACTTTCCCCTTGTAAAGGTGGTCAAGGATGGTTGCCAACCAATAGTGATCCTTTTACTATATGCTACGTATTCTTGGGTCCTTTCGCAGGCTTTAAAGCATGAGGGAGCTGATGCATCGTAAATTTGCGGAAGCATGAGAAGCAAACTCCTCGGGGTCACTGAGGATTATAGTATCTGGAACTGGCTCCTCCCAGCCACGTACCACTCCCACGGGAAACATGCGCTACTTTACAGGCATACTATAGACACCCCCAGGTACAAAATTTTAAGGAATACTTCACTTTTATTTTTTCACTTTAAGCATTAATAAAATCACTGCTCCAAAACGGCTGTTTTTAAAACTTTTTTTGCATTAATACATGTCCCCTGGGGCAGGACCCAGGTTCCCAAACACTTTTTATGACAATAACTTGCATATTAACTTTTTAAAATTAGCACTTTTGATTTCTCTCAGACTTTTAAAGGTTGTTCCGCGGCTTTCGAATTTGCCGCGAACACCACAAATTGTTAGCTATTCGGCGAACAGCCAATGTTCGAGTCGAACTCATGTCGAACTCATGTTCGACCCGAAGATAAAGCTCATCCCTATGAGCAGCCATTGGCGTGGGAAAAAAAAGACGAGCCGCTGAGCCTGTCATTGTGCCATACTCGCACAGGTACTCGTTGACGGCCGGGAGGAGGAGGAATTGCATCATCACCACTAGCTGTATGGAGACGTGGGAACACAACAAGCTGCAGCACTGAGCCCTGTCCTGCATCCTTCCGAGTTGAAAGCAGACATACCCAGTGTGCTGTGAACGAAATATATCGCCCCTGACCATGCTTGCTGGACCACCTGTCAGCAGTAATGTGGACTTCGCGGCTTATTGCCTTGCCCAACAATGCCTTAACATTGCCTTCTACATGATGGTACAGAGCTGGAATGGCCTTTTGTGAAAAAAAGAAATAGAGACTGGGAACCTGCCATTGTGGTAGAGCACATTCAGCAACTTCACGGAAGGGGGCAGAATCCACCAGGCGGAAAGGCAGAAATTTTAGAGCCAGCAGCTTTGACAAGCTTGCATTTAGATGCTGGGCATGTGGGTGTCAGTGACTATTTTTTTTTCTTCGCTGCAGAGACATTTGCCAGCTATAGTCTACAGCTGGTGGTGTGCTACTGGCAGATGTACTGCAAGGACCTGGGACACCCTGTGCTATACCATCATCCCTGTCAGTGGAGGCTGCTGAGAGTTCATGAGGTATAGCGGGGCAGACTGAGGTGAGTAAGGAGGAGGAACAGAATTGCGCCCCTTTTGTGTGGCTTTCAGGTGCTCTTGCCAACAGGCTGAGTGGTAGGATGTTAAATGCCTTGTCAAGCATGTGGTACCCTAATGGCTAGTGTTTTTGCCACGCTTCATGTGCTTGAGACAACGTTTTCAAATTACAACAGTGGGATCGACTGCACATGTGCTAAAAAAGGCCCAGACAGCTGAGCTGTGGGAAGTGGACCGGGATATAACAGCTCCACAGTTTGATGGAATAGGGTGGCTGCTCTCTACTCTCCCACGATGGTTGCCTCATTGGGGTTGTACCTCACCCTCACTTTCCTCCTTTGCTCTATCCTGCACTCAAATCCAGAGGCGTATCTAGTGAAAATTGCACCTATGGCAAGCACTGAAACTGCGCCCCAGTCAAAACATTTGAAACCCATCTTTCAGATAATACTGTCAGTATATACAGGTATAGAGGGAGAACAGTAAGTTAGTTGTTGGTACTTGCCTCACTTGGTTTGAATCTGGGCCAGGAAGCTATCTGCATGTAGTTTGCATGTTCTCTTGGTGTGGGCACACTCCAAAGCCATGTTGGCAGGTGATGGTCCCCTGTCTGTATGAAGTGGCAATGTACATGGGGGATCACATTCTGCATGCCACCCCCCATGTCCGAAAAATTATCCAAGATGAGCGCTGGCACAAAATCTGCCAAGAGCTGGACAGGACTGAATGGAAGTATACATAGATATGTGTAGGGTCCTCTATGATTGAAGGGTCAGTGTAGAATGTGATCAGCCATGTACACTGCCAGTCTGTACACAGGGTACAATTCACCTACCTGCATGTGTTTGGAGTGGAAGAGGAACCCCACTAGGAGAACATGCTAACTCCATGTAGCTAGCGTCCTGGGCAGGAGTGGAGCCCAGTATATACATATATAATGGGGTAGACATTGGTGGGGTACCTGCTTCTCCATGCTCTCCTTGCCCCCGCTGCCCACTATGGGTGGGGGGATCCTCTCGCAGCTGGCACCCTCCAGCATGTAGAGTCCGGAGGGGCGGGCGCTCTGCTCTCCCTTGAAGCAGAAGAGGACATTCTGGAAGAGGGAGAACCATTTGTCATGCCACCTGTTGGTCTTGGCCGCCTTATTGCTGAGTTGCCCCCTCTTGGTGCCCTCCTTGCAGGCAAGGAGAGCCAGGTACAGAGCGTGACCCTTGTTACAGCCCACACTCTTCTGTATGATACCCGAGCAACGGTACGATCAGCGCCATCCGTCCCCGCCGATCACTCCGGGACAGCGCTGTGCCACCAATCACTGCACAAGTGGCCCCTGAGTCTCCTGCCACTGCGCTGTCACTCCGTCTTCTGTGCAACAGTGGTGTCTCTAGCTTTCATATTTAGGAAGGGCACAGGAACAAAACTAGGGGGGCCACAATTATAAAAATGTGTGTGTGAGATGTGTGTGTGTGTGTGTGTGTGTGTGTGTATATATATATATATATATACACACACACATACACACACACACACACACACACACACACTCACACACTGCCTTGAAAAAGTATTCATATCCCTTGAAATTTTCCACATTTTGTCATGTTACAACCAAAATTGTGAATGTATTTTATGTGATAGACCAACACAAAGTGCCAGCTTAGGTGATATACAGTAGTGCCAGGTTAGGATGGTAGTGCCAGGTTAGGGGGTATAGTGCCAGGTTAGGGGGGTATAGTGCCAGGTTAGGGGGGTATAGTGCCAGGTTAGGGGGGTATAGTGCCAGGTTAGGGGGGTATAGTGCCAGGTTAGGGGGTGTAGTGCCAGGTTAGGGGGTATAGTGCCAGGTTAGGGGGTATAGTGCCAGAGTAAATACATGACAACATGAATAGATAAGCTCCTGTTCCTCTCTTCCTCTGTCACCTGCTGCTCTAAAAGTCTAAATGATTTCATGACTGTGTCCCTGCTGCTGCTGCAGAACCTCCTTCTCCCCCAGGCTCTCTGAAGTAAACATAAAGAAAGAAAAAAAACTCACGTGTAGAAGCTGAGGACTGATTCTGGCTTCTTCTTCTTCCTGGAACTGAAGTCAAAATGTGGCGGGTGGGAGGGGAAGAGGGAGGGGCTGCAACATGGGCAAAGTATGATTGGCTAACAGTGAGATGAAATGCAAATATCCCCCTCCTCCCTGTGATGGTCGGGACACTGGAATTATCATCATGCAGCCCCCTGAATCTTACTGCTGTGCTGTGAACCCTTTTCTCCACACAGTACAGGTTGGAGATGTTCTGCTGGAGCTGGCAGTGGCTCTGCTTTCTGTCATTCTGACAAGCAGGAGCCCCCGACACTGAGGATCGGATGATCAGCATGGCAATTACAGAGCGATTCTCTGTGTTTCTATCCCTCCAGCAGCTGAGAGATTACAGGAGGGGGGAGGGAGACACACACACAGGGAATCGCTCTATTGCAGTGACAATCGTTTTAATTTGGGGGGAGGGGGGCACAGCTGTGCAACAACTCCGCTCTTCCTCCCATATGCAGCAACTTCCTCCCGACGCCCAGCCGTATACACTGCACGGCCGCAGAGCGGAGAGTGAGCGCCCACCCTGCAGGGAAAACATCGGGATGTGCCGGAGGGGGGAGTCACCTGACCCACACACTAAACACTTTACCAGACCTTCCCAGGAGAGGAGGAGAGCACCGACTGTGTAATGCTGGGGGTCATCTGAGCAGTGTGTAAACTGCCAGCTACTCACCAGCGCCCCCTTCATGTAGCGCCCATGGCACGTGCCCTGTCTGCCATACCCTGGATACGCCACTGCTCAAATCACATCTGTAACCTAATCATCTACTCCATCCTCATTACTGCAGAGACAACTTGGCAGAACGCTGCAGCTGGGGGAACATGACTGCTAATTTGTGTACCAGTGTTCTCCCTTCTCTGTAGGCTCATGTTCCTGCCTTCCTCAACCTCAGAACAAAGATCTGAATCAAGTAATGGCTGTGCACCATAATGTAGCAAGTGGCTGATGCGGTGTTCAAATAACTCAGCTGACTCCTCCATGCCTGAAGCCTCGTACACACAACCGGTTTTCAAAACCGTGCGTGTGTACGAGGCTTTCAGGTTTCTCGTCCAGAAAACTGCCCAGAATCTTGATGAGAAAAAAAAGAAGACCTGCTTTCTTTTTTCTCGTCGTGATTCTCGTCAGAGTGTATTTGGACGAGAAAACCATTTGTGTGTATGCTTTTCCGAGTCTTCAAAAACCGCGCATGGTCAGATTCAAGTATGAGACGGGAGCGCACCTTCTTGTAAAACTAGCGTTAGTAATGGAGATAGCACATTCGTCACGCTGTAACGTACTGAAAGCACGAAGACTGAAAAGCGCGAATCGTCTCTCACTAAACTTTTACTAACACGTAGTAACACGAGATCAGCAAAAGCAGCCCAAGGGGTGGCGCCATTGGAATAGAACTTCCCCTTTATACTGCCGTTGTACGTGACTGCGCTTTACGACGAGATTTGGGATTGACAGTGTGTATGCAAGGAAAGCTTGACAAGAAACCCGTCGAGAAAAACAAAGTTTTTTTTTTTTTTTTTTTTTTTTTTTTTTTTTGCGACGAGATTCTCGGCCGTGTGTACGAGGCTTCATACTGGGGCTATGGCAGGATAATTTGTGGACAAGGAGGCATGTTTAGCCAGTCCAAGTCTGCATGCTGTGGCTGGATAGCACAGGCAAGATCATTAAACAGAGGAAATTTATGCCCTGCCTGAGGACTGACCACGTCCACCTTTGCATGTGGACACATACGCTGCTGGCCCCCTCACAGTGCCATGGGAATGTCTGCCTCTCCTTGTTGTCCTAGACATGATGGGGGGGGGGGGGGGTGCTTATTAACAAAATGTAATTAATAAAGATGTGGAAATGTGTACATAGATGTAATCTATGGAAAGTGTTGTTTGGTGCACTATACTTGAGTACTCACTACACAGACACACTCCACTGATGCACTTCAATATACTGCAGTAAAACTGCAATATACTGCGTCAAATGTGCAGTAACACGCAAAAATATACTGCGTTAAACGTGCACTAACGCTATGAAATATGCGCTGTGAAGAAATATATCTGAGGCTAGATCCTCTTTAGGACACCCCTATAGCTTACAGAGCACTTAAATGTGTAAGTACAGTCTGAGGCCCTCAGGCAAAAGAATCACCCCGCAATTCCTTAAACTTAAAAAGCAAAGTTCTGCATGACAGAATATTCCTGTTAAGGTAAATGTAGAGCACTGGCAGACACCCCTGGAGTGTCGGGAAGAAGAGTGACTGGATCTGTTTTTTTTTTAACCTCCATGATCAACAATTCCTTTTGAGAGTGCCCAAGAGGGGTGTTATTCAGATTAAGCAAAAAGTTACTAACTAAAATGATTCTTGTTTCATGTTTATGCAGGGCCGGGAGAAGGGATGGGCAGGAGGAGCGGCTGCCCTGTGCACTGTGGTGGCATGTGAGGTGAGAGGGCACAGTGAGGAGATTGGAGGGGAGGGTATTTGTGTTGGAAGGGGGAATTTAGGGGGTGGCAGACGCTAAGAATTGCTTTAGGAGGTGAAATCTGGGGGGAGGGGGCTGCTAGAAGTGGTGATTTAAGGGATTTGTGGTAAAGGGGGGGCAACGATTTGTTCTGGGTGGGAGGATTTTAGCAGGGGGGGGGGCAGATTTGTACTGGGAGGAGGGGGAAATTATGCTTAGGGTGTAATCATGCAGATTAGTGCTCAGTTTTTTTTTTTGGGGGGGGGGGGGTGGGGGATTCTTGCTGACACACAATGCTCATGCATTTATGCATCTGGGGGGGCACAGTGTGGCATGTTTGCCCTGGGCTCTAGATAACCTTTCTCCAGCACTGTGTTTATGGGTACGCTTATGATGGCCATACATGCCAACAATTCAGACAATCTTTCACTTAAAAATAAGCTAACACAACAACAACAACAACAACAACAACAACAAAAGAACAATTAAGCCAAATTTCCATCACGGCCAAATGTGCCTAAAAGAAGCAATTTACTGTATATACACCTTATATATTAATATAACTGTATATATAATTTGAATTTAATGTATTTGTTTATAAAAAAAATTATATTGAAACTTATGTTGCCACCTACCAATGATGCAGTGGCTGCATTTGTTTTCTTTTTCTCCTTTTATTTACATCAGTTGATCGTTCCAGGGTGTCTGTTATTTTTCAGCTTCCTTTAACAGACCAAGCTGTCCAGTAAAAGTGCCAATTTGTCAGAGCATCTGTGAATTAAAAATATGGCACAGGATTTCTGAATTTCATTCTGACTGGTCTAATTTGTGGATAGGCCGAAATATTAAATGGTTACTTTTAGGTCTCAGTTCACGTAAGGCCCCTTTCACACTGGGGCAGTTTGCAGGCGCTATTGCTCTAAAAATAGCGCCTGCAAACCGACCCTAAACAGCGGCTGCTGTTTTTCCAGTGTGAAAGCCCGAGGGCTTTCACACTGGAGCGGTGCGTTAGCAGGACGTGAGAACAAAGTCCTGCTAGCCGCATCTTTGGAGCAGTGTTTACCGCTCCTACACAGCTCCTTCCCATTGAAAGCAATGGGAAACCGCGGTAATACTGCCCGCAATGCCCTTTTTCGTCCGCACCGCTAAAACCGCACCGCTAGCGGCCGAATACCGCCACAATTCCGATGCTATAGCGCCGCTAAAAATAGCAGCGCTATACCGCCACCGCACCCACCGCCCCAGTGTGAAACCAGCCTTATGCCGCGTACACACGACCATTTTTCTCGTCGGGAAAACTGTAATTTTTTTCACTTGGACGAGAAAAAACACTACCGTGTGTAGGCTCTCCAGCAGTTTTCCCGACGAGAAAACTGCCGAGAATCACGACGAGAAAAAATAGAACATTCACTAATTTTTCTCGTCGCGAATCGCAGCATTTTTTTCCTCTGCAGTTTTCCCATAGGGAAACACTGCTAGGGAGCCTACACACGGCCGGTTTTCCCGACCAAGAGAAAACATGTCGTGAAAAACGGCCGTGTGTAGACTGGGAAAAGGGGACCAAGCCGGTCCTTGTTTTTCCCGTTGGGTTTCATGGCGGTGTTTTCACCGCCGAGAAACTCGGTCGTGTGTACGCAGCATAAGAGGCAATCTCTTTCCCAACTGAGATAGTTTGTCCTTGCAAATGAATTGTGTACAGAACAGATTATAGGGACAATGAGTTTCTGTTACTTCCCCCACCTAAAGCCTAGAAGAGACTTTTTTATTAGTATAGAAATTTTCAACAAGTTTTGGTATCTGTTGACTTCAGATGCCAGGATCAACAGATACATAAAACCTTACCCAGAAATAACGTACAAACGTTTGCGGTGTATTCGAGACACCACAGTATCCAGCCATTACACCACAGACATTACACCACAACAATTTTTGCCGCTACATACTACAAGGCCCTAACATAAATCTGCCCATGGGCGTGCCCACGGGATGTGCCGGGTGTGCCCAGGCACACCCTAATCATGCCTGCTGTGCTCTTGTTCTGCACTGACTGCCTTCACTCTGCAACATGTCCCTGTGTGTAACTCATTTACCCAACACTGCCTAGGGTAATGTCTGCCAGAAAATACAGCTGTGTGCTTTGAGTGAAAGAAATAAGCAGGGAGGGAACTAGCCGCGGAGTAACCCAGCCGGGAGACGCATAAGCCGATAGTTCCGGCTACAGGTCCCGCAGGCGCCGGCGGAGTGATCTACATCTGCACTCCGCCTCCCCCCCCCCTCCGTCCTCTCTCTCCCTTTGAAGCAGCGGAACGGAGCCTGGATAGTGGAGCCTGCAGCCTGCTGGATCAAGGTGAGCACTGCAGTGAGAGCCGCTCTGCTCTGCCTTGCAGTAATAACGAAGGGCAGATAACAGGACTCTGCCTGACTTGGAGAGCCATCTCGCTCGGGAGTGGGATTGCAAGTGCTCAGTGTCCTGTTGGTCCTATATTTTGACTGTAAACTTAATTAAGATTTTCCCCCAAGAATTACTCTGTGAATTATCCCTTTTCTCCTTATCTGTTATCATTGATGTATTCCTTCCAAAGTTCTAAGCAATAACCTGCTTCTTATCCTTCAAGCCCTATTTCATATATGCCTTGATATCACAGGGTGTTATACTCGCATTCAATAAGGTATTTTAATGACTCATCCGTGAGGAGATATGGATAATCACACCATACTCCTCTTGCACCAATATTGGTTATGTATTCATGTCCAATATGGTGTGTCACATACAATACTATTATTCCTTCCAAAAAGAATATTTTATTCTTTCTCAACATACAATTCTTCTCTATAGTTTGCTGTGTTTAGCTCTAAAGTTCAATTTTGCTATGCATTGCACTCTTGACATCTGCGCAAGTTTTTTTATTGTCTCCAAATAGGATCTGTTTAACCACTTAACGACCGCCCACTGTAAATATACGTCGGCAGAATGGCACCGACAGGCAGAATCAAGTACATATACGTGATTGCCTTTGTATAGTTGGGGGGTCCGATCGGACCCCCCTTCTTTACAGTGGGTGGTCGTTTTACCTTCAGGAGCGATCCGGCATGAGGGGACGGCCGTTCGATTCTGGCCACCCCCTCTCGATCGCTCCCGGCGAATGAGAGAGCTTCCCCTGCCTGCCAGGCAGGAGGAAGTGATGTCATCTCTCCTGCGGCGCTCACATATACCGAGCGCCGTACAGGAGAAGATGCAGGTTAGTACACAAAACAGCACACTGACACCAGGACACATAGGCACATAAATCGCCCCCCCAGACACCCCCAGATTACCCCCCAGCCCCCCCCAGTCACAGTGTCACTGATTGCAGTGACCATTTATTTAGTGATCACTGCAATCAGTGACATTTGTGACTGTAAAAGTGTCACTACATTTAGTTTTAGGTCCAGTGTAGCCCCCTAACCCCCCCTAATAAAGGTTTAACCCCCTTGATCGCCCCCCAGGTAACCCTTTCACACCTATCACCACTGTCACTAAGCGATAATTTTTCTGATCGATGTCTTAGCGTCGGCGATGCTGATCGGTAGCCAGTAATTTTTTTTAGGTTCGCCGCAGGTTTTTATAGCGTCGTGTACCCCCATATATTACCTAATAAAGGTTTAACCCCCTTGATCACCCCCAAGTAACCCTTTCACCCCTTAGCACCGCCGTCGCTATGCGATAATTTTTCTGATCGATGTCTTAGCGTCGGTGATGCTGATCGGTAGCCAGTAATTTTTTTTTTAGGCTCGCCGCAGGTTTTTATAGCGTCAGGTACCCCCATATATTATCTAATAAAGGTTTAACCCCCTGATCGCCCCCCAGGTAACCCTTTCACCCCCTATCACCACTGTCGCTAAGCGATCGTTTTTATGATCGTTGTCTTAGTGTCGGTGATGCCGATAGGTAGCCAGTAATTTTTTTTTTAGGTTCGCCGTCAGGTTTTTATATAGCGTCAGGTACCCCCATATATTACCTAATAAAGGTTTTAACCCCCTAATTGCCCCTAGTTAACCCTTTCACCAGTGATCATTATATAAGTGTTACGGGTGACGCTGGTTAGTTAGTTTGCTTTTTATAGTGTCAGGGCACCCGACGTATATAACCCAATAAAGGTTTAACCCCCTGATCTCCCGGCGGGTGATATCAATTAGGTTTTAGCGTCAGAGAGGGTCTGCGTCACACCCCAGGCAGCGTCAGGTTAGTGCCAGTAGCACTAACACCCACGCGTGAAGCATACACGCCCCTTAGTGGTATAGTATCTGATCAGCTCAATATCTGATCTGATCAGATCTATACTAGCGTCCCCAGCAGTTTAGGGTTCCCAAAAACGCAGTGTTAGCGGGATCAGCCCAGATACCTCATAGCACCTGCGTTTTGCCCCTCCGTCCAGCCCAGGCCACCCAAGTGCAGTATCGATCGATCACTGTCACTTGCAAAACACAACACACATAACTGCAGCGTTCGCAGAGACAGGCCTGATCCCTGCGACTCCAGTGCTGTAGGAGGTGATTTCACCACCACAGTTAAAAAAAAAAGCATATATGCCGAAGCATTGGGGCAGCAGGAGCGGAGGAGCGATTTTGCTCCTAATGCCGCGTATATACGGTCGGAATTCCGACGGAGGCTTGCCCGTGGAAAAGTCTGACCATGTGTACGCGGCATAACTTTTGCGAGAAGATGCCCCCATGCTTCGGCATATATAAATGGTGCATGTATGCCCATCATTAGAAGTGGGTGGATGAAGGGCGGTATTCTAATGGTGGGCATACCCACCGATCAATCTTTTTTTTCGTTCAGCCAACAGGCTGCATGAAAAAAAAGATTACAATACATGTCCAACAAGGACCAGCAACGTACTGGTATGTTGCTGGACTTTGAATGTTTATACCAGAATGATGCCTGCGGGTTTAGGTATCATCTTGGTATCATTCTTTTCAGCCAGCGGCCGGCTTTCATGTAAAAGCAATCCTAGTGGCTAATTAGCCTCTGGACTGCTTTTACAAGCAGTGGGAGGGAATGTCCCCCCCCCGGATATAAAAAGCGCCATTGGGAAATTGGGAAAGCATTTTATCACACCGATCTTGGTGTGGTCAGATGCTTTGAGGGCAGAGGAAAGATCTAGGGTCCAATAGACCCCAGTTTTTTCAAAAAAGAGTACCTGAGATTACCTATTGCTATCATAGGGGATATTTACATTCCCTGAGATAACAATAAAAGTGATAAAAATAAATAAATATGGAAGCAACAGTTTAAAAATAAAATAAAAAAGCAAAATTAATAATAAAAAAAAAAAAAAAAGCACCCCTGTCCTGCCCTGCTCTTGCCCAATGGCGAACGCAAGCGTCGGTCTGGCGTCATATGTAAACAGCAATTGCACCATGCATGTGAGGTATCACCGTGAAGGTCAGATCGAGTGCAGTAATTTTAGCAGTAGACCTCCTCTGTAAATCTAACGGGGTAACCTGTAAATGCTTTTAAAGGCTTTTAAAAATGTATGTAGTTTGTCGCCAATGCGCGTTTGTGCGAAATTTTAAAGCATGTCGTGTTTGGTATCTATGTACTCGGCCTAAGATAATCTTTTTTATTTCATCAAACATTTGGGCAATATAGTGTGTTTTAGTGCATTAAAATAAAAAAAGTGTATTTTTTCCCCCAAAAATGCGTTTGAAAAATCGCTGCGCAAATACTGTGTAGAAAAAAAAATGCAACACCCACCATTTTATTCTGTAGGGCCTTTGCTTTAAAAATATATATAATGTTTGGGGGTTCAACATAATTTTCTTGCAAAAAAAAATATGTTTTCATGTAAACAAAAAGTGTCAAAAAGGGCTTTGTCTTCAAGTGGTTAGAAGACTGGATGTAAGCTTCCTAATGTTGTGTATAAAATGCCAGAACAGTTCAAAACCCCCCCAAATGACCCCATTTTGGAAAGTAGACACCCCAAGCTATATACTGAGAGGCATGTCGAGTCCATGGAATATTTTATATGTTGACACAAGTTGCGGAAAAAATACAATTTTTTTTTTTTTTTTTGCACAAAGTTGTCACTAAATGATATATTGCTCAAACATGCCATGGGCATATGTGGAATTACACCCCAAAATGCATTCTGTTGCTTCTCCTGAGTACGGGGATACCACATGTGTGAGACTTTTTGGGAGCCTAGCCGCGTACGGGACCCCAAAAACCAATCACCGCCTTCAGGCTTTCTAAGGGTGTCAATTTTTGATTTCACTTCTCACTGCCTATCACAGTTTCGGAGGCCATGGAATGCCCAGATGGCACAAAACCCCCCCAAATGACCCCATTTTGGAAAGTAGACACCCCAAGCTATTTGCTGAGAGGTATTGTGAGTATTTTGCAGATCTCGCTTTTTGTCACAAAGTTTTGAAAATTGAAAAAAAAAAAGAAAAAAAAAAATGTTCTTTCTTAATTTTCAAAAACAAATGAGAGCTGTAAAATACTCACCATGCCTCTCAGCAAACAGCTTGGGGTGTCTACTTTCCAAAATGGGGTCATTTGGGGGGTTTTGTGCTATTTTGGCATTTTATGGCCTTCGAAACTGTGATAGGTAGTGAGGAGTGAAATCAAAAATTTGCGCCCTTAGAAATCCTGGAGGCGGTGCTTGGTTTCCGGGGTCCCGTACGTGGCTCCTAAAAAGTCCCACACATGTGGTATCCCCGTACTCAGGAGAAGCAGCAGAATGTATTTTGGGGTGCAATTTCACATATAACCATGGCATGTGTGAGCAATATATCATTTAGTGACAACTTTTTGTAATTTTTTTTTTGTCATTATTCAATCACTTGGGACAAAAAAAAAAATATTCAATGGGCTCAACATGCCTCTCAGCAATTTCCTTGGGGTGTCTACTTTCTAAAATGGGGTCATTTGGGGGGGTTTTGTACTGCCCTGTCATTTTAGCACCTCAAGAAATGAGATAGGCAGTCATAAATTAAAAGCTGTGTAAATTCCAGAAAATGTACCCTAGTTTGTAAACGCTATAACTTTTGCGCAAACCAATAAATATATGCTTATTGACATTTTTTTTACTAAAGACATGTGGCTGAATACATTTTGGCCTAAATGTATGACTAAAATTGAGTTTATTCGATTTTTCTTATAACAAAAAGTAGAAAATATCATTTTTTTTCAAAATTTTCGGTCTTTTTCCATTTATATCGCAAAAAATAAAAATCGCAGAGGCAATCAAATACCATTAAAAGAAAGCTCTATTTGTGGGAAGAAAAGGACGCAAATTTTGTTTGGGTACAACATTGCATGTCCGCACAATTTACAGTTAAAGCAGCGCAGTGCAAAATTTTGAATTCACCTCTGGTCCTTTAGCTACCAAATGGTCCGGGGCTTAAGTGGTTATTAAACCTTGGACCTAGTTAATACAGGCCAACATCCTATGGAATGATACACAGAGTGTCAAGACAAATGCCGCGTACACACAATCGTTTTTCACGCCGTTAAAAATTAAATTTTTTAAATTGGGCATTAAAAACGATCGTGTGTATGCTCCAGAGCATTCTTAACTACGTGAAAAACGGGCAATAAAAATTTCGAACATGCTCTATTTTTTCACGTCGTTTTTTTAACGTCGTGAAAAACGGTAGTGTGTATGCTTTTACGAGGGGGAAAAAACGCGCATGCTCAGAATCAAGTATGAGACGGGAGCGCTCGTTCTGGTAAAACTAGCGTTCGTAATGGAGATAGCACATTCGTCATGCTGTAATGGACTGAAAAGCACCAGGCTGAAAAGCGCGAATCGTCGCTCAACAAACTTTACTAACATGAAGGGTGGCGCCATCCGACGGGAACTTCCCCTTTATAGTGCCGTTGTACGTCACTGCGCTTTGCTCGAGCGTTTTTTTAATGAACGTGTGTATGCAAGACAGGCTTGAGAGGAAACAAGAAAAATCACGTCGAGAAAAACGTTGTTTTTTAAAATGACATTAAAAACGATCGTGTGTATGCGGCAAAAAAGTAAATAAAACCCCTACTCTATGTTTATGAGGCTTAAAAAGGTTGTAAACCTTCAAAAAATAAAAAATAAACCCTGTAAGACAAAGGCGTATGCATTGCATACTAGGTCATT
The DNA here is from genome assembly GCA_029206835.1 of Rana muscosa. Classification (NCBI taxonomy): domain Eukaryota; kingdom Metazoa; phylum Chordata; class Amphibia; order Anura; family Ranidae; genus Rana; species Rana muscosa. Next base: position 45,558,847 of record CM055127.1, read on the forward strand.
TTGAAATACTTACCTTAGAATAAAGCTGTTGAAGTGGTCTCTGCACACCGCTGAGACGGCTGAAATTTTACCTAGAGTTTCTTCCGGGTTTACGGGCTCTGGCGCTGTGATTGGCCGGAGCCGCAATGACGTCAGGCGCGAGAGCTGTCGTTCAAGACAGCTCAGAAGGAACGGCACCCGTGGGCCTTTCCTTCAGAGCGCATGCGCCAGTGATGTCACTGGCTGCATGCAATGTAAATATCTCCTAAACTGTACAGGTTTAGGAGATACAGTATCTTACAAAAGTGAGTACACTCCTCACATTTTTGTAAATATTTTATTATAACTTTTCATGTGACAACACTGAAGAAATTACACTTTGCTACAATGTAAAATAGTTAGAGTACAGCTTGTATACCAGTGTAAATTTGCTGTCCCCTCAAAATAACTCAACACACAGACATTCATGTCTAAATCACTGTCAACAAAAGTGAGTACACCTCTAATTAAAAATGTCCAAATTGGGCCCAATTAGCCATTTTCCCCGGTACCATGTGACTCGTTAGTGTTACAAGGTCTCAGGTGTGAATGGGGAGCAGGTGTGTTAAATTTGGTGTTATCGCTCTCACTCTCTCATACAGGTCACTGGAAGTTCAACATGGCACCTCATGGCAAAGAACTCTCTGAGGATCTGAAAAAAGAATTGTTGCTCTACATAAAGATGGCCTAGGCTATAAGAAGATTGCCAAGACCCTGAAACTGAGCTGCAGCATGGTGGCCAAGACCATACAGCTGTTTAACAGGACAGGTTCCACTCAGAACCGGCCTCGCCCTGGTCGACCAAAGAAGTTGAGTGCACATGCTCAGCGTCCTATCCAGAGGTTGTCTTTGGGAAATAGACGCACGAGTGCTGCCAGCATTGCTGCAGTGGTTGACAGGGTGGGAGGTCAGCCTGTCAGTGCTCAGACCATATGCCGCACACTGCATCAAATTGGTCTGCATGGCTATCATCCCAGAAGGAAGCCTCTAAAGATGATACACAAAAAAGCCCGCAAACAGTTTTCTGAAGACAAGGAGACTAAGGACATGGATTACTGGTACCATGTCCTGTGGTCTAATGAGACCAAGTTAAACGTATTTGATAGGGATGAGCTTCGAGTTCGAGTCGAACTCATGTTCGACTCAAACATTGCCTGTTCGCCCGTTCGCCGAACAGCGAACAAATTGGGGTGTTCGCGGCAAATTCGAAAAATCTATGGGAGAAATCTAAAGTGCTAATTATAAAGGCTTATATGCAAGTTATTGTCCTAAAAAGTGTTTGGGGACCGGGGTCCTGCCCCAGGGGACATGTATCAATGCAAAAATAAGTTTTAAAAACACCCGTTTTTTCGGGAGCAGTGATTTTAATAATGCTTAAAATGAAAAAATAAAAGTGAAATATTCCTTTAAATTTCGTACCTGGGGGGTGTGTATGATATGCATGTGAAGTGGCGCATGTTTCCCGTGCTTAGAACTGTCCCTGCAAAAAATGTCATTTTTGAAAGAAAAAAATGCATTTAAAACTGACTCGCGGCTATTAATGAATTGTCGGCTCCCGGCAATACATACAAAAGTCATTGATATAAAAAAAAAAAAAAACGTGGGGGTTCCCCAGAATTCAATTACCAGGCCCTTCAGGTCTGGAATGGATATTAAGGGGAACCCCGCCGCAAATTAAAAAAAAAATTGACGTGGGGTTCCCCCAAATATCCATTCCAGGCCCTTCAGATCTGGCATGGATTTTAAGGGGAACTCCACCCCAAATTTAAAAAAAAATGGCGTGGAGTCCCCCTAAAAATCCATACCAGACCCCTTATCCGAGCACGCAACCTGGCCGGCCGCAGGGGAAAAGGGGGGGACGAGAGAGCGCCCCCCCCTCCCTCCTGAACCGTACCAAGCCACATGCCCTCAACATGGGGAGGATGTCCCCATGTTGATGGGGACAAGGGCCTCATCCCCACAACCCTTGCCCGGTGGTTGTGGGGGTCTGCGGGCGGGGGGCTTATCGGAATCTGGAAGACCCCTTTAACAAAGGGGACCCCCAGATCCTGCCCCCCTATGTGAATTGGTAAGGGGTACATTGTACCCCTACCATTTCACGAAGAAAGCGTAAAAAAATGTTTAAAAAAACACACAAACACCTTGAAAAAGTCCTTTTATTTAAAAAAAAAAAAAAAAAACATTCCAGCGGTGAAATCCAGTGTCCCGCGGCGATCCCGATGTCCAGCGCCGTCCGTCATTGGTTGTGCCTGAGCGGACCTGATGGGGAACTCCCTCTCAGTATTTTAAATGTATAGACCCGCCCCTTCTAAAGTTCCCCATCAGGTCCGCTCAGCGGACCAGATGCGGAACATGAGAAGGGGCGGGTCTATACATGTATTACCAAAGTGAGAGCAGTTCCCCATCAGGTCCGCCCCCTCGGTATGTCGGACCCGCCTACGTCATTGGCTTGAGCGGGGAACTTCCTTCACTGTGTAATTTAAATTTACATAGTGAAGGAAGTTCCCCGCTCAGGCCAATGACGTAGGCGGGTCCGACATACCGAGGGGGCGGACCTGATGGGGAACTTTAGAAGGGGCGGGTCTATACATTTAAAATACTGAGAGGGAGTTCCCCATCAGGTCCGCTCAGGCACAACCAATGAAGGACAGCGCTGGACATTGGGATCGCTGCGGGACACTGGATTTCACCGCTGGAATGTTTATTTTTTTATTTTTATTTTTTTTAAATAAAGGACTTTTACAAGGTGTTTGTGTGTTTTTTTTAAACATTTTTTTACGCTTTCTTCGTGAAATGGTAGGGGTACAATGTACCCCTTACCAATTCACATAGGGGGGGCCGGGATCTGGGGGTCCCCTTTGTTAAAGGGGTCTTCCAGATTCCGATAAGCCCCCCGCCCGCAGACCCCCACAACCACCGGGCAAGGGTTGTGGGGATGAGGCCCTTGTCCCCCTCCCCATGTTGAGGGCATGTGGCTTGGTACGGTTCAGGAGGGAGGGGGGCCGCTCTCTCGTCCCCCCTTTTCCCCTGCGGCCGGCCAGGTTGCGTGCTCGGATAAGGGGTCTGGTATGGATTTTTAGGGGGACTCCACGCCATTTTTTTTTTAAATTTGGGGTGGAGTTCCCCTTAAAATCCATGCCAGATCTGAAGGGCCTGGAATGGATATTTGGGGGAACCCCACGTCAATTTTTTTTTTAATTTGCGGCGGGGTTCCCCTTAATATCCATTCCAGACCTGAAGGGCCTGGTAATTGAATTCTGGGGAACCCCCACGCTTTTTTTTATTTTTTATCAATGACTTTTGTATGTATTGCCGGGTGTCATGTACCTGGGTGTATTTGAACCGGGATCTTCCTGGTCCCAAAGCTGCAGCCTTACCTGTTGTGCTACTGAGCAGATCTGGACTTTTGGAAATGTCCTCTCAGTGTTAAACATTACCTTGGACTCACTAGCCCCACCTGCTGCCAGCTGTGGACAATTTTCAATCAAAGCAGCCCTTAAAAAGGAAGTGATGCTATCTCTCAGCGCCCGTTTGTGTGGAATAGCTCCCTGGGTGTTGTGACTGCTTTTTGATCCTGATTTTCGTGTTGAACTTCTGCCTGAATTCCTGACTACTCTCCAGCCTGCTGATTTTGTACTTCACTGCCAGCTCGTGTATGACCTTTGCCTGCCTGACCACTCTCTGGATTTCGATCGTGTACCATTTTGCCTGATCTGTTGCCAACCTAATCTGCCTGACTACGTTTACGCCTGAATCCTCAGCACACAAGTTCCACTTCGGACACTACCTATCACAGGTACCTCACATTACAAACGGGCCACAATGACAGTGGACCCTGCTGAGATTGTTAAGGCGATTTCACGTCAGGGACAATTGATTGGAGCTCATGAACAGCATCTTTCTTCCCTGGACGCCAAGTTAGATGAACTTTGTACTATGCTTAAATCTTGTTTGCCTGCTTCCTCTGCAACGGTCCAGACTCTGGATCCTACTCCTGCTACGATCCAACCCACCTCTTCTGTACCACCCAAACTTCCTATGCCTGACAAATTTGGTGGTGATACTGAGGACTGCAGAGGCTTTTTAAATATTTGCCGTTTGCATTTCCGCAACAACCCTGGGACCTTTAGCACTTCTTCTGCCAAAGTGACTTTTGTAATTTCCTCGTTAAAGGGGAAGGCCCTGGCCTGGGTCTCTCCTTATCTGGAACGCAATGATCCTGTGCTGCAAGACGCTGACAAATTTCTGGCTTCTCTCCAGACTGTATTTGACAAGCCAGATAGAGCTTCTGCAGCTGAGTACTCACTCTTGGACATGCAACAAGGCACCAGGTCTGTGGCACAATATGCTATTGAGTTTCGTACCCTTGCTGCTGAGACTACTTGGGACTCAAGGGCATTACGTGCAGCCTTCCGAAAAGGTCTTGCAGATCGCATCAAAGACGAATTAGTCTATAAGGATTCCCCAGAAGACCTAGAGAAATTCATAGAGCTCTGTGTTCGTCTGGATGTCCGGTATCATGAAAGGTGCCAAGAGAGACTTAGAACTCGCAAGTTTCCTCGGCCAGTCTACCGTTTGGCCCCTAACTTCCAAGCACCACCTCAGCCAGAACCTGAAATCTCAGTTGAACCCCAGACACCTGTGGAACCCATGGATGTAAGCCGTCTCCACCTAACTGAGTCTGAAAAACAAAGGAGGCGTGCATTGGGCCTATGCCTATACTGTGGACTTAAAGGACATTTATTATCTGTCTGCCCTTCCCGTCCAGTAAAAGGCAGGGTCTAACCAGTGTTGGAGGAGCTGGCTTAGACCTTACAGGTATATCCTCCAAGACCAAGATTACCATTCCTGCAATTATCCATTTACCCTCTAAACTTGTCTCCTGTGAGGCTTTTGTGGATTCTGGAGCTGCTGGCATATTCTTGGACTACACTTTTGCTAAAAAAAATAATATCCCATTTGTTCCAAAATCTAGACCCCTGAACATTACCACCGTGAATGGACAACCCTTGGGAGATGGCATTGTACAATTTGAGACTATAACAATCACCCTTCAGGTAGGCGTACTCCACAAAGAGGAAGTTGTCTTGTCTCTTATTGATTCTCCACTTCTGCCTGTTATCCTTGCTTACCCATGGTTACAACAACATAACCCTTCTTTTGATTGGGAAAATGGAGAACTAACCTCTTGGGGGTCGTTCTGTCATTCAAACTGTTTGTCTCAACCCAAAAGACTTCCTGCTTGTATGTTGGCTTCCGTGGCCGTCCCACCTACCTTGCCTCATGAATACCATGCGTTTGCAGACGTATTTTGCAAGCAAAAGGCAGAGGTTTTACCTCCACATCGTTCTTTTGACTGTGCAATTAAATTGATTCCTGGAGCACCTCTTCCCAAAGGAAGGACCTATCCCCTGTCTTCGCCTGAACAAAAATCCATGGAGGAATACATAAAAGACAACTTGGAAAGAGGTTTTATCCGACCCTCTTCTTCTCCAGTAGGGGCAGGTTTTTTCTTTGTTGAAAAAAAAGATGGGGGTCTTCGACCATGCATAGACTATCGAGGGTTAAATCAAATCACTGTAAAAGACTCCTACCCTTTGCCTCTCATCCTTGAACTGTTTGATGTACTTAAGGGGGCTGTTATCTTCTCCAAGCTAGACCTACGAGGGGCTTATAATCTAATTCGAATTAAAGACGGGGACGAGTGGAAGACAGCATTCAACACTCGTAATGGACATTTTGAATATCTGGTTATGCCATTTGGGTTGTGTAACGCCCCTGCTGTCTTCCAACGTTTCATGAATGAAATTTTTCATGATTTCAGCAACAGTTTTGTGATCATCTACTTGGACGACATTTTAATCTTTTCCAAGACTCCTCTAGAGCACATCTCGCATGTAAAGCAGGTATTGCAACGACTGAGAGAAAACCATCTTTACGCGAAGATTGAGAAATGCAGTTTCCATCAAAGCCGTATTCCTTTCCTTGGATACATTATAAGTGCTGCCGGTTTCCAAATGGACCCTCAAAAACTTTCCGCTGTCTTGCAATGGCCCCAACCGACCACTTTAAGAGGGCTCCAAAGCTTTCTAGGGTTCGCAAATTACTACAGACGCTTCATCAAAGGTTTTGCCTCCATTGCGGCCCCCCTTACTGCTATGACTAAGAAAGGTACAAATTGCAAGGTATGGTCCTCAGAAGCAGAATCGGCTTTCCAGCAATTAAAAGACACGTTCAGCAAAGCTCCAATTCTTCAGCATCCAAATCCCGATCTCCAGTACATAGTTGAGGTTGATGCCTCTGAGGTAGGAGCAGGTGCCGTGCTCTCCCAGAGACAGCCTAAGTCTGGTAGAATCCATCCAGTAGCATTTTTTTCTAGAAAGTTTTCTCCAGCGGACATGAATTACGATGTTGGGAATCGAGAACTACTGGCCATCAAATTGGCATTGTCTGAATGGCGACATCTTCTGGAAGGGGCTCCCAAACCTTTTTCTATCCTCACTGACCATAAAAACCTACTGTACCTTCAGACTGCAAGACGTTTGAACTCACGTCAGGCTCGATGGGCTCTGTTTTTCTCCCGTTTTAATTTTGTTCTTTCTTATGTTCCTGGGCATAAGAACAAGAAAGCCGATGCTCTTTCCAGACAGTTTGCTACCTCTGAAGAAGACCAACCTACCGAGCAGTATATAATCCCACCTCACAAAATTGTCGCACAGATCTCTACGGCTCTTTCCCAACAGTTACAAGAAACCCAGAATTGTGTTCCCCAAGGCTTGAAGATACCACCAGGTCGCCTGTTCGTAGCCCCTAGCCTCAGAAAACCTGTACTCCTCTGGGCACATGATGGTGTTTTATCTGGTCATCCTGGTGTCACCATCACTCTTAAGACCTTGCAGCGTCATGTCTGGTGGCCTCATATGAAAAGGGATGTTACTGACTATGTGGCTGCCTGCCCAACTTGTGCTGCTAATAAAGTACCCCGTACATTGCCTACTGGACTGTTACAACCACTTTCAGCACCTCGTCAGCCTTGGACCCATTTGACTATGGACTTCATTACAGACTTACCCAAGTCCGAGGGCATGACTGCTATATGGGTCATAGTGGATCGCTTTTCAAAAATGTCTCATTTTGTGCCGCTCCCGGGATTACCTACAGCGGAAGCACTGTCTACTCTCTTCCTTTCCCATATTGTGAGATATCATGGCATACCTACCAATGTCGTCTCAGACCGCGGATCCCAGTTTGTTTCCCGATTCTGGAGAGCGCTCTGCAAGAAACTGGGAGTAACGCTTTCACTCTCTACCTCACATCACCCTCAAACAGATGGTCAAACCGAACGCATGAACCAGACCCTAGAAACCTATCTTCGACATTATGTCAATGCCTTACACTCCAACTGGTCTGAGTATTTGCCTTTAGCTGAGTTCGCCATTTAATTCCCGTTGGCACAGTGCTCTTCATACCACACCATTCTACGCAGCCCTAGGCTATCACCCTCAGACTTTTCCCCTACTTCAGCCTTCTTCTGGTGTACCAGCAGCAGATCAGTGGGTTAAAAATATTCTGCTACATTGGAAAAAGATTCGCTTATTACTACGGAAGTCAGCAGGCAAGTATGCACTTTTTTCCAACAAACGAAGACGCCATATACCTCCATATGTGGTGGGGGACAGAGTTTGGCTATCAACCAAATATGTGAGACTGAAACAACTTTCTACCAAATTGGGCCCTCGATTCATTGGTCCTTACAGTATTATTGCTTGAGTCGGGCCAGTCTCCTATCGGTTGAAATTACCCTCCTCTCTCCGGATTCATCCTGTGTTCCACGTTTCCCTCCTCAAAAAAGCAATTTTCAATCGCTACTCCAGAACGCAACAGCTACCTCCTCCTGTTCTTGTTGATGGACAAAATGAGTTTGAAGTCTCCAAGATTCTTGATTCTAGAAGACAGGGTCGTGGCCTTCGGTATCTGGTTCATTGGAAGGGATATCCTGTCACAGACCGTTCCTGGGTTCCAGCCAAAGATCTGCATGCCCCTTCTCTTATTCGAGACTTCCATGCCTCCTTTCCCACTAAGCCCCGCTAGGCCCCCGGAGGGGTCCACTGGGGAGGGGGCCCTGTCATGTACCTGGGTGTATTTGAACCAGGATCTTCCTGGTCCCAAAGCTGCAGCCTTACCTGTTGCGCTACTGAGCAGATCTGGACTTTTGGAAATGTCCTCTCAGTGTTAAACATTACCTTGGACTCACTAGCCCCACCTGCTGCCAGCTGTGGACAATTTTCAATCAAAGCAGCCCTTAAAAAGGAAGTGATGCTATCTCTCAGCGCCCGTTTGTGTGGAATAGCTCCCTGGGTGTTGTGACTGCTTTTTTGATCCTGATTTTCGTGTTGAACTTCTGCCTGAATTCCTGACTACTCTCCAGCCTGCTGATTTTGTACTTCACTGCCAGCTCGTGTATGACCTTTGCCTGCCTGACCACTCTCTGGATTTCGATCGTGTACCATTTTGCCTGATCTGTTGCCAACCTAATCTGCCTGACTACGTTTTCGCCTGAATCCTCAGCACACAAGTTCCACTTCGGACACTACCTATCACAGGTACCTTACACCGGGAGTCGACAATTCATTAATAGCCGCGAGTCAGTTTTAAATGCATTTTTTTTCTTTCAAAAATGACATTTTTTGCAGGGACAGTTCTAAGCACAGGAAACATGCGCCACTTCACATGCATATCATACACACCCCCCAGGTACGAAATTTAAAGGAATATTTCACTTTTATTTTTTCATTTTAAGCATTATTAAAATCACTGCTCCCGAAAAAACGGCCGTTTTTAAAACTTCTTTTTGCATTGATACATGTCCCCTGGGGCAGGACCCAGGTCCCCAAACACTTTTTAGGAGAATAACTTGCATATTAGCCTTTATAATTAACACTTTAGATTTCAAACGTTCAAGTCCATTGTATTTAATAGGGTTCTAAAGTTTACACGAACATTTTGTCTGTTCGCAGGTTCTGGTGCGAACCGAACAGGGGGGTGTTCGGCTCATCCCTGGTATTTGATTCAGATGGTGTCAAGAGTGTGTGGCGGCAACCAGGTGAGGAGTACAAAGACTAGTGTGTCTTGCCTACAGTCAAGCATGGTGGTGGGAGTGTCATGGTCTGGGGCTGCATGAGTGCTGCCGGTATTGGGGAGCTACAGTTCATGTTGGAGATACAACAACTTTCAGCTTAGCCTATTGACTGCAGTTGACAAACAGGACACTAGATGTCGCTAATGCTCAGTGATATGCTATGCTATACATTTTCTATGATGTGTTGTATTTCCTGTACATAGTGCTGTACTTGTTGGTTCTTTTTCCTGTCTGTTCTTCTTGCCATGTGAGGTGACATCTTTGCTAGTGTGGTTATGTTTCAATAAAGAAGCCAGTTCCTGTTACTCCACAACGTCTGATCTGAATTGACTCCACTGCACCCAGCAATTGTACCCATGCAACAGGTTATGGGCCCAGTGTCCGGATAAAGTCTTATGACCAGGTGCGGCCCAGGCAGAACAAAGCCTCAAACAGGAGACAGTGTGGCTGATGCGGAGATCGACATAAGGAAGTTTTCCAGTGACATCTCCTATAGACAAGTAAGATTGTTCATATATAAAGGAGAGAAAAAATGGCCGATAACTCAGAGCTTAAACTCTGTGGCCAAGCTGAACAATGACAATGATCAGCTATGGAAGTTCCAAGTGGAAATGCTATTATCCAGAGATGACTTGTGGGAGGTTACCACCACAGAGAGGCCACAGGATAATAATCAGGACTGGGACAAGAAAAACAGACAGGCACGGGCCACCATAAGCTTACTAGTGTAGGATCAGCTCATTCATATAAGCCATGAGGAATAGGGATGAGCCGAACACCCCCCGGTTCGGTTCGCACCAGAACCTGCGAACGGACCGAAAGTTTGCGCAAACCTTGGAACCCTATTAAATACAATGGACTCGAACGTTCGAAATCAAAAGTGCTAATTCTAAAGGCTAATATGCAAGTTATTGTCCTAAAAAGGGTTTGGGGACCCGGGTCCTGCCCCAGGGGACATGTATCAATGCAAAATGAAGTTTTAAAAAACGTCAGTTTTTTCGGGAGCAGTGATTTTAATGATGCATAAAGTGAAAAAAATAAAGTTAAATATTCCTTTAAATATCGTACCTGGGGGGTGTCTATAGTATGCCTGTGAAGTGGCATGTGTTTCCCGTGTTTAGAACTGTCCCTGCACAAAATGACATTTCTAAAGGGGGAAAAAAAGTCATTTAAAACTGCTTGCGGCTTTACTGTAATGTCTGGTCCCGGCAATATGGATGAAAAATCACTGAGAAAAGTGGCATGGGCACCCCCTCCCAGCCCATTACCATCCCCTTTGGGTCTTGTATGGATATTAAGGGGAATCCCGCACCCAAATTAAAAAAAGGAAAAGGCGTGGGGCCCCCAGGCCCTATATACTCTGAACAGCAGTATACAGGCGGTGCAAACAAGACCGGGACTGTAGGTTTGTTGTTACGTAGAATCTGTTTGTAATTTTGAACTCCCTGCCTGTGGTATTAGTATGAGAACACCAGCAATTATATTCAGGTAAGCTTTAGGTGCACACTGTGCAAAGGACACTAAATAAAAATACTGCAGCTCCCTGCCTGTATTTGTATCAGAACACCAGCAATTGTATTGAGGTAAGCTTTAGGTGAACGCTATGCAAAGGGCACAGTACACTAAGTGAAACACTGCAGCTAGCACAATCACCCGCCTGCCTGTCACAGTATAGAGAATAATAGGAACAGATCTAGCTAAACTGAATACAGTGTATAAAAAAAAATTATATATATATACACACACACACACACACACACACACACACACCACCTAGGATGCATATATATCCTCTACATACTGTAACTGCATCTCTCTCTCTCTCTCTCTCTCTCAACACCGCAACACACTACACAAGGCCAACTTCCAGGCTGCCTTCTATAGTGTGGGGCGTGTACTAAATGCCCTGAGGCATAATTGGCCAAAGCCATCCTGGCTTTGGCCAATTATGGCTCTCCGTTTTTTGCGCGCTGTGATTGGCCAAAGCATGCGGGTCATAGTGCATGCTTGGCCAATCATCAGCCAGCAATGCACTGCAATGCCGCAGTGAATTATGGGCCATGACGCGCCACTCGAATTTGGCGTGAACGGCCCATAATGTTCGCAATTCGGCGAACAGGCGATGTTCGAGTCGAACATGGGTTCGACTCGAACTCGAAGCTCACCCCTAATGAGGACACAGCGAAAGGCATGTGGGACGTACTGAAAAGACTGCATGAAAGATCCAGTTTAAACAGCAAGCTGTTTCTGCTGCAGAAACTTTACAAAATGAGACTTGGCAGAGAACAGGACATGCAGGAGCATATAAACGAAATGCTGGAAGTGATTGTGCAACTCAGATCAATCGGGGAGAATGCCACAAACAGGGACACATAAAGAAAGACTGTACAATATGGAAAGAAGAGCAAATGAGACAGCATCCCTCTTATGCTAAACAAAAAGGTCAAAACCACAATCAATGATCCACCACCACCATTGATATCGCCGCAGTTATAGCCCGTGTGGGAGGGTCGCCACCGGCTATAGCCACCATACAGCAAGTAAGTGGCACTAACTTTTTCACGTTTGTGCATCCAGGTGGACACATGGACTTCCACTAATGTAGCTGCACCAGCGCTACTCCTAGAGGCAATGCTTCTGCTAGTCCACTCTAATGTTTTACATGTGATGCCCCAGTTAGTGAACAATTATGGCTGTCTGTTGTCTGTTGCTGTTTGGGTCCGCCATCTGGCCCCACCCAGTGGGTGTCATCTATCGCCCTTGCAAGACCACCCACCAAAGTGGGAGGCATCAAAACGTTCCCTGGTAGGTCCCTTCCTTGCTCGATTGGCGGTTCACATGCACGTATGCCTATTTAAAGGGTAGGTATGAGGGTCACACACTGCTTGGCTCTAATGAAGAAGCTTTGCGCTTTGAAACGCGTCAGCCAGTAGTGTCTCCTATCACGTCCTTCATGATCGGTCGGAGTGTGGTTTGGGTTCTACATGTTGCAGCCACTTATGGTACCACTTGTTCATTGCGAACCTTTCTACTACCTTTTGTGAGTAGCTTTTTACGTTGTTTTAAATTAATAAAAATATCCTAACGCTAATACATTAGGCTGGTGCGCCCTTGCTTTCTCTTTTTGCATTCATCTACATACCTGAAGAAAAAAAAAACGCACCAAACTCCAAACAGAGCGTTTGTTACTGTATCCAACGAAGATACCTTCAATGTCAAGGGTTACAGAATCCTAAATCCCAAAACAAAGGTTACCATTAGCAACAGCATAAGTTTTGTTGAAGATTTAAGAGACAATGTAATGACAACAGTAGAAGCAAGAATAGAAGAGAAAACTGACATTGACCAGCCCATCTCTGTAACTTCCGAACAAACAGTTGAAGTGAGTGTAGACTCAACCAGTACTGAAGAGTAGACACAAGAAGGCTCAGACACAAACACGAGACGTTCAACAAAAGAAAACAAAGGTAAACCACCTATACGTCTCTCATACAAAGCAAGTACTGCCAACATCAACAAACCTGCAAGCTGGGAAGACATATCTCAGCTTTCAGAACTAGAAGCAACTAAATGGATAAAGGCTGCTGAGGAAGAGATAAAATCCATGCATGACACTAAAACATTGACATTTACAGAACTACCACCCGGAAGGAAAGCCATAGGCTGTAAATGGACTTTTAAAGTGAAATACAATGCAGATGGCACAATTGAACGGTACAAAGCAAGACTAGTAGCCAAGGGCTATTCTAAAAAATACGGAGAGGACTATGATGAGACGTTTGCACCAGTAGTCAAGCACACTACAATACAGACTTTACTGACAGTAGCCGTCACAAGGAAAATGCAAGTGAAACATTTTGATGTGAAAAACGCGTTTCTACATGGCGATTAACAGAAGAAATTTACATGGAACAGCCGCCAGGATTCAAAGATGAACAAAGCTCAGACCTAGTGTACAAACTTTCCAGGAGTATATATGGTCTAAAGCAAGCAGCCAGAGCGTGGAATATAAAAATAAATGAAGTGCTTACACATCAAAAAACTTTCTAAGGAGTAAAGCAGACCCCTGCTTATACACAAAGAAATTGGCAAACAGATGGGTCTATATGCTTATTTATGTGGATGATATCCTGATTTGCTTTGAGCAAGAAAGGGATGAAGCAGAAATACTGGAAAAACTAAATCAGCACTTTGACACCAAAGACCTTGGCAACATAAAGAGTTACCTCGGCATCCAGATCGAGAGAGAGGAAGATGGCAGCTTTCTTCTGAACCAAAGGCACAAAATACAATAAATAATTGAAACATTTGGAATGACGCCAAACCAGTAAAGTCTTCCATGGAAACCAACTACCTAAAGGAGATGAATTGTCAAGATAACCCATTACCTACTAATACTCAATACAGGAAAGCAATAGGGAAATTGCTGTACCTTACCACTGCTACAAGGCTGGACATTGCAGCAACTGTTGGAATCCTATGCAGAAAGGTTTCGATGCCAAGGAAAAAGGACTGGAATGCTGTAAAGCGAATCATTCACTATCTTAAAGGGACTTCGCACTACAAGTTAAAGTTACCAGCACCTTAACAGGATATGTGGATGCTGACTGGGCAGGAGACACCAGTGACAGAAAATCTACCAGTGGCTACTTATTTTTTCTGTCAGGAGGTGCCATCAGTTGGACTAGTAAAAAGCAACTCTGTTATTCTGCTTCAGTAGACGACAGTGTATGTTGCTACAGCACAGGCAAGCCAAGAAGTTGTATGGCTGAGACGGCTATTAACAGACTTGGGTCAACCACAGTTGGGACCAACAGAAATCTATGAGGACAATCAAGGATGCCTTGTACTTGTGCACATGGAAGGAGTTAATTCAAGAACCAAGCACATTGATGTGAAGTTCCACTTTCTTAGGGATCTTCAAGAGCAAGGTCTTCTTGAGTTACTTTATTGCCCAACCGAGGATATGACAGCAGATATCCTTACAAAGCCCCTGACCGCTGAAAGACATTCAAGGCTTACAAAGAAGATGGGTTTAACAGACTAAGCCTTAGCTGTTGAGAAGGGGTGTTGGAGATACAACAACTTTCAGCTTAGCCTATTGACTGCAGTTCACAAACAAGACACTAGATGTCGCTAATGCTCAATAATATGCTATACATTTTCTATGATGTGTTGTGTTGTATTTCCTGTACATAGTGCTGTACTTGTTGGTTTCTTGTTCCTGTCTGTGTTCTTCTTACTATGTGAGGTGACATCTTTGCTAGTGTGGTTATGTTCCAATAAAGAAGCCATTTCCTGTTACTCCACAACGTCTGATCTGACTTGACTCCGCTGCACCCAGCAATCATACTCTGCAACAGTTCATTGAGGGAACCATGAATGCCAACATGTATTGTGACATACTGAAGCAGAGCATGATCCCCTCCCTTTGGAGACTGGGCCTGCAGGGCAGTATTCCAACATGATAACGACCCCAAACACACCTCCAAGATGACCACTGCCTTGCTAAAGAAGCTGAGGGTAAAGGTGATGGACTGGCCAAGCATGTCTCCAGACCTAAACTCTATTAAGTATCTGTGGAGCATCCTCAAACGGAAGGTGGAGAGCGCAAGGTGGACACTTTACAATGTACTGTATATTGATACACACAAAACTCAGTTATAAATATTAGTATGTTTTATATACAGTATGAGTGCAACCTCTTAAGTTCATCATATGCTAAATTAGAACTATTGACGACATTGCTGTTTATTTAATGTTGATGAAAATGTACCAAAAAGTACCTCACTTTCCATAGACAAAAATAGTACTGTATATGAAAAGATTATGACCTAAAATATCATATCAGCTAAAACAGTGAAGCTCAAAATGACAAGGGTGGACTCTTGCAAAACGTCTATCCAAGCACATCTGGTTAGTGGAGACAAGAACTGCTAGCTATAGGTGTAAGGAAGTTGGGTCAGTGAACTTGCAATTGGAAGTGCTGAGATATAATGAGCAGAAACGCTGAGTTACGTTACAAGCTATGTTAAAAAACAGCCAGGCAGATAAGTACAGAATCACAGAGTCCAGGTCAGAAACAGGCAAGGGTTGGCAATGTGCTGGCAGCGAGACACAACCTTTTAGAAGGCAGAATCTTAGTTAAAAGTCCTCACCAAGGTTGGAAACATTGGTGAGCAGCAGACATGAGCAGGCAAGGATAATCCAGGGAAGAGTCAGAAGTAGTTGGGTCAGTAACAGGATGAAGCATGCTTACAAAATGGATCATTAAGGTCGTAAGATGTAACTTGTTCAAAAGGTGAATCTATCATTTTAATAAAGCCTGTTCCTGTTTCCAGGTGTGTCAGTATTGCTTGAGTCCAGGTACAAGGCAGGTCATTACTGAAGCAGAGCAGGAGGACTCTCACAATCCAGCGGTTCGTCCTGGGGTAGCGCTACACAGGTAACTCAGTCATATTAATTTGATCTGCAAAAGGTCTTTAACATTATATAAGAAGTCCAGGTGAATAAGACTAACTACTACTAGCTTTTCTATGATCTGGATAAATAAGAACCTTCTCAGATTTTGCACACAAAATATTGGACCCGTACTGCACATTCAGGCCAGTTTTGTTGGTCTGTTTGAGTTGTGGATGTAAAAGAGTAGGTACCTGGACCAAAACTGGAATGGGCTTGGGTTGGCGGAGAAGACTTTATCAAGTGTGATTGTGTTTTCAGGAACAATGGTGAACTGCTTTATACATGTAAATCATTATAAGACTCCTCACTCATGAGAACTGTGTGTTAGTATGCACACAAAATGAGTTATCACACAAATGCATTTTGATTGCAGTGATTTCATTATAGGACAAGGGCTTGTGAGAGAGAAAGTACACCCCTGAAAGGTCCAATAATTCCCTGCTAATCTAATTCAGCTGGTGCCCATTGCTTGTGCTAAACATCTTTGAGCACTGTTCCACAGGTATCATTCTTGCTGTGTCATTATATTTTTATAGGAGAGGAGTCACACAGTGCAGGTCAGTAGCAAACAGTGAAGGGGTTAACTAGGCTGAATAGGAGGAAACTGCAGGAGTTTAATGCTGTATTTTTGGTGTTGACATTTCAAGGCAAAAAAAAAGAGGGAAAGCAGAAATGTCATTGTGTTGAAGAATAGATGCAGCTGGGTTCCTCAGCTGCTGTTGGCAAAGCATTGTTGGAAAAATCACACAGTAGCTACAATGCACGCTACACACACACACACACACACTCACACACACACACACACACACACGTGAAGGAAATATATAGGATGAAGTCAGGTGTAGAAAAGAAGATTACAAGTTAAGTTGCTCATTTCAAACTAATAGGGTGTCCCCAAGCTGGATAGGCCATCATTAGTTGCATCTGATATACAGTCAGGTCCATAAATATTGGGACATTGACACAATTCTAATCTTTTTGGCTCTATACACCACCACAATGGATTTGAAATGAAACAAACAATATGTGCTTTAACTGCAGACTTCCAGCTTTAATTTGAGGGTATTTACATCCAAATCAGGTGAACGGTGTAGGAATTACAACAGTTTGTATATGTGTCCCCCACTTTTTAAGGGACCAAAAGTAATGGGACAATTGGCTGCTCAGCTGTTCCATGGCCAGGTGTGTGTTATTCCCTCATTATCCCATTTACAAGGAGCAGATAAAAGGTCCAGAGTTCATTTCAAGCGTGCCATTTGCATTTGGAATCTGTTGCTGTCAACTCTCAATATGAGATCCAAAGAGCTGTTACTATCAGTGAAGCAAGCCATTATTAGGCTGAAAAAACAAAACAAAACCATCAGAGAGATAGCAAAAACATTAGGTGTGGCCAAATCAACTGTTTGGAACATCCTTAAAAAGAAAGAACGCACCGGTGAGCTCAGCAACACCAAAAGACCCAGAAGACCACGGAAAACAACTGTGGGGGATGACCAAAGAATTCTTTCCCTGGTGAAGAAAACACCCTTCACAACAGCTGGCCAGATCAAGAACACTCTCCAGGAGGTAGGTGTATGTGTGTCAAAGTCCACAATCAAGAGAAGACTTCACCAGAGTGAATACAGAGGGTTCACCACAAGATGTAAACCATTGGTGAGCCTCAAAAACAGGAAGGCCAGATTAGAGTTTGCAGAAAAACATCTAAAAAAGCCTTCACGCAGGACAGGGGGATGGCAGACAGACTCTGCTATATCACTACAGACGCATATGGGACCTAGCTTCTACCAAGCTAGGGATATCAATCTATAATGACTACACTCCATTATGGCATAATAAAACTCTGTCAGAATTTCTGCAACTGCCTGATGCGGACCTCTGGTCTGACCATGGTATTCTCTACATGCACCAACTGTTTGCCGACGGAACCCTCAAAACTTTCCCCACGCTTAGCGAAGAATTCTCACTCCACAGATACATGCTCTTTAGTTTTTTGCAGGTGAGCCACGCTGCCCGGGCTCAGTTTTCAGAGTCCACACCGCAGTCTGCCCCTAATCCACTCATGGCCATAATTAAAAGTACTGACCCCCGCAAATTAACATCGTCCTTTTACAGTATGCTCAATACCCCTGTCTCCACCAAGTTGGCATATAAACTCAAACCTAGATGAGAGAGAGTGATAGGCCCCTTGGAGGATGAGGAATGGGAGGAGGCTCTAGAATCCTGCAAGGCTGTCTCACCCAAGCTCTCCGATAGATTGACTCAAATTTACATTATCCATCGGGCATATCTCACCCCCCTTCGGGTTGCCAGATACAGAAGCACCCAATCTACCCTTTGTCAGATGTGTGGGAGGGAAGCGGGTACGTTTTTTCACTTACTATGGTCATGTCCCAAAATACAGGGCCTGTGGGCGCAAGTTGTAACCTTCCTGCACGATCACATGGGCTCTCCGGTCACGTTAGACCCAAAACAATGCATACTCGGGGTGCTCCCGGATACCATAGACAAATACACAAAGACGTTCCTGCATGAGACCTTGTTCTCAGTGCGGAAGGTTATTGCCCGGCAGTGGATGCGACCCGTGCCCCCTAAGTTGGTGGAGTGGAAGGTGGAAGTCAATAATAATTTACCGTATAAAAAGGTTATATACATTAACAGGGAATGCCCAACCAAATATGACAAAATATGGAATCGTTGGCTACAAGACTCTGATTCTTGCACGTAGGGCACCTTGGGTCTGTGTTGCCCGAAGGGTGGCTTGCCCCTAGCCGGGTATATTGTTACAGGTCTAGACGACCTCCATGGTTGGCACCAGATACTGTTCTTTTTCTTTTATGTTTTCCATATGTTTGTTATTCATGACACTAGCCCTGAACTGTCGGTATTCCGATTGCTGTACACCCTCATGTTATCATTTACACTGTGGATGTATGCAATAACTTGTATGCACTTTTTGTCATAATAAATTTTGTTTAAAGAAAAAGCCTTCACAGTTCTGGAACAACATCCTATGGACAGATGAGACCAAGATTAACTTGTACCAGAGTGATGGGAAGAGAAGAGTATAGAGAAGGAAAGGAACTGCTCATGATCCAAAGCATACCACCTCATCAGTGAAGCATGGTGGTGGTAGTGTCATGGCGTGGGCATGCATGGCTGCCAATGGAACTGGTTCTCTTGTATTTATTGATGATGTGACTGCTGACAAAAGCAGCAGGATGAATTCTGAAGTGTTTCGGGCAATATTATCTGCTCATATTCAGCCAAATGCTTCAGAACTCATTGGACGGCGCTTCACAGTGCAGATGGACAATGACCCGAAGCATACTGCAAAAGCAACCAAAGAGTTTTTTAAAGGGGAAAAAAAATGGAATGTTATGCAATGGCCAAGTCAATTACATGACCTGAATCCGATTGAGCATGCGTTTCACTTGCTGAAGACAAACTGAAGGGAAAATGCCCCAAGAACAAGCAGGAACTGAAGACAGTTGCAGTAGGAGGACTGGCAGAGCATCACCAGGGATGAAACCCAGCATCTGGTGATGTCTATGCGTTCCAGACTTCAGGCTGTAATTGACTGCAAAGGATTTGCAACCAAGTATTAAAAAGTGAAAGTTTGATTTATGATTGTTAATCTGTCCCATTACTTTTGGTCCCTTAAAAAGTGGGAGGCACATATACAAACTTTTGTAATTCCTACACCATTCACCCGATTTGGATGTAAATACCCTCAAATTAAAGCTGAAAGTCTGCAGTTAAAGCACATCTTGTTTGTTTCATTTCAAATCCATTGTGGTGGTGTATAGAGCCAAAAAGATTAGATGTGTCGATGTCCCAATATTTATGCACCTGACTGTATGTGAATATCATATGGGGCTGAGAATAAATGTGCACTGTCATTAATAGAAATCAATAAGATTTCTGTGTTTATCGTGTTGTAATAAATTAGGTATTGCTATGGGACATTGCTTTGCTACATATCACTTCCTTATATGAGGTAATGCAAAGTCCACTCTGGCTTATGTCAAGAAATTTGATATGAAGAACTATTCAAGAATCATTTTATCACTAAAACAAAAAAGGGAATTGCATGTATGATTGCTTAAAATGAGCTCTGTGGTAGTCATTATACAAGCCTTCTATTAGTACTGTTTGTTAAAATGTTTGAGATGGCAACCCTACTAGTGATGAGCCGAACACCCCCGGGTTCGGTTCGCACCAGAACACGCAAACGAACCGAAAGTTCGTACGAACATTAGAACCCTATTAAATACAATGGATGCGAACGTTCGAATTCTAAAGTGCTAATTATAACAACTATTATGCATGTTATTGTCCTAAAAAGGGTTTGGGAACCCGGGTTGTGCACCAGGGGACATGTATCAATGCAAAAAGAAGTTTTAAAAACGGTCGTTTTTCGGGAGCAGTCATTTTAATGATGCATAAAGTGAAAAAAAAAAGTCAAATATTCCTTTAAATATCGTACCTGGGGGGTGTCTAAAGTATGCCTGTGAAGTGCCACGTGTTTCCCGTGTTTAGAACTGTCCCTGCACAAAATGACACTTCTAAAGGAAAAAAAAGCCATTTAAAACTGCTTGCGGCTTTAATGTAATGTCTGGTCCCGGTAATATGGATGAAAATCTTTAAGAAAAATGGCATAGCTACCCCATGACCCCCCCCCCCCCTACCCCAGCCCATTACCAGCCCCTTTGGGTCTTGTATGGATATTAAGGGGAACCCCGCACATAAAATAAAAAAGGCCCTATATACTCTGAACAGCCGTATACAGGCGGTGCATACAAGACAGGGACTGTAGGTTTGTTCTTATGTAGAATCTGTTTGTAATTTTGAACAGGTACATTGTTGAAGTGTAGCTCCAGCCCAAAAATCTATTTTTAAACTTTTTGGAAAACATAGGTAAGGGTTATCACCCCTGTAACATTTGTTTTGCTGTCTGTGCCCCTGTTCAGAACATTTCACCTCACTTTCCGTCCCAATGACAACTGTTTTTGAAATGTGGTGTTTTTCTTGAAACAAGGATTGCTGATAAAGCATCAGTACAGAGGAGACACCTTTCTCCCATATTTATTCTTACAGGAGAGAATTTTCCTTCCTAGTGGTAGATTTCCTCTCACTTCCTGTTGTCTTCTTGCGTTTGCAAGTAGGAGTCGTTTGTAAGTTGGATGTTTGAAAGTAGGGACCTGCCGTATATACTCTGCAGAAATAGGCCCCTTAGTTGTTGGTGTTGGCACAACACTGTAAGCACTCACAGTTACTCTTGGTTGGTGCTGGAACGCCCTGCTGTCAACTATTATATCAGGAATTTTAATTACATATAATTGTTGAACAGTGGTAGTAAAAATTGGGCCTTTGATGGTGGTGCTGGTGCCACAACACTGTAAGCCCTGACAGTTACTCTTGGTGGGTGCAGCAATGGGCCCTGCTGTGAATTATTAGATCAAGAATTGTAATTGCATGCCCCTGTTGAACAGGGGCTGAAAAATTGGGCCTTTCGTGGTGGTGGTGGTGGTGGTGGTGTTGCCACAACACTGTAAGCCCTCAGAGTTACTCTTGGTGGGTGCAGGAATGGGCCCTGCTGTGAATTATTAGATCAAGAATTGTAATTACATGCCCCTTTTGAACAGGGGCTGAAAAATTGGGCCTTTCGTGGTGGTGGTGGTGGTGGCGTTGCCACAACAATGTAAGCCCTCAGAGTTACTCTTGGTGGGTGCAGCAATGGGCCCTGCTGTGAATTATTAGATCAAGAATTGTAATTGCATGCCCCTGTTGAACAGGGGCTGAAAAATTGGGCCTTTCGTGGTGGTGGTGGTGGTGTTGCCACAACACTGTAAGCCCTCAGAGTTACTCTTGGTGGGTGCAGGAATGGGCCCTGCTGTGAATTATTAGATCAAGAATTGTAATTACATGCCCCTTTTGAACAGGGGCTGAAAAATTGGGCCTTTCGTGGTGGTGGTGGTGGTGGCGTTGCCACAACACTGTAAGCCCTCAGAGTTACTCTTGGTGGGTGCAGCAATGGGCCCTGCTGTGAATTATTAGATCAAGAATTGTAATTGCATGCCCCTGTTGAACAGGGGCTGAAAAATTGGGCCTTAGGCACTGGTGGCACAACACTACAACCCCTCACAGATACTGTACTTGGAGCACAGCAATGAGCCCTGTTGCAAAGTATTGCTTCAAAAATTGTAATGACACGCCCCTGTTAAACAGGGGCTGAAAAATTGGGCCTTAGGCACTGGTGCCACAACACTCCAACCCCTCACAGATACTGTACTTGGAGCACAGCAATGAGCCCTATGGCAAATTATTGCTAAAAAAATTGTAATTACACGCCCCTGTAAAACAGGGGCTGAAAAATTGGGCCTTAGCCACTGGTGGCGGCACCCATAAACAAAAATGATCTTCCAAGCTATCATCATCAATCGTATCATTGAGGACTCGGAGGAGGAGGATAGCCAGTCAACATAAAGGGATTTTTATAACAGCTTACCTGTAAAATCCTTTTCTTGGAGTACATCACGGGACACAGAGCGACTTCATCATTAATAATGGGTTATATAGATTACCTTCAGGTGTTGGCACTGGCCAATTCCAAACCGGAAGTACCCTCCCCTATATAAGCCCCTCCCATCCGGGAGCACCTCAGTTTTGTAGCCAAGCAATAAGTGTCCCAAAAAGAGGGGTGGGAGCTCTGTGTCCCGTGATGTACTCCAAGAAAAGGATTTTACAGGTAAGCTGTTATAAAAATCCCTTTTTCTTTTTCGTACATCACGGGACACAGAGCGACTTAGTCATTACTAATGGGACGTCCCAAAGCAATGCCAAATGAGGGGAGGGATACATAAGCTGGGCGCCATCAGGCATGAGGATCTTTTGCGGCCTGCAACACACTGCGCCCAAAGGCGACATCCTCCTGACTTCTAACGTCTACCTGGTAGAATCTAGTAAACCTGTGTACCGAAGACCATGTTGCGGCCTTACATACTTGAGCCAGGGAGGCCTGGTGATGCACTGCCCATGAAGTTCCAACTGCTCTTGTGGAGTGCGCACTAACTTTGAACGGAGGCGGTCTCTTTCTCAAGCCATAGGCTTGTATTATGACCTGTCGAATCCACTTGGCTAAAGTGGATTTTGATGCTGCCTGACCCTTTTTAGGGCCTTCCGGCAGAATAAACAAAGTATCCGTTCTGCGAATCTGAGCAGTGGCTTTTAGATAAGCTTTAACTGCTCTTACTACATCCAAGGAATGTAATAACTTTTCCTCTACCGAGCTAGGTTTGGGGAAAAAAGAAGGAAGAACCACATCTTGGTTCAAATGAAACCTCGATACCACCTTAGGAAGAAAGGCTGGATGAGGACGTAATACTACTCTGTCCTTATGGACAACCAGATATGGCTCCTTACAGGACAAGGCGGCTAATTCCGATACTCTTTTAGCCGAACAAACGGCTACTAAGAAAATCAATTTCCTGGTGAGAAGAACCAAGGAAATATGTTGCAATGGTTCAAACGGTTGTTTCTGTAGAACTGACAGAACCAGGTTTAAGTCCCAAGGACATATGGGAATACTAACCGGAGGGCTAATACGCATCACTCCTTGTATGAAAGCTTTGACTAGTGAATGCGAAGCCAAGGGCCTTTGAAAAAATATTGACAAGGCCGAAATCTGACCCTTGATAGTACTCAAGGCTAGCTTCCTATCTACAGCCCACTGTAGGAAGTCCAAAAATCCTCCCTATCACGTACTTACGTGGATGCCATCTCTTGGCCTCACACCACGTAATGTACGCTTTCCAGATCCTATAATAGATCTGCCTGGATACCGGCTTCCTGGCATTGATCATGGTAGATACCACAGAATTAGAGAGCCCTCTCTTTTTCAGAATGTGGGCTTCAATAGCCAGGCCGTCAAACCTAGGGCTGGTAAGGAAGGGTGGTATATCGGTCCTTGCGACAGCAGGTCCGGACGATGTGGGAGGGTCCAAGGACTCCTCACTGACATTTTTACAATCTCCGCGTACCATGCCCTTCGGGGCCACGCTGGAGCCACCAGAATCACTGGTTTCTTTTCTACCCTGATTCTGCGGAGTAATCGCGGTAACAATTGTGGCGGTGGGAATGCATATATCAGCTTGAACTGATCCCAAGGGAACACTAGGGCATCCGAGCCGCAAGCTAGAGGATCCCTTGTGCGAGACACAAATCTGTCCACCTTTGCGTTGAATCTGGATGCTAGCAGATCTACATCCGGTGTTCCCCACCGCTGGCATATTGCCTGGAAAACCTCGGGGTGAAGAGACCATTCCCCCGGGCATAATTGTTGGCGACTTAAAAAGTCCGCTCTCCAATTTTCCACTCCTGGGATGAAAACCGCGGATATGGCTGGGACATATTTTTCTGCCCACTCCAGGATGCAATTTGCTTCCCTCTGGGCTGCACGACTCCTGGTGCCACCCTGGTGATTGATATATGCCACTACTGTGGCATTGTCTGATTGAATTCTGACAGGGGACCCTTGGAGTTTGGATGTCCATGCTACTAGGGCATACCGGGCTGCTCGTATCTCTAAGAGATTGATGGGCAGGGCCTTTTCTGCTTCTGACCACTTGCCCTGGAGAGACCATTGCTCCAGTACTGCCCCCCCAGCCTATGAGGCTGGCATCTGTAGTGACTACCTTCCAAGAAACCGGACTGAAGGGTTTCCCTTTTTCCAGATTCTGGGGCACCAACCACCAATGGAGGCTCTTGCGAACGGAAGGGGACAGGGACATTGGTAAGTCTAAAGCCTGAACTTTTTTGTTCCAGGCTGACAGTATGGCCCTTTGCAAATTCCTTGAATGGAATTGACCGTAGGGTACCGCTTCGAATGAAGCCACCATTTTTCCCAGCAGCCTCATGCAGAGGCGTATGGATGGTTTTCTTTTTGTACCCACTAAGTGGGTCAAATCTTTTAAAGACGACACCTTCTCTGGAGGTAAGAAAATCTTTCTCTGATTTGAATCCAGCCTTAGCCCTAAGTATTCCAGACTTTTGACTGGTCTTAGAGCTGACTTGTCCCGGTTGATAATCCAACCGTGATATTCCAGATACTTGATTGTCTTGTGAATAGCTACTTCCAGCTTTTCCACTGAGTGGTCTATTAGTAGCAGGTCGTCTAGATATGCCATTATCGTTACACCCTGTGTTCTTAGATTGGCCAATAATGGGGCCAGAATTTTTGTGAACACTCGTGGTGCTGTGGCCAGACCGAAAGGTAAGGCTCTGAACTGAAAATGGCGCCCTTCTACTGCAAAGCGTAGAAATTTCTGGTGGGCCGGAAAGATGGGAATATGCAGATAAGCATCCTTTATGTCGATCGAGGCTAACCATTCCTGCCCTTGTAGGGCGGTGGCCACCGATCGGATCGACTCCATCCGAAACGTCCTGATATTTAGGAACTTGTTTAGCCCTTTTAGATTTAATATGGGCCTCACGTCCCCATTTGGTTTGGGGACTGTGAAAAGGTTCGAGTAAAACCCGAATCCGCTTTCTTCCAGGGGAACCTTCATGATTACACCTTGGAGCAATAGTTGTTCTAGTGCCAGAAGGAGGGATCCTCTCTTCTGGGGATCTCTTGGCACGTTTGACCTCATAAATTGGGCAGGAGGAGTGCCTTTTAACTCCAGCTTGTATCCCAGACTTACTGCGGAGATCACCCATCTGTCTCTGATGGTGTCCCGCCAGGTCTCTGTGAACAACTGAAGTCTTCCCCTCACCCGATTGAGTGGGGGCAACGCTTCATGCCTTGGGGGGAGGTTTTGTACCTCTCTTGATCCAGGGTTTCTTGTTACCCTGTGATTGTCCCTGATTTCTGCCCCCTGAATTTGACCGCGGAGGCCGTCGGAACTGCTTCACAGCCGATGTGCCCGGGACTGGAGAAGTAGGCCTCTTAAAAGAAGGACTTCTACCCTTGTTCTTAACCGGTAAGAGTGAACTTTTACCGGCAGAAATTTTCTGGATATATTTGTCCAGATCTTCTCCAAATAAGCGTTCTCCATGAAATGGGAAGCTAACCAGCAGTTTTTTACAGGGAGCTTCAGCAGACCAGTTTTTGAGCCACAGAAGCCTACGCATATGTACTATAGACAGCGTAAAGCGGGAGGCCTGTTGGATTGTATCCTTTATGGCGTCCACCGCAAAACACAAGGCTCTAGGCAGGTCAGCTAGGGCAAGAGCCTGCTGATCTGGTAAGTCCCTTAAGACTTGTTTCAACTGATCTTTCACTGCTTGGCAGACTCCAATCGCTGCTACCGCAGGTTGTGTCACCATGCTTGCTGTAGAGAAAGCAGATTTTAGTAAAGACTCCAATTTTTTATCTATTGGGTCTTTGAACATTGGAACATTATCTACTGGACATGTCAGTGATTTGTTAACAGAAGAGATGGCTGCGTCCACTGTAGGGACCCTCCATTTTTTTATGAACTTATCCTCCATGGGATAGATCACCGGAAATCTCTTGGGGGGAGCAAATATTTTATCAGGATGCTCCCAATCCTGGTAAATAAGCCCTTCTAATAAAGGGTGGATTGGGAAGGAACAGACAGCCTGGGGAGCTTTTAGCGACCCCAGCGAGGAAAACGTAGTGGATGGTGGTTCCGCCAGAGGCATTTTAAATGCTGATCGGACCATGTTAGTCAGAGACTGAACCCATAATCTTTCAGCCTGAGATGCTGAGAAAGGTTCTTCCACTGTTGATTCCTCCATAACTGAATCAACCTCATCCTGATCCCCTTCAGGTAGGTCGATCTCTGTGTGGGGCTGTTCCTCCACTAACAGGCACTCTGAAGGAGGAGACGGAGATCGGACGCGCTTTTCCTGTGACAGGGAAGCAGCGATCAATGCTGTTAATCTCTCTTCCAATCCTCCCAGAGTTGAGGATAAAACCTCCTCTGTTATATATACAGGAGCAGGTGGACTGGGGACAGCCGCAGCACCAGGCACTCCTGCAGGGTTTCTACGGCTACTGACCTCTGAATTCTCAGTGGAGATTGGTCCTCAGAGCCCGATGGAGACCCCTTTTGGCTTCCTGGAAGACCTATTTCCGGAGCGTCTGGACGACATATCCTTTAAGCACAAAGCTGAGGTATTCCCGTCGTCATACACCAATTTTTGCTGGTAATAGTCTAACACAGTTGCTGCTATATACCAGCTGGTGTCCACTAAAGTGCCTTTCTATGGGGATGCCTGCATCAACCGCCTCTGTGTGCCACTGTTGCTAGCTCTGTTTGCATCCAGCTGACACTTGTACTGTGTCTTTTATCCATGCTGGGACGCCTGCACATGTGCAGAAGCGCCGCGGCGCGCATCGAGCGTCATCCACCCGCCCCTTTTTTTTCATAGGAGGCACGTGCACGCGCCCGCGCGCCATTGGCGCCCTTTTCGAAATCAAACAGGGACTAGGAGCCAGGGCCCTTTTTGCCGGAGGGCCTGTGCGGTGGATGAGCGCAGCAACAGGGCAGAGGAAGTGGATTCCCACAGAGAAACTTACCAACTGCCTGGATCTTTTGACTTGAGAAAACCAAAGATCCACATGACAAGAAAAATGGACTACAGCGGCCTCTAGTGGTTTAACACAGGTACCGCGGTCCCCTTTTTTTTTTTTTTTTTCTTGACTACTATTAAAATTTTACATTTTCAGTAGTTACAGGCATACACAGATATTAGCGGGAATACCGTTAGGTAACAGACAGAAAGACAAATTAGGCTTGGGGGTCCCCCAATAGAACCAAGTTCCTGGGGGCCCCCACTTACCTGATCCCCGCCGCAGGACTTTGTTTGGTCCACAGAAGTCCAAACTTCACCTATCACGGCAGGCATTGTAATTAAACCTTCAGGGACCGGGTTCCCAAGGATTCCACTCCCCTGGACCTGTATAGCACCCTGCACAGACAACATCTTGGTCGTGGGTATGACCAGAGCTCTGGATCCCAGGGTCCAGCCCTCCTAAGAGAGGCATTACAGGCAAAACCTTGCTCTTCTGCTGCAAGGCCCGGGTACCGACCGTTTAGCTATGAAGCTTTTTTGGTGGGATCCGGAACAGCTTACTAAGGCCCAAAAGAACCTGTACGCAAGCCCAGTGAAAACACATGTTACTCTTTGGCCAACACCTTAGACACTGGCAAAAAACTGAGGTGCTCCCGGATGGGAGGGGCTTATATAGGGGAGGGTACTTCCGGTTTGGAATTGGCCAGTGCCAACACCTGAAGGTAATCTATATAACCCATTAGTAATGACTAAGTCGCTCTGTGTCCCGTGATGTACGAAAAAGAAAACAGCACAGGCACTCAGCATCAGCATCAGTCTTGAAGGGATGTGACATGTTAAAATCAATTAGTCTGTTATATCAGCATCAGGTGTGTGGTAGCTGGTGGTGATCCAAGACTGGTTCATCTTGATGAAAGTCAGTCGATCAACCGAGTCGGTGGACAGGCGCACCCTGTAATCCGTGACAAATCCTCCAGCAGCACTGAATGTGCGTTCCGAAAGAACGCTGGATGCAGGACAGGCCAGTAGCTCAATTGCATACTGTGCAAGCTCTGGCCAGTGATCCATCCTCAAGACCCAGTAAGCCAGAGGATTTTCGGTGGGGAAGGTGTCCAAGTCTGACCTTGCCCCTAGATATTCCTGCACCATGTTTATCAGACGCTGGCGATGGTTGCTGGAACCGATCATACTTTGGGGCTGCGGACTAAAGAATTGTCTGAACGCATCGGTCAGACGGCCACCTTCCCCACCGCTCCTTCTTTGACTGGCCGAAGCCTCAGCAACTCGTTGTCCAGGACCAGGAGTTTGTAACCTCCCAGTCTCTGGGAACGCGTTGCACAGACCTTTCTGCAAGGCCTCCCGGAGTTGTCTCATCCTCTGCTCCCTCTGCGACGGTAACATAAGGTCCGCAACCTTACCCTTGTACCGTGGATCAAGGAGAGTGGCCAGCCAGTAATGGTCCCTCTCCTTGATCCGAAGAATACGAGGATCCTTCCGCAGACTTTGCAGGATCAGGGAGGCCATGCAGCGTAGGTTTGCTGAGGCATTCGCTCCGGAGTCCTCTGGGTCACTAAGGACGACATGATCCGCAGCCACCTCCTCCCAGCCACGTACAAGTCCACTGGTTTCTTGGGACTGTAAATCATCCCTAAAAGACTGCTGCTGATGATGCTGAGTGCCAGCCTCCACCTCCATGCTGACACAATCCTCCTCCTCCTCCTCCTCCTCCTCCTCTTCCTGTGCGATGGGTGGGACAGAAGGAACACTGTCTGGGTAAAGGGGGCCTTGAGAGGCAAGGAAGTCCTCATCTTCCTGCCTCTGTTCTGCCTCAAGTGCCCTGTCCATTATTCCACGCAGCGTGTGCTCCAACAGGTGGACAAGAGGTACAGTGTCACTGATGCATGCACTGTCACTGCTCACCATCCTCGTGGCCTCCTCAAATGGTGCCAGGACAGTGCATGCATCCCTGATCATGCCCCACTGGCGTGGAGAAAAAAAACCAAGCTCCCCTGACCCTGTCCTGGTGCCGTAGTCGCACAGGTACTCATTGATGGCCCTCTGCTGCGTGTGCAGCCGCTGCAGCATGGCCAACGTTGAGTTCCACCTGGTGGGCATGTCACATATAAGGCGGTTCTTGGGCAGGTTCAACTCCTTTTGCAGCTCAGCCAGGCGAGCACTGGCATTATAAGATCTGCGGAAATGCACACAGACTTTCCTGGCCTGCCTCAGGACATCCTGTAAGCCCGGGTACCTGCCCAAGAACCGCTGCACCACCAGGTTAAGGACATGAGCCACACAGGGCACATGGGTCAGTTGTCCCTGTCGGAGGGCGGAGAGGAGGTTGGTGCCATTGTCGCAAACCACCATTCCTGGCTTAAGCTGGCGTGGCGTCAACCACCTCTCGGCCTGGCCCTGCAGAGCAGACAGGACCTCTGCCCCAGTGTGGCTTCTGTCCCCCAAACACACCAGCGCAAGCACGGCATGGCATCTTTTTGCCTGCGTACTTGCGTAGCCCCTTGAACGCCTACGGAGCACCGCTGGTTCCGAGGACAAACCACAGGAAGAGGCCATGGAGGAAGAAGAAGAGGAGGGGTTGAGGAGAGAGGTGTGTCACAACCAGTAGTAGCATTTTGGAGGCATGGCGGTGGAACAACCTCCAACACTACTGCACCTTGTCCTGCATCCTTCCCAGCTGCCAAAAGAGTGACCCAATGGGCCGTGAAAGAAAGGTAACGTCCCTGTCCATGCCTGCTGGACCATGAGTCAGCGGTAATATGCACCTTACCGCTGACCGCCCTGTCCAGCGAGGCCAAGACATTGCCTTCCACATGCCGGTAGAGAGCCGGAATAGCCTTCCGTGAGAAAAAGTGCCGTTTGGGAACCTGCCACTGAGGAACCGCACATTGCACAAACTCACGGAAGGGGGCCGAGTCTACCAACTGAAAAGGCAGCAGTTGAAGCGCTAGCAATTTAGCCAAGCTAGCATTCAACCGCTGGGCATGTGGATGGCTGGGAGTGAACTTCTTTCGACGGTCCAGCAGCTGGGGCAGGGAAATTTGCCTGCTAGAATCGGACGTCGGTGTACTGCTAGCAGAGTGGCCGCAAGTACTTGGCTGTGACACACCTAATTCTACACCTTCATTCCTCTCAGTGCATGTTTCAGAGAGGACTGAAGTTATAGTGGGGTAGGAGATCCCAGCTGATGCGGTGCAAGGAGAGGTCCGCTTTGTTCTTTGGTGTGGGTCTTTGAGGTAGGCTTGCCAACGAGCTGCATGGCAGGTCAACATATGTCTGGTCAGGCATGTGGTACCCAAGCGGCTGATGTTTTGGCCACGCGATATACGCTTGAGACATATGTTGCAAACAGCAGCTGTGCGATCTGATGCACTAGCCTCAAAAAAGGCCCACACCAAAGAACTTTTTGAATGACGGGCAGAGGCAGCGCCCTGCACAGGCGGAGCTCTGCGGTGTGATTCCGTCGGTGTACTGCCCTTACGCTGGCCACCAAAGGGCATCCTGCCTCGTTGGAGATGTGCCTCCTCCTCATCCTCCTCCTCCTCCTCTCTCCTATTAGGCACCCATGTGGAGTCAGTGACCTCATCATCCCCTCCCTCCTCATCACTGAAGCCAATCTGGCAGTATGCTGCAGCTGCTGGAACATGACTGCCAGATTGGTGTCCTTCTTGAGCATCCCCTCTGTCTGCTCTCACGCTACTGCCTTCCTGTAGCTGGGTTTCATCATCAGACCCTTCGAAACGCTGGGCATCCTCCTGGAGCATGTACCCAACACTGTGCTCAAACAGTTCGGGGGACTCCTCAGGAGGAGGACATGGTGGGTCTAGGGAAGGAGTGACTGATGATGAGTCTGACATTGATACCAGGGAAGAGGACGCTTTGGCAGCTGCTTTTCCAGTACCCTGAGCCTGGGTGAGAGAGGATGAGGAGGAGGAGGAGGGCTTGGTCATCCACTCTACCAAGTCTTCGGCATGATGTGGCTCAACATGTCCAGCTGCCGAAAAGAAGGACAAGCGTGTCCCATGGCCATGTGCTGATGACAATGCACCGCGTCCACGACCAGCACTGTTGCCCCCAGACACAGAGCCTGCTTGCCCTCTTTTATTGCCTCCTGACTGTCTGCCTCTCCTTGTTTGCCTTCCAGACATTCTAATAGATGGCCTGCAGGGAGATGGGAAAAAAGCAATAAGGGCTACCTTCAGGTGTCCTTCTCTGTCCCTTTACTTAAGGATTTCTAAATATGGTTGAGGATGATTGCTTTTGCACAGAATAGCACAACGACAATTTCCCTGACTGTCCAAAAAAACAAGGATTTCAAAGATGGTTGATGAGGAATGCTTTAGCACACTATAGCACAAGGAGAATTTCCCTCACTTTCCTTCTTTGTCCCTAGAAACAAGGATTATCACAGTGAAAGAAACTGACACTCTTCCTACCTATAGTTTTCTGTCCCTAGAAAAAATGTTTTTTTAAAGCACACTATAGCACAAGGAGAATTCCCTCACTGTCCTTCCCTGTCCCTAGAAACAAGGATTCGCACAGTAAAACACACTGACACTCTCCCTACCTATAGTTTTCTGTCCCTAGAAAAAATGTTTTTTTAAAGCACACTATAGCACAAGGAGAATTTCCCTCACTTTCCTTCTTTGTCCCTAGAAACAAGGATTCGCACAGTAAAACACACTGACACTCTCCCTACCTATAGTTTTCTGTCCCTAGAAAAAATGTTTTTTTAAAGCACACTATAGCACAAGGAGAATTCCCTCACTGTCCTTCCCTGTCCCTAGAAACAAGGATTCGCACAGTAAAACACACTGACACTCTCCCTACCTATAGTTTTCTGTCCCTAGAAAAAATGTTTTTTTAAAGCACACTATAGCACAAGGAGAATTTCCCTCACTTTCCTTCTTTGTCCCTAGAAACAAGGATTATCACAGTGAAAGAAACTGACACTCTTCCTACCTATAGTTTTCTGTCCCTAGAAAAAATGTTTTTTTAAAGCACACTATAGCACAAGGAGAATTCCCTCACTGTCCTTCCCTGTCCCTAGAAACAAGGATTCGCACAGTAAAACACACTGACACTCTCCCTACCTATAGTTTTCTGTCCCTAGAAAAAATGTTTTTTAAAGCACACTATAGCACAAGGAGAATTTCCCTCACTTTCCTTCTTTGTCCCTAGAAACAAGGATTATCACAGTGAAAGAAACTGACACTCTTCCTACCTATAGTTTTCTGTCCCTAGAAAAAATGTTTTTTTAAAGCACACTATAGCACAAGGAGAATTCCCTCACTGTCCTTCCCTGTCCCTAGAAACAAGGATTCGCACAGTAAAACACACTGACACTCTCCCTACCTATAGTTTTCTGTCCCTAGAAAAAATGTTTTTTTAAAGCACACTATAGCACAAGGAGAATTTCCCTCACTTTCCTTCTTTGTCCCTAGAAACAGGGATTATCACAGTGAAAGAAACTGACACTCTTCCTACCTATAGTTTTCTGTCCCTAGAAAAAATGTTTTTTTAAAGCACACTATAGCACAAGGAGAATTCCCTCACTGTCCTTCCCTGTCCCTAGAAACAAGGATTCGCACAGTAAAACACACTGACACTCTCCCTACCTATAGTTTTCTGTCCCTAGAAAAAATGTTTTTTTAAAGCACACTATAGCACAAGGAGAATTTCCCTCACTTTCCTTCTTTGTCCCTAGAAACAAGGATTATCACAGTGAAAGAAACTGACACTCTTCCTACCTATAGTTTTCTGTCCCTAGAAAAAATGTTTTTTTAAAGCACACTATAGCACAAGGAGAATTCCCTCACTGTCCTTCCCTGTCCCTAGAAACAAGGATTCGCACAGTAAAACACACTGACACTCTCCCTACCTATAGTTTTCTGTCCCTAGAAAAAATGTTTTTTTAAAGCACACTATAGCACAAGGAGAATTTCCCTCACTTTCCTTCTTTGTCCCTAGAAACAAGGATTATCACAGTGAAAGAAACTGACACTCTCCCTACCTATAGTTTTCTGTCCCTAGAAAAAATGTTTTTTTAAAGCACACTATAGCACAAGGAGAATTCCCTCACTGTCCTTCCCTGTCCCTAGAAACAAGGATTCGCACAGTAAAACACACTGACACTCTCCCTACCTATCCTTCTCTTTCCCTAAACTAAAGGAATCCAGGTTAAGCAAGAAAGAAATAAATGTCACTGTCCCTGCCTATGCTTCTCTTTCCCTGCTCCGGAACACACTACACTAGGCCGCCGTGCTGGCGGCCTTTTATAGTGTGGGGCGTGTACTAAACACCCTCAGCAATAATTGGCCACAGGCATCCTGCCTGTGGCCAATCATTGCTCTCCTCGCTGCCGGCGCTGTGATTGGCCAAGCATGCGGGGTCACAGTGCATGCTTGGCCAATCACAGCGCCTGGATGACACTGCGATGGCGTAGTGCATTGTGGGCCGTTCGCGTCACTCGAATTTGGCGCGAACGGCCCAAATCGTTCGATCTTCGTCGAACGATCGAACAGCCGATGTTCGAGTCGAACGTATGTTCGACTCGAACACGAAGCTCATCCCTAAACCCTACAGTACAGACTGATACTTAGTTTTTGCTTCATACCAAGTCTTGTCAAAATGAACATGGACCTTAGTTTCAGTCCCCATTAAGCTTGCTGCCTTCATATTTAATATACTGGGCAGAAACATTGAACAATTTTCTGTTTCAGCCCAGTTGTAGAAATTTTGCTTCCCAGTTTTCTGATTGTAAATCTACTTCTTTGTGTGCATCTGCCCCTTCAGTGTTAGATACACTGTCTTCTGTGTTGACGGCACTGCCTTCTGAACTTGTTTCAGGTTCTCATGTGTATGAGCCAGCTACTTCTGTGTTTGAGACAGTTTTCACCATTTGGATCTTTTTCTAAATATGAATCAGCCTCTCACGTATGCAAGTCTGCAACTTCTGTTATCAATGCCTTTGTTTAGGATACAGTCTGTTCCAAACCTGAATCTGTTTTATCTAGACATGTATCTGCTGGAGACCCTGCCAGAGACTCTCTCCTTTGAACCTGCCAGAGATGCAATCTCTCAAAAAACTATGGGAGACTCTCTTGGCTGAAACCCTGCCAGAAACACTCATGCCCAGGACACATGTTATTTGATGAAGTCAATAGATGAAGCGCGTTAGCACGTTCTGTAGTGACGTCAGGACCCCCACCAGAAAGAGTGAGGGTGAACCCACCACATGGAGGGTGGCTAACATGCCGTTTACTAGACGGGAGACCGGAGGAAGGTTGGTTTTCGCTGGGACATATCATGAGTAGCCTTGATTCTTTCATGCTTGTGAGTTTATGGGCTATAATTAATACTTTTTTTGTAACGGGATTACTCTATTTGTCATTGAAGAGTATGCACAAAGTTTGAGACTTATGTGAACAAGGGCACTGTGGAATGTTATTACTTTCATTACTGGTGTGGTGCCTTTGGGCTTTACTATTTGGAGAAAAAATTCCTTATACCAGAGGGCTGCTTCATATTAATTATTTGGTGAATGTGAACTCTGTTTTTTGTAACGCAGCAGCAGCAGAGGGCGTCACGATTTCAAATTTTATGTATCATTATTTATGTATTTTTTATATTTGTTATATTATATTTGGTGGGAAGCTTTTATATTGTCATGATTTAGCCTGCAGTTTTCCTGCCTGTGTAATTTCTTCTCTCTTTGCTCCAGAGTTTCTCCTAGTCCTCTGATTTCTCACATGTGTTATTGGCTTCTGCGCTCACTTATGGGCATCACCTGATATTCTCTGGGTTTATTTTTCCTTCCCCTTCATCACTTCCTGCCCCGCCTCCGTTTGCCTCCCTACATATACATGTGCTCAGTCCAGCCTGCATTCCCTGAACAGATTCACAGTTATCTGAGCTCTCGTCCACTTACTACTTTGTGTATGCTGTCTGACTACCTGTGTACCGATCACAGATTCATCTGCTGTCTGCTTGCCTACCACTTGCCCTGATCTCAGCTTGTCTCCTGGTTTACCCTTCAGCCTTCTGCTGTTGTATTCTGCACATGCTAAGGGGTCTCCCCATACTCAGCTGCATGTCCCTGGGGTCCACAGCCTGGTTATAGCTTGCTGCAAGGCCATCCCCACCATCAGGGGCCCTGGTGAGGAAGCAGGCTTGGGCTTAGATTCCACACTCTCGGGAATCCTGAGCTGGTGAACTACAAGGCCTCACTATCACAGACTCACAGACTCCTTTTTGTAGAATTGGGCAAATCTTCCTCCAGTGTAGTAAGAGGTCTTTTACATGTAGGTCTGCTGCCGGTACTCCAGAAGAAGGCTACAACATGGGGAAAGTATGTGTACAATAGCCTAGAGCTGCATAAAATGGTGTGGAATGGAGGGCACTATGCCAAGAGTTAATGGCCAGTTCAGCCAAAGGCAGATATTCAGACCAATTGGATTACAAAGAATTGACATAATGCTGAAGAGCAGACAATGCTTCAGCTGTGGATACTCCAGGAAGTGGCATAAAGTAATACATCTTAGAAAAACGGTCCACTAAGACCCAGATTGCAGACATACTGGCAGACTTGGGTAGGTCGTAATAAAGTCCATGTCCATGTGATTGTAGCAGGCCGATGGGTAGAGTGTGACAAGTCTTATTTGTGTACATGTTGGACAGGCGGCTACATAATCCAAAACATCCTTCTTTAACCTTGGTCACCAAACATGGCGCTGTAAAGTTTTTGAAGTGATTGTTACACCAGGGTGGAAAATGGCTGGGGCATTACAGAGCTCAAAGGGCATAACCTTTAAGGGCATCACACAATTCTAGGATAAGGGGTAGAGGATAAGAGTCCTTTATGGTGACTTGGTTTAACCCTATAGTCGATACATGGACGAAGTCAACCATCTTTCTTTTCAACAAAAAATAATCCCTCCCCTACTGGAGAAGAGGATGAATGGATGAAACCTCTCTAAGTTATCTTCAATGTATTCTTTCACAGATCTTTGTTCTGGCTGTGACAACAGATATGTCTTTCCCTTTGGAAGAGTAGCCCTCAGAACCAGGTTAATAGCGCGGTGTTGGGGATAGAACCTATGCTTTCTTTATACAAAAGACATACGTAAAGCCATGGTATTCCTGTGGGTGGTACAGACACAGAAGCTAACAAGTAAGCTACGAGGTGTTCTTTTCGGACGATGTATGCAGTTGTGGTGACAGTATGTGCCCCAGAGGTTAATACCCCATTAAGCCAGTCAAACAAAGAGTTGTGTAGTTGCAACCGCAGAAACCCAAGGATTACAGGCAGTAACAGTGAGTCTATAAAAGATAGGATAATTTTCTCCTTTAGAGAGGGCACCAACCTGTAGGGTGACTGTGGTGGTCTCAAATTCCACAATGCCTTTGCCCAAAAGGTTGCCTGTTCACAGTGGTGATGTTCAAAGGTCTAGGTTTGGGAACTAAGAGAAAATTGTTATCCTTAGCAAATGTCTGATCCAGAAAGATACCCACTGCTCCAGAATCCACAAAAGCCACACAGGACACAAGGTTTGAGTCAAGATGGAGGGTTACGTGTACCGTGAGCTTGGTTTTGGAGGAAGGATTTGTAAGGTCCAACCCAGCTCCTCTCTTTTTACTGGACGGTTTGGGCAAGCAACCAACAGGTGTCCTTTCAGTCCACTTGCCGCCCGCCATATAGCAAAATTACATTGGCAAAGTGGTTGGGGGGGCACGTATCACGATGATCGTTGTTGCAGCGTGTCAGTCTGACACACCGAAACTCCGATCTAGGTAAAGAGTCTCTGACAGAGACTCTTTACCACGTGATCAGCCGTGTCCAATCATGGCTGATCATGATGTAAACAGGAAGAGCCGTTGATCGTCTTTTCCTCACTAGCGTCTGACAGAGCCGATTGGCTGATCTCCTGACGGGGGTCTGCGCTGATTGTTTGAGTGCAGCCCCCCCTCGGATGCCCACCAGGACCACCAGGGATGGCAACAACACTGGACCACCAGGGATACCACCCTAGACCACCAGGCAGCTGCCAATCGGTGCCAATAAAAAATGCCTGCCAGTGCCCAGGAATCAGCATAGTCCAGCTGAGCAGCGGCCCAGGAATCAGCATAGTCCAGCTGGGAAGCAGCCCAGCAATCAGCATATTCCAGCTGGGAAGCGGCCTGGGAATCAGCATATTCCAACTGGGCAAAGGCCTGGGAATCAGCATACTACTCAATATTCCACTCGCACACGTTCCTGGAAAAGCGGCTCTTATAGGATAATGGGTGCTGCAGCGATTACCAGATGTGTCAAGTGATAACTTGTCTGACGGGAAGGGGTCCTACGCGGCTCCGAAACGTTACACTTTTGTGATGTTTTTTTTAAATAAAAACTTTTTGGACGTAATTGGAACGATCCTTGGTGTGCTGGCGAATATGGTCTACTGGGAATCCGCATAGTCTGGCTGGGAAGTGACCCAGGAATCAGTATAGTCCGGCTGGGCAGTGACCCAGGAATCAGCATAGTCTGGCTGGGCGGCAGCCGGGAATCAGCATAGTCTGGCTAGGTGGTTGGCAGCAGATCTTGGAAGCAGGCTTGGCAGAAGACGGAGGTTTACCAGAGGCAAGCTTGGCAGTGGACAGCAGATCACCAACAGCAGGCTTGGCAGGTCAGCAGCAGCAGGCTTGGCATTGGACGGCAGGTCATCAGCGGCAGGCTTGGCAGCGGATGGCAGGTCCGCAGCGGCAGGCTGAACCCCATTGGCAAGCAAAGAGGCAGGCTGAACCCTATCGGCAAGCATAGAGGCAGGCTGAACCGGTCGGTAAGTAGGCTTGGTTTTTCCCTGGGCATTCCCCAGGCCATGTTGTTATCTGCTTTAGCCTTCCAATGCTACTTACCATGATAGCCAGCTATAGATGGGGGCGGTGGACATGTTTTTGTTTTCACCTATGGTGCTTGTATTGGTCCAGCAGTGCACCAACACCTTTGCTGCCATTGTGCTACGCTGGGTGTTTGGTGTGCTCCTGTACCTTTAAGGAGGGGTGGCTCCCCTTCAGTCCACCTGCCCTCATCTAACCATCAGAATGCATGTGCCTCCATTGTGGGGACACTCAATGTTAGTGTAGGACCACAGACTCCAGGGGGCCTTGGCGTGGCTCTGTGGCTCACGCATGCGTTTGCAAATGCGTGCGGACAAACCCCTGTTTTTAACGCATACTGTTAGACAGGTTAATTGGTTGTCAGCGAGCTGGTCGGTAAGTAGGCTTGGTTTTTCCCTGGGCATTCCCCAGGCCATGTTGTTAGGCTGAACCCCAATAGCAGGCAACATGGAAACAGGTTGGACCCCATCAGCAGGCGGAGGAATGGGCCCCTCAGCAGGCAGCATGGAAGAGAAATTTACCCTATCAGCAGGCAGCATAGAGGAGGAATAGACACCATCCGCAGGCAACATGGAGGAGAAATGGAGATCATCAGCAGGCTGGATAATGTTTGAGGCAACAGTGGATAGTGGCAGGATTGTGTGAGCAGGAGAAAACTTCTGTTTCTTTTTTGGCATAGATACTGGAGTCCTGCAGGTAGTTGCATTGTGTTGACCAGAGTAAACCCAGGTTCCTTTCCTTGGCTACATAGTCATGGATAAAGCCACGCTCTAGGCCATCTTCCACTGAACTCAGCCATTTGGTCCCAAAGCAATGCAGCGCTTTTTGGGGTTCACCAATTTTTATAGCCAATTCATTCCTGGTTATTCCACTCGTGTCCCCAATCACTTCTTTGACCCAAAAGGGTGCTGATGCCAGAGCCTGGCTTCCTTAGGCAGTCAAGGCTTTCCACAAACTTAAAGCGGTCTTTCTCTCGGCATCTATTCTCATACGTCCTGACATTCTCCAGCCCTTCTTCCTGGCAGTAGATGATTCTTCCTTGGGTGTGGGTTCGTTTTTCTTCAAATGCATGACGGCGGGTTCTGCCCTTGTGCCTTCTTCGCTAAGAAGTTTTCGGATGCCGAAAGAAATTTCACCATCTGGGATTGGGAACAGTAGATGGTGGCATCTATTGATTAATACCTGATTTATACTGATCACAAGAATCTCTAGTACCTGCAATCTGCCCTGACATTTGAATCCCAGACAAGTGCGATGGGCTCTTTTATGCCAGGATTTAACTTTGACATCACCTTTTGGTCTAGTTCCAAAAATGCCCACGCTTTTGCCTTGTCCAGAACATTTGACGTTGCTAATTCTGAGTGTCATGTTGAACCGAAACCCATTATTCCTGCCAATCATATCCTTGCTCTCACCCATCTTTAGTCTTCAAGTATTATGTCCAGAAAGACCTTTTTGTGGTACCCGCCCTTTGTTCCAAGCTTCTGAAATTAAATGAATCCTGTCACTTTCAAGCTTAATCTCCCTTCACATTTAGGGATCCCTAAGAATTTCTTTCATGTTTCTCTCCTGAGACCCGTACACCATCTATAGGTTTTCCCCATCCTTTTGGTGGTCCTTCTTCAGCAGCCAATACCACAGATCAGTATTAAATCAAGCAAATCTTGGATTCCAGATACAGATCCACCATCGCCATACCAGAGAACTATACATGACCATCCGCTACAGATAATGTTATCATCAAGAGATCCACAGCGGCTCTGGAGTTCCTCCACGCTTGTATGTATATATATGTATGTATGTGTATGTGTGTATATATATATATATATATATATATATATATATATATATATAAATGTATGTATGTATGTATGTATATATCATAAGGGGTTAACCCCTCCTCAGCAACTTTATCCACTGCTTCTCTAACCAAAATGAAGGTGTACTCACAGGTATCACATACATGAATCAAGCTGAAAAACAAGGCAGATTCATACAACATAGTGTAAAACCTTTAACTTTTATTACAATACACAACTAGGAATTCCTACTAACATTCTAAGGTGCTACACCTTGCACCAAGAAATAATCACAGTTAAAACCTCTTGAGAACATCTGTGACAAAACTTGTCAGGCGGGTACCGGAAGTGACACCATCACACAAACTACACTCGGAAGTGATGTCTCTGTACCACCAGGATTAAGCAGGGAGCAATCATTAAGGGTGCTACGCGTGGAAGGAATTTGAATGAATTGCAGGGACTATTTTAATGGATTTTAAGAGGTTTTAACTGCGAATACTCCTGATTGCAAGGTGTAAAACCTTAGAAATGTGAGTAGGAATTCCTAGTTGTGCATTGTAATAAAAGTTAAAGGTTTTACACTATGGCAAATCCTGCCTGTTTTTCATATGCTTCCTGTATGCGATACCTGGCTTGGAGGAACTCCAGTGTCGCTGTGGATCTCTTGATGATAACATGCATTACATGACTTACCTGGTAGTCATGTATACTTGGTGAGTTCTCTGGTATGGCAGTAGTGTATCACTGGAATACTTTGTTGAAGATATCCAACACTGTTTTGAAGAATATTTGCACAGCACTTTATCACTTTTGGGTGTTTATTATGTGCTTATAAGAGACTACTATATTGCACAGACACTTTTTAGAGTTAATATATTTTTTGTGGTTTTATGTGAAATACATACAGTATCTCACAAAAGTGAGTACACCCCTCACATTTTTGGAAATATTTTATTATATCTTTTTATGTCACAACACTGAAGAAATTACACTTTGCCACAATGTAAAGTAGTGAGTGTACAGCTTGCATAACAGTGTAAATTTGCTTTTCCCTCAAAATAACTCAACACAGACATTAATGTCTAAACTGCTGGCAACAAAAGTGAGTACACTCCTAAGTGAAAATGTCCAAATTGGGCCCAATTAGCCCTTTTCCCTTCCCTGTGTCATGTGACTTGTTAGTGTTACAAGGTCTCAGGTGTGAATGGGGAGCAGGTGTGTTAAATTTGGTGTTATCCTTCTCACTCTCTCATACTGGTCACTGGAAGTTCAACATGGCACCTCATGGCAAAGAACTCTGAGGATCTGAAAAAAAGAATTGTTGCTCTACATAAAGATGACATAGGCTATAAGAAGATTGCCAAGACCCTGAAATTGAGCTGCAGCATGGTTGCCAAGACCATAGAGCGGTTTAACAGGATAGGTTCCACTCAGAACAGACCTCGCCATGGTTCGACCAAAGAAGTTGAGTGCACGTGTTTAGCGTCATATCCAGAGCTTATCTTTGGGAAATAGATGTATGAGTGCTGCCAGCATTTCTGCAGAGGTTGAAGGTGTGGGGGGTCAGCCTGTTAGTGCTCAGACCATACGCCACACACTGCATCAAATTGGTCTGCATAGTTGTCGTCCCAGAAGGAAGCCTCTTCTAAAGATGATGCACAAGGATGCCTGCAAACAGTTTGCTGATGACAAGCAGACTAAGGACATGGATTACTGGAACCATGTCCTTTGGTCTGATAAGACCAAGATAAACTTATTTGGTTCAGATTGTGTCAAGCTTGTGTGGCGGCAACCAGGTGAGAAGTACAGACAAGTGTGTCTTGTCTACAGTCAAGCATGGTGGTGGGAGTGTCATGGTCTGGGGCTGCACGAGTGCTGCCGGCACTGGGGAGCTACAGTTCATTGAGGGAACCATGAATGTCAACATGGACTGACATACTGAAGCAGAGCATGATCCCCTCCCTTCGTAGACTGGGCCGCAGGGCAGTGTTCCAACATGATAAACACACCTCCAAGATGACCACTGCCTTGCTAAAGAAGCTGAGGGTAAAGGGTATGAACTGGCCAAGCATGTCTCCAGACCTAAACCCTATA
Organism: Rana muscosa; assembly: GCA_029206835.1. Lineage (NCBI taxonomy): Eukaryota > Metazoa > Chordata > Amphibia > Anura > Ranidae > Rana > Rana muscosa. The sequence continues at coordinate 45,600,796 of CM055127.1, forward strand.
GAGCATCTGTGGGGCATCCTCAAATAGAAGGTGGAGGAGCGCAAGGTCTGTAACATCCACCAGCTCCCTGATGTCGTCATTGAGGAGTGGTAGAGGACTCCAGTGAAGCTCTGGTGAACTCCATGCCCAAGAGGGTTAGGGCAGTGCTGGAAAATAATAGTGGCCACACAAATTATTGACACTTTGGGCCCAAGTTGGACATTTTCACTTAGGGGTTGTGAGGGGGTTAGCTCGGCAGCGGGTGTGTGTGACCCCCGGGATGGGCTCCCCACACAAAAACAGGCCCAGCAAACGGAGGTTGTGGTTTTCAAAATCAAAAAGGTGCGGTTTATTTTCTATTTACAGTGACAAAACACAGCAAAGCAAAAGAAACATAAACAAAATAAATCCTGGTCAACTTGACCTCTGACTAAACATACAGGTTTCCTAACTAACAACTGGGATCAGCCTAGTGCTGTCCTAGTCCCTAAGTCCCTGGTTTTAAATGTCCAAGCAAATAGCCACACAGGCTTTGTCTCACCGCACAGGGGTTCACTCTCCCTAGACAGTCCACACAGGTCTGGGTCCAGGCATGAGCTAACATCTAATGAAGCTGGGAGTTCTTATAGAGGCCTAAATGAGCTGACAAGCTTCAGCTGGTCTCATCAACTCCCTGTCTGCACGACGCCCAGCACTCTCCCTAGAGGTATGAGTCATCCATGAGCCTACTAGCCTCAGCTGGGCTTATACAACTCTCCACCTAGTTGTATAAGTCGGCGTAAAGCCTGAATCTGGGCGAAATATATCTACCCCCCTGGATGCAACCAGGTGACTTTACCTTCCTGCTGTCACATACCCCCCCCTCTTGTTTTAACCTCGAGGTTGGAACACCAGCAATCAGGCATTCATGTACTCGAGACAAAGCATCCACATTCCCCATTTGAACGCCAGGGCGATGCTTTACTGTGAAGTTGAATTCCTGGAGGGCCAGGAACCACCTATTCACTCTTCTATTTGTTTCCTTGTTTTGAGCCATCCACTTTAACGGAGCGTGATCCGTAACCATGTCAAAGTGCCTACCTAGCAGGTAGTACCGAAGGGAATCTAGAGCCCACTTCACCGCTAAACACTCCTTTTCAACGGTGGCGTAATTTACCTCATGGGACTTCAACTTCCTGCTGAGGTAAATGACTGGGTGCTCTTCCCCGTTCCAGACCTGGGACAATACTGCTCCTAACCCCACATCTGACGCATCACTTTGTACGACAAAGTCTTTAGAGAAGTCGGGTGAGTACAACACTGGCTGGCTACATAAGGCTTGTTTCAAGAATTGGAATGCTGCCTCAGCCTCGGGGGTCCATTTAATCATGACCGACCCTTTCCCCTTCGTCAGGTTGGTTAGGGGCACAGCCTTAGAAGCAAAGTGGGGAATGAATCGCCGATAATACCCAGCGATTCCCAGAAAGGCTCGTACCTGCTTCTTGCTGTTGGGACGTGGCCAACTCTGGATGGCCTCGACTTTGTTGAGTTGGGGTTTTATTACTCCCCTCCCAATGGTGTACCCAAGATATTTGGCCTCTTCCTGCCCAATGGTACACTTCTTGGGGTTAGCCGTAAACCCCGCTTCCCGAACAGAGTCCAGGACTGCTTGCACTTTTGGCAGATGTGAGGCCCAATCTGTGCTATGGACAATTACGTCATCCAGGTAAGCCGCAGCATACTTCCGATGGGGCCTCAGCATCTGGTCCATTTTCCGCTGGAATGTGGCCGGCGCATTCTGTAACCCGAACGGCATTCTTTTATATTGGAACGCCCCGTCTGGGGTTACAAATGCGGTTTTCTCTTTGGCCGACTTGGCCAGGGGGATTTGCCAATACCCTTTTGTGAGGTCAAGAGTCGTCATGTATCGGGCTGTTCCCAGCCGGTCGATCAACTCATCTATACGTGGCATGGGGTAGGTGTCAAATTTTGTAACTTTGTTCAACTGACGAAAATCGTTACAAAATCGCCAGCTCCCATCCGGTTTAGGCACCAACACAATGGGACTAGACCAATCACTTTGGGACTCCTCTATCACCCCTAAGTTCAGCATTTTCTGTACTTCCTCCCGTATTGCCTCCCGTCGGGCCTCTGGGATCCGATAGGGTTTTAACTTCACCCTTTCACCGGGCGGGGTAATGATGTCATGCTCTACCCCAGATGTTTGTCCCGGCAGCTCAGAGAATACCTCCTTGTTGCGAAGCACAAACTCCTTAACCTCCTGTTGTTGGGGTTGTGACAAGGTGGCTGCTATTCCAACCTCAGGAATCACGCAACCAGTTTGAGCTGGTGACCAAGTGTCTGCGACTAGGGACTCTCTATCCCTCCAGGCTTTCAACAGATTAACGTGATAGATCTGTTCGGGCTTTCGCCTTCCTGGTTGTCTGACCTTGTAATTCACTTCGCTCACTTTTTCCATTATCTCGTAGGGGCCTTGCCATTTGGCAAGGAATTTACTTTCAACCGTAGGGACAAGTACCAGTATCCTATCCCCCGGGGAAAAGGTACGGGTCTTGGCTCCACGGTTGTACACTCTCTGCTGTGCTAACTGCGCTTGGGCCAAATGTTCCTTCACGATGGGCATTACCTGTGCAATTCGGTCTTGCATCAGGGCGACATGCTCAATCACACTCCTGTGGGGAGAACTCTCACTTTCCCAAGTTTCCTTGGCAATATCCAACAGCCCTCTTGGGTGTCTCCCATACAGTAACTCAAAGGGGGAGAATCCCGTAGAGGATTGGGGCACCTCCCTAATAGCAAACATCAGATAAGGAAGTAGACAGTCCCAATCCTTTCCATCTCTATCCACCACTTTCTTCAACATTTGTTTTAGGGTTTTGTTGAATCTTTCAACCAGCCCATCGGTTTGGGGGTGATACACAGATGTACGTAATTGCGTCACTTTGAACAATTTACACAGCTCCTTCATAACCCGGGACATAAAGGGTGTACCTTGGTCCGTAAGCAGTTCTTTACAAATACCCACCCGGCTAAACACAAGAGATAGCTCTTTGGCTATGGTTTTGGCCGAGGTATTTCGGAGAGGGATCGCTTCTGGATAACGGGTGGCATAGTCCATTATAACTAATATGTACTGGTGCCCCCTAGCGGACTTGATTATAGGACCTACCAAATCCATGGCGATCCTCTCAAACGGGACCTCAATGATGGGTAGAGGGACCAGCGGGCTACGGAAATGTGGCATCGGGGCCGACCTCTGACACACAGGGCAGGAGGAACAATAATTTTCTATGTCCTTCATCACCCCCGGCCAATAGAATCTCTGTAATACCCTCTCTCGGGTTTTCTCTGTCCCCAGATGACCTCCAAGAATGTGCCCATGGGCCAACTCCAACACCAACTTCCTGTAAGGTTTGGGCACCACAAGCTGCTCAACGGTTTCTTCTGCCCTTTTTGCCACCCGATACAGTAGGTCCTTCTCTACGCTGAAGTATGGGTAAGTGCAGGTATTATCTGGGTTCACTAACTCGCCATCTATTTTCACTACGTTTTCCCGTGCCTTTATTAGGGCGGGGTCTTTCAACTGTTCTGTGGCAAAGTTTTCCCTGTGAACCTCAAGATCAGAAAACTCCACAGACGGTAGGTTTTCGTCTGAGGAGGTGGGCTCCTCTCCAGTTTCTTGAGTCTCCCCTGCCAATACTGATAAGGGAAATTCCGGAGAGTCCTCACCACTCTCAGGGGAGTTCTGGCTATCACATTCCTGGTACATAGGGGCACCAGTGGGGGGCTCAGGATCATCCCACAGTTCCCAGAACTTCGGAAAATCCCTTCCCACAATGGCGTCATGCGGTAACTGAGATACTAAGCCCACTGGATGAAAGAGGGTACCTTTGGGGGTCTCGAAACACACTGTAGTCACTGGGTACTCTCGGGTGTCCCCATGCACACAAATAACAGCTACCTTGCTATTCCCAGAGACCTCTGTTTTAACTAACTCAGCCTTTATCAGGGTCACAAGGCTACCTGAATCCAGCAATACCACAACATTTCTACCATTAACACACATTTTGCATAAATGTTTCTCAGTTCCTCGAATGGCAGTGCATGCGACTGTCGCACACAGCGACTGACGTCTGCCCGTCAGAAAGTCACACTGCATGGGTTCCTCCACAACCGGGCAATTGGCTGCAATATGTCCCGCTTGCCGGCAGCGGTAGCAAACGATCCTTCTTGCCGCCTCTTGAGCCGCTGATTTCCCAGGCTGTTCTCGCCAAACTTGGGGTAGAGCTCCCACCCTCTCACTCTCTCCACCCTCACCCCTTGGAATCCTCTTATCCGCCCCTGGGGATGGTCTGGTCTTAGGGTGGAAAGTCCGAGTGTCTCTGGAAGAGGCCGTCAGGTTCTCTGTTGCCAAGTATTTCTCCACACGATCCACAAGACCATCGGCCGTCTCTGGGTCTCCATGGCTTACCCACTTTTGGATGGCAGTAGGAAGAGCTCTCAAAAACCGATCCATTACAACACGTTCCACAATCTTTGGTGTGGACAAAGTCTCTGGCTGTAGCCACTTTCTGCTCAGGTGAATGAGATCATACATTTGAGACCTGGGGGGTTTTCCAAGCTGGAAAGTCCAGTTATGCACACGCTGAGCCCGGACAGCCAGGGTGACACCCAGCCTTGTCAATATTTCAGCTTTTAGCATCACATAGTCTTTTGCTTGGTTAGGCTCTAGGTCATAGTAAGCTTTCTGCGATTCACCAGTTAACAGAGGAGCCACCAGTCCAGCCCACTGCTCCTCAGGCCACTTTTCTCTTTCAGCGGTCCTTTCAAATGTGGTCAAAAATACCTCTGGATCATCCTCTCCAGTCATTTTTGTCAATAAACGACTCACCCCAAAGGACGCGGTATTAGTGGGACGGCTTTCCTCACTGGTCTGCGGACGTTGCTGCATTACTGCTTCCATCTGTTGTTGTAGTCTCTGCTCTTGCTTCTGCAACAGGTCTATGAAGCGGGCCTCAGATTGCTGCTGGGCTTGTTGCTGAGCCTCCAGACTCTGTTGCAAAGTTGCGTTTGTCTGCTGCTGGGCTGCAAGGCTCTGTTGATGAGCTTGCTGCTGGGCTGCAAGGCTCTGTTGATGAGCTTGCTGCTGGGCTGCGAAGTTCTGTTGTTGAGCTGCAAGGCTCTGTTGATGAGCTGCAAGGCTCTTTTGCAAACCTGCATTTGTCTGCTGTTGATTGGCATTTGCTAGAGCCAGTTGTTTCAGTATCTCCTCCATGCTGGCTTAAAAAAAACTGCCACTGGTTCTCCACCAACTGTGAGGGGGTTAGCTCGGCAGCGGGTGTGTGTGACCCCCGGGATGGGCTCCCCACACAAAAACAGGCCCAGCAAACTGAGGTTGTGGTTTTCAAAATCAAAAAGGTGCGGTTTATTTTCTATTTACAGTGACAAAACACAGCAAAGCAAAAGAAACATAAACAAAATAAATCCTGGTCAACTTGACCTCTGACTAAACATACAGGTTTCCTAACTAACAACTGGGATCAGCCTAGTGCTGTCCTAGTCCCTAAGTCCCTGGTTTTAAATGTCCAAGCAAATAGCCACACAGGCTTTGTCTCACCGCACAGGGGTTCACTCTCCCTAGACAGTCCACACAGGTCTGGGTCCAGGCATGAGCTAACATCTAATGAAGCTGGGAGTTCTTATAGAGGCCTAAATGAGCTGACAAGCTTCAGCTGGTCTCATCAACTCCCTGTCTGCACGACGCCCAGCACTCTCCCTAGAGGTATGAGTCATCCATGAGCCTACTAGCCTCAGCTGGGCTTATACAACTCTCCACCTAGTTGTATAAGTCGGCGTAAAGCCTGAATCTGGGCGAAATATATCTACCCCCCTGGATGCAACCAGGTGACTTTACCTTCCTGCTGTCACAGGGTGTACTCACTTTTGTTGCCAGCGGTTTAGACATTAATAGCTGTGTGTTGAGTTATTTTGAGGGGACAGCAAATTTACACTGTTATACAAGCTGTACACTCACTACTTTATATTGTAGCAAAGTGTAATTTCCTCAGTGTTGTCACATGAAAGATAGAATCAAATATTTACAAAAAATGTGAGGGGTGTACTCACTTTTGTGAGATACTGTATTTGCACTTTCTATCTATATAAGGACACTGGTAATAGGTAGCATGTCAGCGCTATATAACTCAGAGTGTGGTTGTGTAATTGCCTTTTAAATAAATTGATATACAGCTGCTTTATCTGTTTATAACATCCCACCACTGGTGACAATACTTTGATTTCTAATTGACTGGAAGGGATATTACGAGTGGTGTTGGATTTCTTCTACTGATGTTTCTGCCCCTTATTTGGTGAAACTTTTTCATTAAAAGTTTGTCAAGCCTGGCCCTAAACAACTGGGAGGTCTCCCGGGAAGCCTGGCCCTAAACAACTGGGGAGGTCTCCCGGGGGGGGGGGGGGGGGTACTGTCATGATTTAGCCTACAGTTTTGCTGCCTGTATAATTCCATACTTCCTTGCTGCAGTATTTCACCTAGCCTTCTGATTCCTTGCATGTGTTGTTGGCTTCTGCTCTCACCTATAAGGGTCGCCTGCCATTCTTTGGGTTTATATTTCCTTTCCTTTCATCACTTCCTCACAGTTTGCTTCAATATACAGTCAGGTCCAGAAATATTGGGACATCGACACAATTCTAATCTTTTTGGCTATATACACCACCACAATGGATTTGAAATGAAACGAACAAGATGTCCTTTAACTGCAGACTTTCAGATTTAATTTGAGGGTATTTACATCCAAATCAGGTGAAGGGTGTAGGAATTACAACAGTTTGTATATGGGCCTCCCACTTTTTAAGGGACCAAAAGTAATGGGACAATTGGCTGCTCAGCTGTTCCATGGCCAGGTGTGTGTTATTCCCTCATTATCCCATTTACAAGGAGCAGATAAAAGGTCCAGAGTTAATTTCAAGTGTGCTATTTGCATTTGGAATCTGTTGCTGTCAACTCTCAATATGAGATCCAAAGAGCTGTCACTATCAGTGAAGCAAGCCATTATTAGGCTGAAAAAACAAAACAAACCCATCAGAGAGATAGCAAAAACATTTGGTGTGGCCAAATCAACTGTTTGGAACATCCTTAAAAAGAAAGAACGCACCAGGGAGCTCAGCAACACCAAAAGACCCGGAAGACCACGGAAAACAACTGCGGTGGGTGACCGAAGAATTCTTTCCCTGGTGAAGAAAACACCCTTCACAACAGTTGGCCAGATCAAAAACACTCTCCAGGAGGTAGGTGTATGTGTGTCAAAGTTAACAATCAAGAGAAGACTTCACCAGAGTGAATACAGAGGGTTCACCACAAGATGTAAACCATTGGTGAGCCTCAAAAACAGGAAGGCCAGATTAGAGTTTGCCAAACAACATCTAAAAAAGCCTTCACAGTTCTGGAACAACATCCTATGGACAGATGACACCAAGATCAACTTATACCAGAGTGATGGGAAGAGAGGAGTATGGAGAAGGAAAGGAACTGCTCATGATCCAAAGCATACCACCTCATCAGTGAAGCATGGTGGTGGTAGTGTCATGGCGTGGGCATGTACAGCTGCCAATGGAACTGGTTCTCTTGTATTTATTGATGAGGTGACTGCTGACAAAAGCAGCACGATTAATTCTGAAGTGTTTTGGGCAATATTATCTGCTCATATTCAGCCAAATGCTTCAGAACTCATTGGACGGCGCTTCACAGTGAAGATGGACAATGACCCGAAGCATACTGCGAAAACAACCAAAGAGTTTTTTTAAGGGAAAGAAGTGGAATGTTATGCAATGACCAAGTCAAACACCTGACCTGAATCCGATTGAGCATGCATTTCACTTGCTGAAGACAAAACTGAAGGGAAAATGCCCCAAGAACAAGCAGGAACTGAAGACAGTTGTAGTAGAGGCCTGGCAGAGCATCACCAGGGATGAAACCCAGCGTCTAGTGATGTCTATGCGTTCCAGACTTCAGGCTGTAATTGACTGTAAAGGATTTGCAACCAAGTATTAAAAAGTGAAAGTTTGATTTATGATTGTTAATCTGTCCCATTACTCTTGGTCCCTTAAAGTGGGAGGCACATATACAAACTGTTGTAATTCCTACACCGTTCACCTGCTTTGGATGTAAATACCCTCAAATTAAAGCTGAAAGTCTTTAGTTAAAGCACATCTTGTTAGTTTCATTTCAAATCCATTGTGGTGGTGTATAGAGCCAAAAAGATTAGAATTGTGTCGATGTCCCAATATTTATGGACCTGACTGTGTGTGTGTGTATATATATATATATATATATATATGTAGCGGACACCCTCTCCCCAACCCCCTCTATTAAAGTTCAACTCGCACTGTCTCTGGTCTAGGGGTATGATAGGGGAGGGAGAGGGTGAGCTACGCCAGGCTTCTACCACAAGTGTGATGTGGTATCAGCAATGTCTCTGTTTTTACCTTCGGGTCTGTGCTGTGCATCTGGATCCTCCCTCCGAGAGTCTCCGTGAACCTCGTCTGGCAGAAATTGAGCACCACACCATTAACGTCCAACACACTTTTATTGTAGAACATAATGTAGCGGCCTCACCCTCTCTTCTTCTTTATCCGTTTTACACACCAACTCATGTCTAGGGGTTGTGAGAGTGAGATGCGCCACGGCCCATGTCCTCCCCATTGTAGTAGGGAGGTGAAGGCCACTTCCTGATGTTTCCTCGGGCCGGTGTGTTCTGTGAATGCACTGAGTCTGTAACCACAAGCTCACCCGCCTCCCCTTTGCTTCCAGTAACTGGAGTTCACACACCGAAGAAAGGTCCAACACTTGTTTATTTGGCACTCCAATAGCAAAGCACGATAAACAGTTCTTATTGCAGCAGACTGGTTGGGACCTATAACCTTTCCAACGGTGGGATGAGCAGATCGAGGCACTTCCTAAAGTTTAAGTTCTAAAGATGGGGTCTCTTCTAGCAACCCCTATGAACAGCAATGGAGCCCTCTTCGATACTCTGTGGCCCCTATCAGGGGGATGTGTCCTCCCAAGAGAGTTCCCAGAGGCCCACCGTCACCGGGTTGGTGCTGCTCCGGGTCTTCAGTGGGTAACCTCCCCGGCCTCCTCACCTCAGGTACGAGTCCCTCCGCTCAGGGACCCTCGGACAGTCCACCCTAGCGGGACCCAGTCGAAGGTACTGGGCCCCAGGCCTCCTCGATAGTACCTCACCCCAGGCTAAAGGTGCCTGGGATGGACGCCAACATGACTCCGGACCAGGCCATGGGCACCTGGACCAGACTCCTGGATCTCCCGCACCCAGGCCTAAGGGCCCTGGGTGCGGACCGCAGCCCTCCTCCTCCGAGGACCTCCTTCTCCGCCCGACGACGACGACGACCTTGTGGTAAGGGCGTCTCCCCCTTTTATCTCCTCCCTTCAACGGCCCGGCGGGTTCCCCGCCCCAGCCATACCATCTCCGGGAAGGGACAAAACAGGGAGCACTGCGAAGATGATTCTACCTGAAGCCTGTGGGTACCCCGCCACCCACAGGCAAAGGAGAATATTACATCCTCCAATCCTCCACGAAATAAAAAGGGGTCTGAATCCTAACACAATTATACACCTGGGTCACACTATTGCCCAGGTGTATCCCATCTATTTGAGGACCCCGCTACACACTCCCCCCTGTAATTTGACGCTGGTCCCCAGCGTCAGGTGCACACCCATGCCTCCCATAAGTGGTGGCATGGAGTGAAACCCCTGAAGCAGTTCCTCTAAATTTCCCAAGTGCCAAGACCTGCTCAGGGAATGGGGAACATACAAAACAACTTATGTCATAAACACTTTAAACATTTGCATAGTCACAACCCCTCTCCCACACTGTCTAAGAGCCACCCACTCTTCTTGATCTTGATTGACGATTCTCCTGCAGGGGAAAGAAAAAAACAACATCCTACCATAATTTCGTGTCATTTGGGATGAGTGGGCCCGTCAGCTGAGAGACCCACTCACTCCAACAAGCAAGGTGATGTGTGTGTGAGACATTTTCAAACATTTGTTGCGCAACACTGCCACCTGGTGACAACGCCGCGGTCATGACACTCAACGAATCTTCGTTCTTCCAGCTTTTCCCTACTCTGCCACTATTCCCAAATGTCCTTGCCTTTGGCACATGAAGAAAAGGGGAAACACGAAAACACAACAGTCCCCAAGTCTCCAACGAGAAAAAGAAAAGCCCAAACAAAAACAAAAGCAGGGCACAGTCCTGGGTGTCTGGGAATGGCTCTTCCAGAAAGTTCAAGTGCACAAAGGAAATAAACAGGAGTTCTTTTCTCCTATAAGTAAAACTTTGGATCCGTCAGGTACAGGGGTTTCAGGTGTTTGTCAAATGCCTCTATCGAATACTCGACATCTTCTTCTTCTCTTCTGCAAATGACTATCTTGTCAGCATGGATATGGCGCCCCAATTTCCATTCAGCTTTGCAATCCTCAAACCTCTTAGACACTGCCGGCATACATTCCAGGTACCTACGAGCATGAGGCACCTTCAACTTGTCCCACACAAACTCGTCATACCATCTTGTTCTCCACACTTTCACCTCATACAGCAAGTCCCGGGGTAGATACGGATACTCCCACCCATATTCCCGAGCTACTTTGTGGCAAAACAGTCTCTGCAAGCGGGCCAAAGGTGGCATAGTGGCTTTCTCTCCAGTTCCAGGCAGCACAATAGCTTCCGGATGCCGAGGTGCCTTTACCAGCTCCCTGAAACTGACTTTCGGCGCTCTCAGAGAAGCGCGGGGTACCCCCACAACCAAAGTAGGTGAGGTAACAGTAGATGAGGACACAGGTGGAGGGGTAGGTTCCCTCGTAAGCTGCGGGTCTTCCACCCGAGGCGTGCTGTCTCCTGTGTACATCGGTGAATCCCGTACCGCACGGGAAGCAAGAAGTGGCACTCTATCCCAGCCCTTGCGGCTGAACAGTTCGTCTATCTCGCCATCATCTCCGCAATCAGACAGCGACTCTAGGTCGGAGGTGTCATACATCTCCGCAGGAAGATATCTTCCGGTGGACACAGAATCTACCTCCCTGGGGGTCTCCACCTCCAATGGGCCCCCGACACCTCCAACCACCACCACAGTCCCAGCCCCTGGCTCACCTGACCCTTGTAGAAGACTGGGATGTCCGGGACTTCCTTCTCGACCGGCGCCATCCAGGCCAGGCAAGCAGTGGGGTGAAGCTCGACCACGTCCACAGGATGCCTGTACTAGGCCAACTTTCCTCTTCGGTGGTGGGAGCAGAGAACTTGTGGCGACCGAGGCAGCATCCTCGGATTTTTCTCTGTTGGGCAGTCCATCGCCCTGGTCAGCGCGCACAGGAACCTCGACAAAGGCCTTGATCTCCCCTTCTGGAGTAGCAGTACCCGTGAGGTGGTTGAGGCGAAGGGCCCGGGGCCTTGCTGTGGACGACTCGACCTCAAAAAGGAATTCTCTGCACTCCTCACATCGCCCGAATGGCTTCAGGGTGACCACCAGTCCCGAGCAGCCGGGACAGATCACACCGAGGGCCTCCGTGTCTCTGCAAGTGTACAGAGCCAACCGCCCTCGGGGCCTAAGTCTTATCCCCGTGTCTGTGATGGGGGCAGCAAAAGAAGTCATTCTCGTGGGGTGAGGAACCATAACCCACGGGGCACTTGAGGTCATCCCGACTATCTGCTGCTCCATCATGCACTGACCCCGCGCCGGAGTCTCCACGTGTATCCCCACACTTGGCCAGACTCCTCCCATGAGCTGTACATTTTCGCGGGCTTCCTCTTGACTCCGCCCACGAACGATGTCACCATGGGGTGCCTCATGGCGCAGTGCGTTAACAGTCCCCACGTGCAGTACGTCACACGGCTGGACCTCTCCCTTTTTCCGCTCCTCCGCATGGGCCTTTCCCGTGTTAGGGTCATTTCCACAACTCCGAGCAGGGACGCACTTTGGCCAGTAATATGGCCGATCTGCTCGGAACTCCTCTGGGCAGCAAAGTTCAAATGTAGACATTCTCAAGTCCATCTTTAGAACACACTCTATCCCGGACGAGCCCCCACGTGTAGCGGCCTCACCCTCTCTTCTTCTTTATCGGTTTTACACACCAACTCATGTCTAGGGGTTGTGAGAGTGAGATGCGCCACGGCCCATGTCCTCCCCATTATAGTAGGGAGGTGAAGGCCACTTCCTGATGTTTCCTCGGGCCGGTGTGTTCTGTGAATGCACTGAGTCTGTAACCACAAGCTCACCCGCCTCCCCTTTGCTTCCAGTAACTGGAGTTCACACACCGAAGAAAGGTCCAACACTTGTTTATTTGGCACTCCAATAGCAAAGCACGATAAACAGTTCTTATTGCAGCAGACTGGTTGGGACCTATAACCTTTCCAACGGTGGGATGAGCAGATCGAGGCACTTCCTAAAGTTTAAGTTCTAAAGATGGGGTCTCTTCTAGTAACCCCTATGAACAGCAATGGAGCCCTCTTCGATACTCTGTGGCCCCTATCAGGGGGATGTGTCCTCCCAAGAGAGTTCCCAGAGGCCCACCGTCACCGGGTTGGTGCTGCTCCGGGTCTTCAGTGGGTAACCTCCCCGGCCTCCTCACCTCAGGTACGAGTCCCTCCGCTCAGGGACCCTCGGACAGTCCACCCTAGCGGGACCCAGTCGAAGGTACTGGGCCCCAGGCCTCCTCGATAGTACCTCACCCCAGGCTAAAGGTGCCTGGGATGGACGCCAACATGACTCCGGACCAGGCCATGGGCACCTGGACCAGACTCCTGGATCTCCCGCACCCAGGCCTAAGGGCCCTGGGTGCGGACCGCAGCCCTCCTCCTCCGAGGACCTCCTTCTCCGCCCGACGACGACGACGACCTCGTGGTAAGGGCGTCTCCCCCTTTTATCTCCTCCCTTCAACGGCCCGGCGGGTTCCCCGCCCCAGCCATACCATCTCCGGGAAGGGACAAAACAGGGAGCACTGCGAAGATGATTCTACCTGAAGCCTGTGGGTACCCCGCCACCCACAGGCAAAGGAGAATATTACATCCTCCAATCCTCCACGAAATAAAAAGGGGTCTGAATCCTAACACAATTATACACCTGGGTCACACTATTGCCCAGGTGTATCCCATCTATTTGAGGACCCCGCTACAATAACATGGACTCCCTTGGCTATAGAACAGAAAAAAAAAGTGTGGGTGCGAATAGGCCCAGACACAAATTCGATCCTCCACTCTCCTCCCTGAGAGTGGGCTCTGGTCTCCGCACGAAGGAAATTCTCCTTCCGGACGGTCTCCGACAAGAGACTCACCCGTCGCCGGCAGTATGCTGCACCGGTCTTCAGATGAGGAGCTCTTCCCGGTCCATTACGCCCACCTCGGATTCAGGCATCCATCCCCGGAGTGCCTTAGGATCCTTCCCTCGCGGAACTCAGTGTTGGGCACTGAGCTCCGGACCTCCATCCAAGTACCTCACCCCGGGACTAAAGGGGCCTGAGGTGGAACACGATCTCCGGTGGTCCTCTAGGCCTAGGCCGCCTAGGGGACGAACACGAACCACCGTCCGCAGGCTGAAGGTGCCTGGGACTAAAACCCCGTGACCAAGATGGCCGGCCCCTTTATACCCCCTCCCAGCAAGCACGGCGGGTTCCCCGCCCCACCATACCGCTGCTGAGAGAGGACAAAAAAAGGAGGCTCAGCACACAGCGATGTCCGTCCGTCAGCCCATGGTGGCAGCGCCACCCGGTGGGCCGCCGGGAACACACCACTGGTGTCACTGAAAAATTTAAAAATTACCCCGGGAAAGTAAGTACCCACCACACACACACACACACACACACACCAGCTTGCATTGCCTGAGCAACTTCACAGTTCTCTGAGCTCCCGTCCACTTACTACTTTGTGTATCCTGTCTGACTACCTGTTTATAGGGTTGCCACATTATCTCTTTAAACCAGGACACATAATAATTACACAGGTTCTGAGGCTGATTTAATGCAGATAAGGCACCAAGAGAGTTTAATTACCACCTTAATCAGCCACAGAACCTGTAATTATGGTGTGTCCTGGATTAAAGGGATGATGTAGCAACCCTACCTGTGTACCACTCCTAGCTTCATCTATTGTATATGCTTACCTGCTGCCCGTCCTGACCTTGGCTTGTCTCCTTGTTTACCCTTCAGTCTTCTGCTGTTGTATGCTACACATCCTAAGGTAGGGTGACCAGACATCCCTGGTTTCAGGGGACAGTCCCCGGATTGAGGACAATGTCCCCGGACCAAGTCTGTCCCCGGTTTTGTCCCCGGATTGGATTTGAACAGGGGCTGTGGAAATTTCAAAGACAGTCAGTGCAGAATAAAAAAACAAAAATTCTGAATTACACCCCCCCCCTCCTGCTCCGCCGCTCCTACTAGCTTGGGGGGTGTATTTTTTCCATTATCTGTGCCCTTTCTGATGATCATGTGCTGGTCGGAGTGGAGGGAATATTTCTTCAGTTTCGGGTGCATGCCCATTCCGCTCCACTCGCATGTTCTTCTGCCTTGGCTCAAGTCCTGGACAGCCTCCTGCCTGCTTATCTCCTTGTCTTCCCTGGCAGAGTGATCTTCCTCCTCTCCCCACCCAGTAGAGTGAGACTTGAAAGGCTGTGAGGCGGCAGCGACGGGCATAGAGTCGCTGATTGCCGCCATTACTAGTAAAAAAATAAATATGTCCCCGGATTTCATTTTAAAAATCTGGTCACCTTATCCTAAGGGGTCTTTGCATTCTCAGCTGGACGTACCTGGGGACTGCGACCTGGTTCCAGCTTGCTGCAAGGTCATCCCCACCATCAGGGGCTCTGGTAAAGAAGAAGGCTGGGGCTTGGACTCCTCGCCCTGGGAAACACTGAGTTGGCAAACTACAAGGGCTCATTATCACCACTTTATTTACCTGTTCATTTGCTTTACTAATCAGCCAATCACATGGCAGCAACTCAATGCATTTAGGCATCTAGACGTGTGAAGACAACTTGCTGAAGTTCAATTAGAGCATTAGAATAGGGAAGAAAGGGGATTTAAGTGAACCCCTGAGGAAGACACGTGATTAGCCATGTGTCATCACATGTAGGGGAGGGGCCAGGATGGTGGAGGAGCTTGGATACATGCTTGTTTGTACAAGCTGCTGACACATACAAGTTTGAAAGTCGTTTGGAGAGGAATCCTATGCTTAATGCTTTTTATAGTTTGGTGCGCTGGAAGCACCTAAAATGTGTGAGTACCCTGATGTTTTGTTTTCTAAATACATTTTTAAACTAGCGATAATGCACTATCCAGCCTCTTTCTTGTTTTAACCACTTAAGCCCCGGACCATTTGGCTGGCCAAAGACCAGAGCACTTTTTGCGATTCAGCACTGAGTCACTTTAACTGACAATCATGTGACGTGGCTCCCAAACAAAATTGACGTACTTTTTTTCCCACAAATAAAGCTTAGGTGGTATTTGATCACCTCTGCGGTTTTTATTTTTTGCGCTATAAACAAAAATAGAGTGACAATTTTGAAAACAAAAGCAATATTTTGTAATTTTGCTATAATAAATATCCCTAATTTATTTTATTTTTTTTAAAAAGCAAATTTTTTCTCAGTTTAGGCCGATATGTATTCTTCTACATAATTTTGGTAAAAAAAAAATTGCAATAAGCGTATATTGATTGGTTTGCGCAAAAGTTATAGCGTCTATAAAATAGGGGATAGTTTTATGGCATTTTTATTATTGATTTTTTTACTAGTAATGGCGGCGATCTGCAATCTTTATCGTGACTGCGACTTTATGGCAGACACATCGGACACGTTTGACACATTTTTGGGACCATTGTCATTTTTACAGCGATCAGTGCTATAAAAATGCACGGATTACTGTGAAAATTACACTGGCAGTGAAGGGGTTAACCACTAGGTGGCGCTGAAGGGGTTAAGTGTGTCCTAGGGAGTGATTCTAACTGTTAGGGGGTGGAGCTACCAGTGACATGTCACTGATCACTGTTCCCGATCACAGGGAACAGTAGATCACTGACGTGTCACTAGGCAGAACAGGGGGGGGGGGGGCACGTGTGTGAAGTCACCCTTTTATGATCATGATTATCATCACTAGTCACTTTTTGCACAGTAATACGTATAATACCTCAATTTGCACTTTTGTCTCTGTGGATTGATGAAAATTGGGAGAAGAAATAATTTTTTGGACACCTGAAATTAAGGAATAATATTAAGTGTCTTTCACTGTGAGCTTGCTTGTTACACAAATGTTTATGTTCATAGTTACATTTTTTAGCAATATTGATTCTCATTAGAGAAGAAGTAGAGCAAAAGGGATTTTTGTGGTGCAGAAATAGATCAATGAGAGAGAGTTTCTAAAAATATAATTTTTATTAATACAAATTTAAACAAACAATATAAAAACCGATCCTGGGTATATAATACATAGTATGTCATACAGGAGTAGTGGTCATAATGCATAAGGTTTGGATGAAATAGAAGAGATCGCATAGGAAACCCGACATGTTTCGCTTAAAAAAGCTTCCTCAGGGGTATGCGATGACCATCCATATTTGTCAAGTATGACTCTACAAGAAAAGGGAAACAAGAATGTACAATTACAGATTGAAATACAGTATAAACTATGTTTTAACAGATTAAATATAAACACGGTTAGTTTGCGAAGCTGGACCCCTCCCAATACTACTTACCCGGCCGCCTGTACTGTCTATAACGCAACACCGAGAAACGCAGGATCAAGAACGACGGTCACCCCATATAGAGAAGCACGGATGTGTGACCACAGCGGACACTCAATAGGGGACCGGCTGTATGTCGAACAAAAACAAAAATAGAAGAAGAAAAATAAACACTTGGGGCGCAGAATAGGGTGGGGTAGAAATGAGTTGCAGAGAAAGTGGTGAGCAAATAAGCAAACCATAGAGAACGGAAAAATCCGTCTACTAGAAATTGAGTAAATAATTACGATAGATAAAATTAACTTACATAGAGTCAAGTGAACAAAGATGTGTTCACTTGCAAATATTGTGGGGCTGTCTGCTTGAAGGAAAACACAGATAGATGTTGTGGAAGCCACTAAAAGAAACCACATTTAGATTCAGTTTATTTAAATATGAATAGCATGGCGTGCCTATGTCCTCCAAAAAATAAGCACACAAAATCTAAAAATCAAATTGATCAAAGGAATTAAATAGGTATATATGGGACATGTGTTACATTTGAGCAATTATTATTATAAGTAAATGTTTAACATAGTTCCATACACAAGTAGAACATAGTGGACAATAGTCTCTAATCATATAAGACTGAGTCACAATGTAATGAAGATGGGTTAGAAAATAGTTGAAAGCCCAGCAGTCCAATATATGATGGAACAAAAAACTCATTCTGACCAATGAAAACCATATCATGTATGTTCAGTGTGGTCCCACATTGTTAGTGCGGCCTCAATGAGATAGACTATAAGCAGAGATAGTATAAGAAAACAAAGCCGAAAAAACAAGAATTAATAAGCCTTATCTATAGGTGTCTAAGGCACCAGTTTAGACTCCACCAGCCCACACCGCTGTAAACAGCGTGTGAGCCGGTTATATAGTGTCCACCATTGCGATCGGCGTCTGACATCACCGACCATAAAGCGGGCTGGGAGCGCATGACGCAAGTCCGTAGGACACAACAACCGCCGAGGACTGCAAGGACCAGAATGCACCAGGGCTGGGGGAGGAGCCGCTCGCCGTCACTGCAAATAGGGAGGGCGAGACGGACACCGCCCACTGGAACGATCGACCAACAGGGGATGTGTAAACACATCCCCTGTTGGAAATGATGGAAGGCAGCCAAAACGGACAAAGTGCTTGTCACCAGGGAAAGCGCTGCGCTAGAGATGGGTCATCCGTGGAGGATCGTGGATGACCCTGGGCGCCCATGTGGTCACTCCGCACAAATCAAGGGGAGATCATAGCCTGGGTGGGATGGTGGTGCGCAACAGACAGGGCAAGCGGCAGATACCAAGAGGATAAGTACAAAACCAGAGCAACGGGCCTGGCTGAAGGACCAAATCCGACCTCGTATAGCCCGATGCTCTGAGGAAGGGGGAGGAGGGGGAGAGAAAAACCAGCAAGGCAAAAAAAAAACTATATCGATAACCAAACAGTCATATCGAAACTAAGCAATATATATAGACATAATTTATATAATGTCGATGCATAATGCAAAACATTATAAAGTATCAAAACCAATTACCGTATAGACGCGAGTATAAGCCGACTCGAGTATAAGCCGAGGTACCTAATGTTGCCCAAAAAAACTGGGAAACCTTACTGACTTGAGTATAAGCCGATGCCCCACTGTTCCCTAGCTCGCTGTTCCCTATTTTACATTGTAAATATTACCTGTAAAGAAGTTGCGGCTGCGGCGTCCATCGTTCAAATTCCGCGGCGTCCATCGTTCAAATTCCGCGGTCTCTTCCTGTTCCTTCCTTGATAGGCGAGTCTCAGCAGACACTCTCCGCCTATCACGATCATTCTCTCATCCTTAGTTTTCCCAGCAGACACTGTGTTGGGTATTTCGCCAATCACAGACGTCTGCTGGAAAACTGAGGATGAGAGAACGTTCGTGATAGGCGGAGAGTGTCTGCTGAGACTCGCCTATCAAGGAAGGAACAGGAAGAGACCGCGGAATTTGAACGATGGACGCCGCAGCCGCAACTTCTTTACAGGTAATATTTACAATGTAAAAATTTCGATGACTGGAGTATAAGCCGAGGGGGGGACTTTCAGCCCCAAAAAAAGGGCTGAAAATCTCGGCTTATACTCGAGTATATACGGTACATAGGATTTGAAACTGAAATGTCCATGACAAGGGCCAAAAAAAAAGGAACAATAAACAGAAAATCTATCATCAATCCGAATGATGACATTAAAGAAATGGTCTAAAACTAAGACTTTCATTGAATCCTGGAAAATGAGTGGCCCTAAGGTCATAAATCCAGCGCGCCTCGAGTTGGAGCAGGGTCTTGTCTACACTGCCCCCCCCCCTCGAGTCGAGCGGGACATGATCCAGAAACTTGATGACATCAGGATCAAAGTTGTGATCGTTACCGACATGCCTACTGATTGCCGTCACTACTTTTCTCTTCAGAATGGGTTTCATATGATCCCTTATTCTCTTAAAGAAGGGTCTTTTAGTTTTTCCAACATAGTACCCACCGCATTGACACTGAGCCAGATAAATCACCCCCACTGTTTGGCAGGTGATTAATTCTCGGGTAGAGTGCCAATTGCCATTGGGTAATCTGAACTTGGTTTTAGTATCTACAAAGCGACAAACATCGCAATGACCACAAGGCGATGTGCCGCCAGTAGATGTATTTTTAAAAGCTAGAGAGGTTTGAAAACGACTATGGACCAGGCGATCTCTCAAGGAGGAAACCCTTCTAAAGGTAATCTCTGGATGTTTTTTAACATACTTATTCACGGTTGATTCTGCTAATAGTAATGGCCAGAATTTTGGTAAAATATTTCTCATTTCGTTATGTTGGGAAGCATACCTAGTAATCAATCTGACCGTGTCAGTAGTTGCAGAATTTTTAGAAGAAAAAATGAGAGAACTTCTTTTTGGGGTTTTTACCCGATTAAAGGCTCGTTTTAAACATTTATGGCTGTAGCCTCCAGCTTTTAATCTCCGGTAAAGATCTTTCGAGGTGTCTCTGAAATCTGCATCCCTACTGCAGTTACGCCTAAGTCGGAGGTATTGGCTATAGGGGATATTCTGCAGAAGGGGTGCTGGGTGTGCACTACTCGCATGGAGGATGGTGTTTCCAGCGGTTGTGTCACGAGCCGGACTGACGGCTAGTGGGGATACAGGAGGTGGATCCTCTGTACCAGAGAAGGGATGGCACGGGTCGTACTGAGGGACCGGTTCTAAGCAGCTACCGGTTTTCACCAGAGCCCGCCGCAAAGCGGGATGGACTTGCTGCGGCGGGTAGCAACCAGGTCGTGTCCTCCAGTAGCGACTCCACCTCTCTGGCGGCTGAGATAGGCGTGGTACAAAAGGACTAGGCAGAGGCAAGGTCAGACGTAGCAGAGGGTCAGGGCAGGCGGCAATGGTTCGTAGTCTGAGACAATGGCAGCAGGTCAGATACACAGGCAAGGCAACTCACAAAACGCTTCCACAGGGTACTAAGACAACAAGATCCGGCAAGGACAGGAAGGGGAAGTGGGTTTAAATCAGATTTGGGTGTGCACACAGTAATTGGACCAGGCACCAATCAATGGTGCGCTGGCCCTTTAAATCTCAGAAGGCCGGCGCGCGCCGGGAAGGAGCAGGAGGGGGATGGTGAGTAGGATGGGATGCGATCCGCGGACGGAGATGTGCCGCCGTGTGGATCGCATCCCCGCCGGTAACAGAGCAGCGCCCACGGCCAGGGGGGCTGACCGGGGCGCTGCAGGGGGAACGACGCTGCGAGCGCTCCGGGAAGGATGGGACACCCGGAGCGCTCGGCGTTACAGGTTGGTTTCCTGTATAAACATGAGTTAATTAGCCCTGTGCCATCAATAGAGATGTTAAGGTCCAAGAAATTAATAGTAGTTTGACTATAGTTGATGGTAAATTTTAAATTAAAGTCATTGATAGACAAAAGATCAAAAAACTGCTGCAATTGAATTTCATCACCTGACCAAAAAATCAGTAGGTCATCTATATACTTATACCAGGAGATAACATGGTCCAGGAAGGGAGCAAGGTCCTCTCTAGAGAAGACCTGTCGTTCCCACCCCCCCAGGTACAGGTTGGCATACGATGGGGCACACTTAGTCCCCATCGCAACCCCCTGTAGCTGGAGGTAGTGGGAAGATCCGAAGAGAAAAACATTATGTTTCAAGATATATAGCTTAATAGCTCCAAAACAAAGTCGTTATATACCTGTGAAGAGGGGCCTCTTTCAGAGAGATGGCCTTTAATAACTTCCAACCCCCTGTCATGGGGTATTGTGTTATAAAGGCTTTCGACATCAAGAGAAACAAGCCAGGTATTAGCTGGAAGCTGTATACCCTCAATTGTTCTCAATAAATCGATGGTATCTTTGACGTACGATGAGAGGGAGGTGACATGAGGGGATAGATAGTAGACTTGTGCACAACGGAAAAATTTGTTCCGTTTCGGTTCGTTTCTTTCCGGTCCTGTTGATTCGTAATCATTCGTAATTTTGCTAGACGGGATTTTTCGTGTTCGGACTCATTCGTATTTTTGCAAGCGACATTTTTCGTTGAATTTTTTGTTGCTTTATAATTCGTACTTTCGGTAGAGTACGTTGTTTTTCGTTGATTCTGGACACAACTCCTACTTTCGTAACTTTTTTTGGGTTCGTACTTTCGGTAGAGTACGTTGTTTTTCGTTGATTCTGGACACAACTCCTACTTTCGTAACTTTTTTTGGGTTCGTTGATTCGTAATTTTCCGTGTCTCTCTCACAACGACGCTGCCTATTATGCCTAATGTGCTTCGAATGGATTTGTACTTTTCTAAATACATTGCGGTTATTTGTAACGATTCGAAATCTCGTATTTTACTTTCGTTTTTAACATGCGGCTATAGGCTCCGCCCCTGTACACCATTTTGAGAGGGTTCAGCACGGTGAGGGAGAAGCAGAGAGCAGAGCAGAGTGTTATTGTGCTTCGAATGGATTCGAAATCTCGTATTTTACTTTCGTTTTTTACATGCGGCTATAACCTCCGCCCCTGTACACCATTTTGAGAGGGAGTTCAGCACGGTGTGGGAGAAGCAGAGAGCAGAGCAGAGTGAGTGTTATTGTGCTTCGTATGGATTCGTACATTCGTTACTTTTTCATAACGAATTATGCCGAAGACATTCGGGCATTCGCTATTTGCGGTATAATTTATTTCGGATTCGGTCTTATTCGTAATTGCTTTGTTCGGAAATTCGAATGCTTCCGAATGTCCGAAAGTTGCTAAATTCGGACGAATTTCAATTCGTTACGAAACGAATTGCACAAGCCTAATAGATAGCTATCAACTAAGGAGCTGGCGTTTTCAGTGAGACTGGAACAGCCAGAAATTATAGGCCGTCCCGGCGGGTTAATTAGTGATTTGTGTGTCTTTGGCAGAGCATAAAACGTAGGAATCCTTGGATTCTTAGTATCCAGGAATTTCCATGTATCCTGATCTATAATGCCCTGCTGAAAGGCTTTAAGAATAATAAAACGATACTTTGCATGATAGTTTTCCAACACAGTTTTGAAAATTGGTCTGTACCATTCAGAATTAGACAGAATCTTCATACACATGGTCTCATAGTTCTCCACATCCATAATAACAAGATTACCGCCTTTATCTGCGGGTTTGATTATTATCTCAGAATTACTTTGTAAAGATTTGATGGCCGCTTTTTGTGATATGGTTAAGTTTGAGGTTACTGAAGGAGCAAAATTTGTCTCTTGAATACTATGTGAGACCTGTTGAACGAAGGCCCAAATATTGGGATTAGTGTTCAACAGGGGAAAGTTTCGGGATTTGGATCTAAAAGATTGAGGAGGGGGGAAGGACATGCCAGCGACCAATTCGGACGCAGCATCAACCGAATCACTGCGACACCAACTCGGCACCCCTGTACCATGTCGACCATCTGATATTCAACCTAAATTGATTTCTTCTCATCTTTCTACTGTCGAGAGCCTTAATAACACAATACCCCATGACAGGGGGTTGGAAGTTATTAAAGGCCATCTCTCTGAAAGAGGCACCTCTTCACAGGTATATAACGACTTCGTTTTGGAGCTATTGAGCTATATCTTGAAACATAATATTTTTCTCTTCGGATCTTCCCACTACCTCCAGGTACAGGGGGTTGCGATGGGGACTAAGTGTGCCCCATCGTATGCCAACCTGTACCTGGGGGGGGTGGGAACGACAGGTCTTCTCTAGAGAGGACCTTGCTCCCTTCCTGGACCATGTTATCTCCTGGTATAGGTATATAGATGACCTACTGATTTTTTGGTCAGGTGATGAAATTCAATTGCAGCAGTTTTTTGATCTTTTGTCTATCAATGACTTTAATTTAAAATTTACCATCAACTATAGTCAAACTACTATTAATTTCTTGGACCTTAACATCTCAATTGATGGCACAGGGCTAATTAACTCATGTTTATACAGGAAACCAACCACTGGAAACACCATCCTCCATGCGAGTAGTGCACACCCAGCACCCCTTCTGCAGAGTATCCCCTATAGCCAATACCTCCGACTTAGGCGTAACTGCAGTAGGGATGCAGATTTCAGAGACACCTCGAAAGATCTTTACCGGAGATTAAAAGCTAGAGGCTACAGCCATAAATGTTTAAAACGAGCCTTTAATCGGGTAAAAACCCAAAAAAGAAGTTCTCTCATTTTTTCTTCTAAAAATTCTGCAACTACTGACGCGGTCAGATTGATTACTAGGTATGCTTCCCAACATAATGAAATGAGAAACATTTTAACAAAATTCTGGCCATTACTATTAGCAGATTCGACCGTGAATAAGTATGTTAAAAAACATCCGGAGATTACCTTTAGAAGGGTTTCCTCCTTGAGAGATCGCCTGGTCCATAGTCATTTTCAAACCTCTCTAGCTTTTAAAAATACATCTACTGGCGGCACATCGCCTTGTGGTCATTGCGATGTTTGTCGCTTTGTAGATACTAAAACCAAGTTCAGATTACCCAACGGCAATTGGCACTCTACCCGAGAATTAATCACCTGCCAAACAGTGGGGGTGATTTATCTGGCTCAGTGTCAATGCGGTGGGTACTATGTTGGAAAAACTAAAAGACCCTTCTTTAAGAGAATAAGGGATCATATGAAACCCATTCTGAAGAGAAAAGTAGTGACGGCAATCAGTAGGCATGTCGGTAACTATCA
Source organism: Rana muscosa (assembly GCA_029206835.1). Lineage (NCBI taxonomy): Eukaryota > Metazoa > Chordata > Amphibia > Anura > Ranidae > Rana > Rana muscosa. The sequence goes on from CM055127.1 coordinate 45,624,770, forward strand.
CAACTTTGATCCTGATGTCATCAAGTTTCTTGCCCTGGATCATGTCCCGCTCGACTCGAGGGGGGGGCAGTGTAGACAAGACCCTGCTCCAACTCGAGGCGCGCTGGATTTATGACCTTAGGGCCACTCATTTTCCAGGATTCAATGAAAGTCTTAGTTTTAGACCATTTCTTTAATGTCATCATTCGGATTGATGATAGATTTTCTGTTTATTGTTCCTTCTTTTTTTTTTTTCCTTGTGTCCAATGGGTTGCTTACTGTCGCCACAGAAAAATTGTCTATGTCTCTGCATTAAGGGTTAAGAGTATATTCTCTTGGCCCTTCTTGTCATGGACATTTCAGTTTCAAATCCTATGTAATTGGTTTTGATACTTTATAATGTTTTGCATTATGCATCGACATTATATAAATTATGTCTATATATATTCCTTATTTTCGATATGACTGTTTGGTTATCGATATAGGTTTTTTTTTTGCCTTGCTGGTTTTTCTCTCCCCCTCCTCCCCCTCCCTCAGAGCATCGGGCTATACGAGGTCGGATTTGGTCCTTCAGCCGGGCCCGTTGCTCTGGTTTTGTACTTATCCTCTTGGTATCTGCCGCTTGCCCTGTCTGTTGCGCACCACCATCCCACCCAGGCTATGATCGCCCCTTGATTTGTGCGGAGTGACCACATGGGCGCCCAGGGTCATCCACGATCCTCCACGGATGACCCATCTCTAGCGCATCGCTTTCCCTGTGTTTACACATCCCCTGTTGGTCGATCGTTCCAGTGGGCAGTGTCCGTCTCGCCCTCCCTATTTGCAGTGACGGCGAGCGGCTCCTCCCCCAGCCCTGGTGCATTCTGGTCCTTGCAGTCCTCGGCGGTTGTTGTGTCCTACGGACTTGCGGCACGCTCTCCCAGCCCGCTTTACAGTCGGTGATGTCAGACGCCGATCGCAATGGTGGACACTATATAACCGGCTCACACGCTGTTTACAGCGGTGTGGGCTGGTGGAGTCTGAGCTGGTGCCTTAGACACCTATAGGTAAGGCTTATTAATTCTTGTTTTTTCGGCTTTGTTTCCTTATACTATCTCTGCTTATAGTCTATCTCATTGAGGCCGCACTAACAATGTGGGACCACACTGAACATACATGATATTGTTTTCATTGGTCAGAATGAGTTTTTTGTTCCATCATATATTGGACTGCTGGGCTTTCAACTATTTTCTAACCCATCTTCATTACATTGTGACTCAGTCTTATATGATTAGAGACTATTGTCCACTATGTTCCACTTGTGTATGGAACTATGTTAAACATTTACTTTATAATAATAATTGCTCAAATGTAACACATGTCCCATATATACCTATTTAATTCCTTTGATCAATTTGATTTTTAGATTTTGTGTGCTTATTTTTTGGAGGACATAGGCACGCCATGCTATTCATATTTAAATAAACTGAATCTAAATGTGGTTTCTTTTAGTGGCTTCCACAACATCTATCTGCGTTTTCCTTCAAGCAGACAGCCCCACAATATTTGCAAGTGAACACATCTTTGTTCACTTGAGTCTATGTAAGTTAATTTTATCTATCGTAATTATTTACTCAATTTCTAGTAGACGGATTTTTCCGTTCTCTATGGTTTGCTTATTTGCTTACCACTTTCTCTGCAACTCATTTCTACCCCACCCTATTCTGTGCCCCAAGTGTTTATTTTTCTTCTTCTATTTTTGTTTTTGTCTTCGACATACAGCCGGTCCCCTATTGAGTGTCCGCTGTGGTCACACATCCGTGCTTCTCTATATGGGGTGACCGTCGTTCTTGATCCTGCGTTTCTTGGTATTGCGTTATAGACAGTACAGGCGGCCGGGTAAGTAGTATTGGGAGGGGTCCAGCTTCGCAAACTAACCGTGTTTATATTCAATCTGTTAAAACATAGTTTATACTGTATTTCAATCTGTAATTGTACATTCTTGTTTCCCTTTTCTTGTAGAGTCATACTTGACAAATATGGATGGTCATCGCATACCCCTGAGGAAGCTTTTTTAAGCGAAACATGTCGGGTTTCCTATGCAATCTCTTCTATTTCATCCAAACCTTATGCATTATGACCACTACTCTTGTATGACATACTATGTATTATATACCCAGGATCAGTTTTTATATTTTTTGTTTAAATTTGTATTAATAAAAATTATATTTTTAGAAACTCTCTCTCATTGATCTATTTCTGCACCACAAAAATCCCTTTTGCTCTACTTCTTCTCTTATAAAAATTAACTGGGATGAGGTGCCTATTGCAAAGAGTGTTTCACCAATGATTGGACAATCCAAATATAAAATTGATTTTCATTGTTTATGATATACTATCTATTGTAAACTTTTGGGGATTATAGCTCCACGGGACCAAGTGCATAAACCGTTGAAGTTGAACAAAGGCTTTTATTTGTAAATAAACCAAAAATCAAGCTTCATTCAGCACACAGAAAATATAAAAAAAAGTCCACTTCTCTTCCAGCATAAAGTAAAGTCCTGCTTGTCTTCAGCACAAAACAAATTAAAGAAAAGGCACATACAGTTTTGTAGAGGGAACTTCCAGAGCCCTTGCTGAATCCTTAACAGCTCCCAGCAGACACAGCTCATCTTCACAGGTGCAATCCCCATACTCCTTCCACACCACCTCTAGCACCACTTCCTGTTTTATGAGATGTTTCCTTGAAGCCTTTAACCCCCTGTGTGCTGACTCCCAGTGGTCAGGAGTGGAGGCTCTATCCCACCCGAATATCACTTTAGAGCCTCCGAAATTCCGGGCCCCAAATAACTCTCTATCAAGACAAAGAGGACTGCGAGCCAGTCCTCTCTGGACTACTTATTTTGCCAGGAATTCTTCAACCATTCTGGGTGACCTCCTGACCATCACAACCCAAATATTGGTGCTATATAGCACCCGTCCAGGACCCAACCTTGGCGTCCTGTACACTATGCATTTGTAAGGTTCAGTATCACACAGCGCTGCATTTTTTTGTTGTTTGTATAAACAACATGAAAGCATGGATCCATCCATCCAGCATGTCACAAAGCTCAAATCATCTGAAACTGGTTTCTTGAACATGACAATGAGGGCACTGTACTCCAATGGCCTCCACAGTCACCAGATCTGCACTTGGAATGTGGTGGCATGGGAGATTCGCATCATGGATGTGCAGCCAGTGTTGCCAACCGTACGTATATTTATGGACAGCACGTGAATTTAACCCCTTTTTCGGGGTGTACGTTAAAGTCCGTTATGGGCACTGGCGCCCATAAAAAAGATGGCCATGAGCCGGCCATACAACTGCGCATGCGCCGTTCCGAAGCCGGCCGAGCTCAGGGAAACTTGTTCACGCTCGGCCGGGCGGCGCACGCGCAGTAACGTGATGGCGCCGCTGGTGCCATTTTTGAATACACCACAGTGGCTGGCGCGAGCCGCGCAACTCCTGCAGTGAGTGCATGCCATGCACTCATCACAGGTGGAGGAGCGAGCGGAGCACTGACAGGGGTGAGGAGGACAGACTCGAGGTAAGTGAAACTGGGGGTGGTACGAGGGGACAGCGAGTGAGCCTGGAGTCCTGGACATTGATTACTGGGAGCGTGAAGCTGTGCCATGCAGGGGACACAGAGACTGATGTGCTCTGTCCACCATATTACTTCTCGAAATCATCAGTGTGCTGTGTCCTCCTCTGGCTCCTGTGTCCCTTTCACCTCTCCACAGGTCAGGGCAGCACAGTGTTGCCCTGACCTGTGGAGAGGTGAAAGGGGCACAGGAGGAGGACACAGCACACTGATGATGTGGAGAAGTAATATGGTGGTGGACAGAGGAGGAGGCTACTGTGAGGGGTTGAGGAGGGCACCATCATGTCCACAGCCTGTCTCCACCGGCACCTCCTGTAGTATGTCTGCAGTCTCTGTCCACCTCCTGTAGTACGTCTGCAGTCTCTGTCCACCTCCTGTAGTACGTCCGTAGCCCCTGTCCACCTCCTGTAGTATGTCCGCAGCCTGTCTCCACCTCCTGTAGTATGTCCGCATCCTCTGTCCACCTCCTGTAGTATGTCCGCAGCCTCTGTCCACCTCCTGTAGTATGTCCGCAGCTTCTGTCCACCTCCTGTAGTATGTCCGCAGCCTCTGTCCACCTCCTGTAGTATGTCCGCAGCCTGTCTCCACCTCCTGTAGTATGTCCGCAGCCTGTCTCCACCTCCTGTAGTATGTCCGCAGCCTCTGTCCACCTCCTGTAGTATGTCCGCAGCCTCTGTCCACCTCCTGTATCATGTCCGCAGCCTCTGACCATCTCTTGTCTTTTATCATGTCTGCAGTCTCTGAGGGGATCCAAGAAAGGAGTCAAGAGTGGGAGTGCCGCCGGGATGGGGGTTACGGCCTGGGAAGAAACAGACATGTGGATTGGGGAGAGGAGATCAGAGCCACCAAGCTGGAGCCGTCTGACTGAGCCCCACACTGTGCACCTGAGAGGAGGTCAGTGACAGTGCCGCCAGGCCATTCTGAGAGGGGGGGTCACTGATGTAAGGAGGTGAGTAAAAACAATAATGTAAGGGGGCACTGATATAAAGGTTTCCCCCTTATATTAGTACCCCCCCTTACCTTAGTGTATTCACTCTGTGGAAGGTGGTCTCTGGTCACCAGAGCCCCCCTCCACATCAGAGTTCCCCCTTACATCATGATCTGCATCATTCCCCTTTACATAAGAGTTTCCTTGCACTGTAAGAGGGATCCTGCAGACTCTGATATAAGAGGGAACTCTGTGCTGGCTGGTTTATAGTAACCTAACCTTCATGTAAATTGATAAATATGTTTTTTTACTTTTGTTTAACTTAAACACATTGACAATAGCATTAGCTGTGTGTTTATAGTTAAAATATCGATATTTGCACTGTTTAGCACTTAAAACAGTAATTTTAGGTACTTTTTTGCAGCGCCAGTAAAAAATGCGGCTCTGCCAGTAATTTTCATGATTTTTGCCAGTAAAAAATTAGTGCCGTTCAGAAATTTTGGCATCTTGGCAGTAAATTTCACTTCAGGGGGTTGGCAACACTGTGTGCAGCCGACAAATCTGCAGCAATTGCATGATGCTAGCATGTCAATATGGACCAACACCTTGCCATGAATCTATGTCATGAAGATTTAAGGCAGTTCTAAAGGGAAAAGGGTATCCAACCCAGTACTAGCAAAGTGTACCTAAAAAAGTGGCCGGTGAGTGTATATTTGGTCTAGTCTAACGTTTGTTATTGATATATTGATTCATGGTCCACTACAGCGTGGTGTCTAGTTTAGTGTATTTTATTTCTCCACATACTTTTTTGCTTTTCCATTGCTGTTGTGTATCTCTTGCCAATCTCTGCCTTGTCTCATATGTGTGTATGTCTTGCTTCATCCCATTCATACCTTTTGTGGTGTTTCCTCCCTTCCAGTGGCTACCTATGGGGTGTGTCCAATGGAACATACTTGTCTGATCCCTATTCAGCTTCTGTGTGTTAAGCTCCTGTCTTGTCACTTGTGCCTACGTTTTTACTTGCTCCCATCTTGCTCCTGTCTAGGTTCCTTGCACTTGTCTGGTCTGTTTGTTGTCCTAGCCTTGCTTTTATCTTGTGCTTGTTAGTTCCTTTTTGAGGCAGTATTGTATCTGTCTTTAATAGTCTCCCTGTTTTGTCCATTTCTGTTGTGTTGCATGGGATTCTCAGGCATTTACTCTAAGTGAATGGGCTGGGTAACATCGGTGGTTGGTAAGGACGCAGCAGTGCAAGCAGCTGCTGCTTCCTTAACAACCATTGACAGCAGGACTAGTGGTGGCATCCTTTGTCAAATATGGCAATGTGGTCATATTTATACAACAATATAACCTTCTCCATTCATGACTGGAAAGGACACAGCGACTACTGCTTCCTTTGCAACCATTGGCAACTGTGTGTGACAGCCACTGTAACAGCAAGTGTTTGGTCCAAACTAACGCTTGGATTGTTGCTTATCCCTATAAGTGAACTTGTTAGTCCTTTTTGTTAATGTAACACTAATGCCAGCCAGTCAACTGGTGTAGCAGGGCACAAGATAGTTGGCAATTTTTCTAGGCCTGTAATTGACAAAAATATATATTTCCATTTAAGAGGAACTAAACCCATCAATTTAAGTTTTTCAAAACAGTTACATTCAAGGCAGACCATGAAAAATAATAGTCACAACTGGTTGTCCTCTCAACCAAACTGTCAAGCCATCAAATTGCTGGTGTCATAACTGATCACATGTGTAGCATCATGGATACTGCAGATAAAACGGAGGCTAAGATGGGCGCTTCCCTGGCTGTAAAGAATAGGAGGGTCTAGTTCTGCTTTAAATTTTTTAGTGATGTTGGACTAATATGTAAGGTAGGTATTAAATAAACAAGAGAACCACACTTCTGAAATTGTTTATTATTAACCACTTAACGACCGCCCACGGCATATATACGTCGGCAGAATGGCTCGTACAGGGGGCGTGGCCTAGCAGCGAATGTAGAAGGATGTGAGCACCTCCAGCTCCGCCGGCCATCCGTGCATTTATCCTTCTCCTACCTGTTCCCGGTACACGGTTGCACTGTACATCACAGAACCGGTATCGGTGAGGCGTCCGGATCCTCGTTGTGCCCTTGGTAGCGCTCGGAAACATGTCTAAAAAGACAAATTCTTCTAAGACCCAGGCAGAAGTCCATGACCAAGATGGCGCCGGCCAGCAGCACGTGGCTAAGCAACAACACCTGGAGGCCGCACAAAAGCGTTTATTCGGCGGAAAGTCCTACAAAGAGGACCTAGCTAGCTCCGCTCCCTGTGGAGAAACTTCTGGGAGTGCATTGGAGGCAGATGACATGGTTCCCTTGGAGGATGCGGACGGATTGTCTCCTGAATGGCACGCAGTGAGTACTCCTAAAGACACCACCACTAGGCCTCAGAATGCCTCCCCGATACAGATCCTGCAGAACCCACGCTGAGGGACATATTCACAGCGATAACATCCTGCAATTTGTCCATTACTGCTTTGTCTGATGAGATTAAAGGGGTGAAGGCTGAAATTTCATATGTGCGCCATGACATGCAAAAACTGAGGGAGAGAACCGCTGCAATTGAGGGCAGATTGAGTACAGTGGAAGATGATTTGGCCCCCATGCAAAGGGATTTGACACATAATTGTCACCTCATCGAAGTACATGCAGCGCGACTCGACGAAATGGAGAATCGCATGAGGCGCAATAATATACATGCTTTGGGCATCCCTGAACGAGCTGAGGGTAAAAACCCTGTGGACGTTATTGAACAGTGGCTTACATCCACGTTTGGTAGGGATACTTTCTCACCCCTCTTTGCTGTTGAGCGGGCTCACAGGGTGCCATCCCGCCCTCTACCTCTGGGTAACCATCCCAGGGCCTTTCTCTTGAAGCTCCTTAATTATAAAGACAGGGATGTTATTCTGTCCAAAGCCTGAACCTTCTCTTGGAAAATGGCGATTGATATCTCCAAAATATCTCTGTTCCCTGATTTCTCTGCTGAACTGGAAAAGAGATGGGCTTATATTTAATGATGTTAAGAAACGACTCAGGGACCTCAACCTGCAATATGCCATGCTATACTCTGCTCGGCTCCGAGTATCTGCCCTGGGAGAGGCCCACTTCTTTGATCGTCCCACCGCTGCTGCACAATGGCTAGATCATGAGGACAGAGCGCTTAGAGCTGCCAGACAACAACGTCCAGCTCAGGAATAAGGTGCTGCTATCAGGAGGAGTTTTTACCCCTGGTTCAGGCGGATATGGAGACTTTTGTATCATTGCTTACTGCATGCTGACTGCAAATGTGAAACACCACTTACCATCCAGAATTCACTTCTGCGGGAGTTTCCACTGCTGTCCCCCCCCTCCCCCCCCCCCGGGGCATATGTCTGGGGGATTTTTGCACTTTGGCCCCAGTGGCTAGGAGCCCGGGTGGCTCAGAGTTTGACTCTACTGTTTTAGTTTTTTTGGTTGTGTCTCTCTATCTCTCTCTCTCTCTCTCTCTCTCATTTTCAGACTTTGAAGTGATTTTGACTTCCGCCCGGAGCCCTCTGCTATATGGATGCGGCCCCCCGCCTGGCTGGATAACACTAGATGGTACAAAGGTATCTCAAGTCTCGCAACCATTGGACAGTCCATGCTTGTTTTTTATTTATTTTTTTATTTTTATTTTTTAAGGCAATTGTATCTCTAATGACTTTGGTTATTCTACAGGGGGTCCTGGTGTGGCACTCTCACGTCTCCTTATAATGCACTCCTATGGCGGCAAATGTTAAAATAGTGTCCTGGAATGTCAGGGGATTAGGCAGTCCTGTGAAACGATTGGCTGTCATTAGACATCTTAAAACTGCCGGGGCGGGTATTGTTTGTTTGCAGCAGACGCACTTCCCTTCGGATAGCACTCCCAGTTTTAGCCCCCGGGTGTATGTTTGGCAATTTCACTCTACTTACTCTGCCTATGCTAGGGGGGTGAGTGTTCTGATTCGGCAGGATGTCCAGTTCCATTGCTCACAAAAAGTCATTGACCCGGGGGGAAGATATGTCTTCTTGCTGAGTAATATATCCCACGTGTTGTGTATTGTGGCGGGTATGTATATTCTGCCCCCTTACTCAGCCGAGATCCTCAGGTGCTTGGCAAACTTTATGGCGTGGTTTCCAGATGTTCCGCTGCTGGAAGTGGGTGACTTTAATAACTATATTAACCATAATCTGGACAAACTGCCAGTGCCAGCCGATGTACCCATTCGTAATGGTGGGTTTACATCCTTTGCCGGCCTACTTGAGGAGCTTGGGCTGACTGATGTGTGGCGAGTGAGCCATCCTCAGTTTAGACAATATTCCTGCTGCTCCACAGCTTATGGGAGCTTATCTAGAATTGATCTGGGATTGGGCAATGCTCCATTGCTGCCGTTGGTTGTCGACTCTGGGTACGGGGACAGACATATATCTGATCACTCCTCCTTGTGGGTTACGATTTCGCTACCTACTAAAGCAAAACCCAAAAGCTGGAAACTGAACCCGTTCTGGCTTTCTCTGTTCCCGAGCCCAGACCCGATTAGAGAGAGTTTAAAGTGGTTCTTGCAGGAAAATCTAGACTCCGCCCTGGTTGGGGTTGTTTGGGATACTGCCAAGGCATTTTTGCGAGGTCAATTTATTACCACTATTAACAGGATAAAAACTGACACGAAAGCCTGGGAGGGGGAGGTCTGTTGGACACTGAGGGAATCAGAGGCAGCATATATTTCTAACCCTACTGCGGATACAAAGAGAGTCTTGTTGGGGGCACAGGCAATGTCTACTCAGCTGGCTCTACAGCTTGCTGAAAACAAGCAATTTTTCCTACAGCAATCCCATTTTGAGGAGGGGATGTCTACTGGTCACATGCTGGCCTTACTAGCAAGGGAGCAGAGGTCTACCTCGATGGTTTTGACCTTGTGCGATACTCAGGGGGTTGCCCAAACCCAAACTCCAGTGATAACGCAAATATTTAGGTCATTCTATGCTGATCTATACACTTCGAAGGTACACCCTTCTGAGGGAGACATATTAGGATTTCTGGGGGATTGTGAGCTGCCGGGGTTGTCTGCTTCGGACGTAGCTCTGCTTGATGCCCCTCTATCGGAGGATGAATTGGCTGCTGCACTGGAACAGACTCAGAATAATAAGTCTCCGGGGGCAGATGGCATCCCGTCCGAGGTATACAAGCACATTACTACCCATGCTTGTAAAGGTCTATAATGAAGCACTAGGGAAGGTGTGCTTCCGGACTCAATGAACGAAGCTATTATAATAGTTCTGTTGAAACCCGGTAAGGAAGCCTCTCTGCCAGACTCCTATAGGCCTATTTCTTTGCTAACGACCGATGTCAAGTTATTGGCACGGGTGCTAGCAACGAGATTGTCAAAAAGTAATCCAAAAACTGGTCCATACAGATCAGTCTGGATTCATACCTACTAGATCCACGGCTCAAAACATAAGGCGACTTTTTTTTAATCTGCAGCTGCCGGTGGAAAACCCTGGCAACCAGGCCATTTTTTAACTAGACGCAGCTAAGGCCTTTGACAGCGTCGAGTGGCCTTATCTGTGGAAGGTGTTAGAACGTGTAGGGTTAGGTGACAACTTTATTAGTTGGGTCAAACTGCTGTATGCTAGTCCATCGGCCAGGGTCAGGGTTAATGGGGAGCTTTCGGAACCCATTTCCATTGTTCAGAGGCACTAGGCAGGGGTGTCCACTTTCCCCCCTGCTGTTTGCCCTGGCCTTGGAACCTCTGGCTGCACGAATAAGGGGTGATAGTGCAATTATGGGATTCAGGCGTAGCACGGAGACGGATGTTATATCCCTATACGCGGACAATACCCTACTATACCTGGGCGATACGCAGGGCTCCTTGACTACTGTTATGCATTGCATTAAGACCTTTGGAAAATTGTCTGGCTTCTCCATTAATTGGAACAAGTCAGTGCTCATGCCCTTAGATCCCCTGTGGGTGCCCCTACCAGACTGCGCATCGATGATACAAACAGTGTCCTCCTTCCGCTATCTGGGGGTTCAGGTGTGCCTGGACGTCTCTCAATACATACCCCTTAATCTCACCCCCTTACTTGCTAAATTTAGGGTCAAATGCAGTGCCTGGTGCAAACTACCTTTATCCGTGGTTGGGAGGGTGAACCTCATAAAGATGGTGTGGGCGCCACAATTACTGTACATATGCCATAATTCCCCGGTTTGGATTCCACGCTACTGGTTTGATAGAATTGACTCCCAATTTAGGGAATTGATTCGGCACAAGAAAACAGCGAGGATTAGACTGTCTATCTTACAATATAACAAGGATGAGGGGGGATTAGTGGTCCCGCATGCCAGAGCCTATTTTCTTTCGTCCCAGATGCAACAGCTAGGATTGGGGATTGGTAGATACATCGGACCCTATCCGCAGACTTCTGGCCACTCCGGCAGACGAGGCCCCAGCGTTGTCTGGCTTGGAGGCTGGCTATGCACATCTGACGGGTGGGACCCCTTCAGTGCTTTTACTAAGAACTCTGTGGATTACCGTTAAACGATTATTGGGTGTCAGGGGTTTCCTGCCACTCACCCCTATCTGGCGTAATCTACATTATAGAGAATTATATAAATTTACGGGATTTAGACTCTTGGAAGCCGCAGGGCTCCGACACTTAGCACAATTATATAATGGCTGGGTCCTCAAATCCTTTTTGGAAATCCAGGCTGAGTTTGGTATACCTCGCTCTAACTTCTTTAAATACCTGCAGCTGCGTCATGCATTGCAGGTACAATCCAGACTGATGCCACTTAGGCTAACTGACCATGCCATAATTCAGGGGATTTTCATGGAAGGAGATAAAAAGGGCATGATCTAGAGGGGCTACAATATTTTACTCAGCGCGCTTCAGGACCCAGCTGGTCTACCATGCAGAAGTAAATGAGAGGAGAATGTGGGGCCTATTGATGGGGAAACATGGAACGTTTGCTTGACAGCTGCTCCTATGGTTTCTGTGTCTTCCTCCCAGAAGCTTTCACACGTATACCTGCTACACAGGGCTTACAGAACTCCGGTCAGGCTTCACAATTGGGGACTCTGAGACACCCCACTATGTCCCAAGTGCATGAGGGATCATGGAGACCTCATGCATATGTTCTGGAAATGTCCCAAACTCTTTTGTTACTGGACTGAGGTGCTTGATGTGATTACACAGGTGTTTGCCTTTGCAATTCCGAGAACTCCCGTTGTGTGTCTGCTGGGTGCCCTGGATGAGGAACTCCTAACTCCGCCTGTTTTTACGGCGGTTATCTGTTTACTTTATGTGGTATGTAGGTTAATAGCTCAGCTTTGGATCACTCCAAGGGTACCCACTAGAAAACAGTGGATTGATCAGGTGAACAAATTACTAATTAGAGAAAAACTGACATATCAACATAGGAAATCACCTCGTAAGTTTAGTACATTATGGCAGGCCTGGCTAGATATTCCGGGGTTAGCGCCCCACCAGTTGGTCAAAGACAGATTACTGCAATGCTAAGGGTTGAGCCGGGATTGGTTTAATGGTTCGATATGGGAATTATGGAACCTCACAATGTGATGGTGGGCGGTGGTTACCCGGGCGCAATGATCATCTATTTGTTTCCTTCGGGTATTGTTATTTACTACCCTTTGGAGGGGAGGGAGGAGAAGAGAGAGAGGCAAATTGTAGGATATGTGCCTTAAAGTACTTCTTATAATGCTTGTTAGATATTTTGATGCTACATACACTGAATTTTTTTTTTGCACTATGATGGCCTGGTTAAGGTCTGCGTACTGAACTGCAATGCTTATTACGTACTGTTTATGTTTTCATAATAGACACTTTTCCTGTACAATGTGTATGGTATGTTTGGTAACACCCAATACAACTTTTTTCTGATTTAAAAAAAAAGAATGGCTCGTACAGGCACAATCACGTACCTGTACGTTGCCCTTTAACTGCCTGCCGTGTGGTCGCGTGCGCGCCACCGGCGGCACGCTCGTGACCCTGCCGCCATCCCCGTGAGTCTGACCGCGGGTCCCGCGGGCTCGATCGCCACGGGGATCCCCGCGAATGTCTCACGGAGGGATGGAGCAGGGAGATGTTAGTGTAAACACAACATCTCCCCACTCGCCTACTGACACTGTCACCGATCTCCGCTCTGTGTAATCAGAGCGGGGATCAGTGACGTGTCACTCGTAGCCACGCCCCCTAACAGTGAAAATCACTCCCTTAGGCACACTTAACCCCTTCAGCGCCCCTAGTGGTTAACCCCTTCACTGCCAGTGTCATTTTCACAGTAACCAGTGCATTTTTATAGCACTGATCGGTCCCAAAAATGGTCCCAAAAATGTGTCAAAAGTGTCTGATGTATCCGCCATAATGTCGCAGTCACAAAAAAAAATCGCTGATCGGCGCCATTACTAGTAAAAAAAAATAAAAAATAATAAAAATGCCATAAAACTACCCCCTATTTTGTAAACGCTATAACTTTTGCCCAAACCAATCAATAAACGCTGATTGCGATTTTTTTTTTTACCAAAAATATGGACAAGAATACGTATCGGCCTAAACTGGGGAAAAAAAATGTTTTTTATATATTTTTTGGGGATATTTATTATAGCAAAAAGTAAAAAATATTGAATTTTTTTCAAAATTGTCGCTCTATTTTTGTTTATAGCGCAAAAAAAAAAATGGTGATCAAATACCACCAAAAGAAAGCTCTATTTGTGGGAAAAAAAGGACGTCAATTTTGTTTGGGAGCCACGTCGCACGACCGCGCAATTGTCAGTTAAAGCGACTCAGTGCCGAATCGCAAAAAGGGGCCTGGTCTTTATGCTGCATATTGGTCCGGGGCTTAAGTGGTTAATAATGCTTGCAAATCCTAAAAATCCTAAAATCCTAAAATCCTAAAGATCCTAAAAATGCACAGAAGGACCAAGACAACACCTATATGAAACCAATTACACCAACATTTTTGCTATGCCTATTGTGGTAGTGTGGTACCCCACCAGTGTAGTGACCCAGAATTCTCAACTGGACGGCTTGAGGGGCTCCAGCAGCTTATAATGTACAGAGGAAACTGGTGTTTCAGTTTCCTCATTATTTAATAAAGTTCACTTTGGGACCTGGAGCCCGGGGCTTTCTTAGAGACCCGGGTGGGATGAAATCCCCAGTCCTGGGTCCGGGTTTTAAGATTCAACGGCACACTGATTGTTCAGGTGTGTGTGGACCTGATAGGAGAGTCAGGACCAGGATTCTGGGCTCCACCCTCCCTAGGAGTCCAGGCTTGCAAGGGAGAACCCAGAGTGTGCAGGTGTGCACTGGAGTAGCTAGAGAAGCTAGAGAAGCTAGAGAGTGCAGGCTGCACTGTGAAACCCAGAGACCTGAGTCTGAGGTTGCTGACAGGAGTCAGGAGGGCTCCATGCGGGAGCCTGAGCAGTGGTGCTGCTGCTGAAGAGAGCCAGGCGGCTCTGTGTTTTTATTTGCACTTTTGTATGTGTAGACCAGGAGGCTGAACATACTACCATTTAATGTTGATGGTGAAAACCCCTTGCGAGGGAAACCACTTTTGTTTTCATTTCTGGAACTTTGTTTAATTTTCTTTAATAAAAGTGGGCCAACAAGCCCTCAAAAGGAAACATTTGTGTGGGACTGTTCTCGCTAGCGGGTGCTACACCACCCCCAACATTACACTATATACACAGCATATGCTTTGAAGATTTACAATACTGGTAGATCCTAATTCTTGGTTTTAATTTTATTTCTTTGCAGACCCCTGACAAAATGTTTCCTTAATTACTAACAGCTGCAAACTTAGAATCAATTCCCTTACTCTCAGTGGAACAATATTCTGGGGATATTACACAAAGTTGTGTGATTGGAAGTAGCCAGCCATCTGGCATTTGGAGCTACTGGCATGGTTTAACATATTACATAACTGGCATGACTAAATAAAAAAATATTATGAGAAGATGTTATAGCAGTCAGATCATGTTTAGACATCAAGACTACCCCAATTGTGCTCCATGTGAGAGGTTAGTATCAAATGGCAAGACTATCAGGCATATCAGACTAAGCTCATGTCTTCATCAAACACTGAAGTCAGTAACCCAATAGTAAGTCCACAGGTTAATTTTAGTTCCTTTGCAATCTTTATTTTTTGAAAGAGTGACAAAGCCCCTCACATAGAGAGTCAAACAAAAAACACTCCATTTTCAACTTCAGCAATACACCTCCAACACATTGAGAGCCCCACATTTATTTATTACCCTGTCCTGTCCCCCCCTATGCGTGTTGACACTGGGATTAACTTGTATCTTCCTCAGGGGGATATCCCCCTGAGGAAGATACAAGTTAATCCCGGGATTGACATGAGTAGGGGAGGGGACAGAACAGTGCAGGAGGCAGTGGAGCATTCTCAGCTAAAGGAAAGAACACATTACTTCAGCAGTATCCCTGAGCTTGTAAAGAGTGGTGCACTGTAGCACCCACGAAATGTGAGTACCCCACAGTAGGGACTAAGTTTTATTTACAAAATAAATTGTTTAAACGATATCACACTATTGAGTTTTTTTCATCATACACATGTGGAACACTTTACCAGCAACCAGCCCAGGATTCCAACATAATCACTGAACCTAGAGGTGGTTCATATGCGTGTTCTGACCAGGCTTAATTGCAGGCTCACACGCTCTAAGGTGAGCACATATACTGAAGGGGGGAGCACCAGAGTGGACACAAGGACATGTTTTGCTATCACCAGATGCTTTGGATTTTTTTGAACTGTGGATGGACTGTATATATTATGCATGTCATTTTGTGAATCAAGCAAAATAGCACTTTTGTAGTCCATGGGAACATGTTTGTGAATATTTTGAGCACAATTATATTGGATGTATTTTATGACAGATGTTGTTAATTGAGCATTAATGCATATAATTTTTATTTGTTGCACAGAATCACTTTAATTGGCATTAAGTTGTGGCACTAATTAGCACTTTATGCATGTGATCTTCTATAGGCAGTTAATAGAGTGTGAATATATGGCTAGTAGAGAAACTAATTAATTAATAGTTCACATGCTGCACTATAATTGAGCACAGAGTTACACTCATTTGAGTTAGTGGTGTCATTATAGTATTTCTCATGTGTAGCACTACCCCGTAGGAGCGGCTGGTTTAAAGTTTTGGGCCTACCATTACTTTTTCTGTTCACTGCGCTCGTGTCAGGGATCCTTCTTGAAGAGCCTGAATAAAAGTTCACACCAACACCTGGATACGTTTTCTTCAAGAGGCTTTATTTTACCAGTTCCAACAGAGGGATAGGGGGAGTTTCAGGCACTTTACTTTGCGGATCACGGGCACAATCTCAGATCCAGAGGACAAACAGTTCCACCCTGGATTCAGCAACCACTGGATAGGCCTAATCTCACCGGCCTAGCAACCGGTGCGAAGCTCGCTCAAAAGTCTCTGCCACAGACTTGATGAGTGCCGTACAGTCGTTCCACAACCTTCTGCCACAAGATCGTGTAACCACACTGACACTTTGCAAAAAGTTCCTTCAAGAGTACATAGCTCACGGTGCCAGAATCTTTCAGCCGTCCGGCAGCACCGTGAGGCAAACTGGCCAGGATGTGTCCTTCAATTGAGTCCCCAATTGTTCCACTTCTTCCCGCAGGCAAGACCGCGTAGGACCATCCCTGGACTAGTAGGCCCCAGGAACTCCTGGGCTTACTTCTCATTTACAGAGTCTTGGGCCAGCAGGCCCGAGGCCGAAAATGGCTCGTACATCCCTGAGGCCAGGAGGGCCCTTAGGTCAGGATCCGGCAACGACCCCCGGCAACGAACCCTGAAAGAGCGGTCTCTGCCTCTTAAGTACCCCCTCCCAGAATGCACAGCGGGTTGACCAATACACCTAGCCTGCTGCATTTCCAACCCTGACCCGTGATGACAGTGACACCTACTGTCAGGTGGAAAACGCGCAGCCCAGCTAGACTGAAACAGAACCATCAATTTACATAATTCTTTCTTAGTGTCACGTACCTAGCGGTGATGAGCCCGGACTTGCAGAGGGAGGCCTCCCTTACGGCTCCCACCAGCGGCCCCTGGTAAGGTAACAGCAGGCACGGAGGTAGGAGGGGTACGAGTGCCTGGCAGGATCAACCAAGGTGAAGGTAGTTATGCAGACTTGGTAGGCACACTGGAACACAGCAGGTAGAACTGGATTCAGGAACACTCAGCAAACTGGAATCGTTCAGCAGACTGGACCGGAACCAGGAACACAGGAACTCAGCAAACTGGATCAGCTTAGCAGACTGGACCGGAACTAGGAACAGTGAGATTGGTCAGACAAGCCGGGTCGGTTAACTGGCTGGCAGCAAGGTACAGAGGGATCAGACAGAGGAGAGGTCACAACAAGCCAGGGGTCGGATGCAGGCAGAAAACTGGAGAAGTCACAGGCAGGCCGGGTCAAACACAGGTAAGTCTTCAGATCAGGTTTTCAGGTACTCAACGCTGTAGAGCAGACAGCAGGGATGGTCTGCGATTGACAGGTTTAAATAGCCACTCTGGCGCCACCTGCAGGGCGGAGCATGCGCAACCGAGAATCAGGAAGACCGGGAAGCCTGCTTCTGGCAGGATCTCCATGACATTGCCCCCCCCCAAGGGGCAGCCTCCGGATGCCCATCCCGGCAAACTTCTCAGGGTGAGATCTCTTGAAGGACTGCACCAGGCTTCTAGCATGGATGTTCTCCTCAGGCTCCCAAGAGTTTTCTTCGGGTCCGTAGCCCTTCCACTTAATCAGGAATTGGTTCTGGTTATTCCTTCTTCTAAAATCCATAATGGCTTCCACTTCGAATTCCTCCTCCCCGTCTACAATGACAGGATCAGGGAGAGCCGGACTTCGGCCTGGAAATGGGTTGGGAACCGAAGGCTTCAGCAGAGATACATGGAAGACCGGATGGATCTTGAGGGAGTCAGGGAGCTCCAGTTCATAAGCCACTTCATTGATTTTCCTTTTGACAGGAAACGGCCCTAAGAATTTGGGGCCCAGTTTCTTAGAGGGGCATGCCATCCTCAAGTTTAAAGTGGATAACCATACTTGGTCGCCGGGTGCCAGCATTAATTCACCCCGTCTCTTCCTGTCAAAAATTGTCTTGTTGTGTTCCTGAGTCTTGGTCATGGTTTCCTGCAGAAGTTGGTTGTTGGATAAAAAGAAGTTCAACTTTTCCTGGACTGCGGGCACCGTACATTCAGGAAGGGAATTGGGCAGGAATGAAGGATGGAAACCATAATTTGCGAAGAATGGGGACTGCTTGGTAGCGGAATGCGTAGAGTTGTTATAGGCAAACTCGGCCAATGGGAGCAGGGAAACCCAGTCATTCTGAGCGAATGAAGAGAAGCAGCGCAGGTACTGCTCAAGGGTCTGGTTAGTCCTCTCAGTCTGTCCGTTGGTCTGGGGATGGTAAGCGGAGGAAAGGGACAATTCTATCTCCAGAGCCTTGCAGAGGGATCTCCAAAACCGGGAGGTAAATTGTACCCCTCGGTCGGAGACAATATTGGCTGGTACCCCGTGGAGTCTGACGACCTCTCTGATGAACACCTGTGCGGTTTCGGGAGCTGAGGGAGTCCCCTTCATGGGAATGAAATGTGCCATCTTGGATAGACGGTCTACTATCACGAAGATAGTGGTGTGACTCTCAGCCGGAGGCAACTCGACGATAAAGTCGATAGACAGCATTTTCCAGGGTCTGTCTGGGACGGGTAGGGGTCTCAGTAGTCCCCAGGCCTTGGATTTGTAACCCTTGTTTCGGGTACAAACTATGCAAGACTCCACAAACTTCCTACAGTTCTCGCGGAGCCGAGGCCACCAAAAGGTACGCTGTACCAAGTCGGTGGTCTTGGCAACGCCAAAGTGCCCGGCAAGGGCATGGTCGTGGCAGAGTTCCAGTACGGTTATTCTCAGCTCTTCAGGTACGTAGATCCTGTTCTGGTACCAAAACAGCCCATCTTTGGCCTGCAATTCTGGTTCGGAGGGGGGTCTCTGCCCAGTGGAGGCTTGCTTGATCCGGGAGAGTAGGTCTTCCTGAAGCAGAAGGAAGTTTCCAGGAGCAAGAATGGTGTCTGGAGGAGAGGTTTCCTTAGACTTATGGAACATCCGAGAGAGGGCATCGGGCTTAATGTTCTTGGAACCGGGGCGGTAAGTGACATGGAAGGAGAATCGGGAGAAGAAAAGCGCCCACCTGGCTTGTCGTGGTTTTAGCCTTTTCGCTGCCTTCAGGTACTCCAGGTTCTTGTGGTCGGTGAATATCAGAATCGGGTGGGCAGCCCCCTCCAACAGATAACGCCACTCCTCTAATGCGGACTTGATCGCCAGCAATTCCCGATCCCACACGTTGTAGTTCCTCTCTGCCGCAGATAACTTGCGAGAGAAAAAAGCTACTGGGTGGAGCAAGGCTCTGGTCCCCTGTCTTTGGGACAGTATTGCTCCTACCGCAATTTCCGAGGCGTCTACCTCCAGAACGAACGGTAATGAGAAATCTGGGTGCTTCAAGATAGAGGCAGAGGTAAAGAGACCCTTCAGGGCCTCAAAGGCCTTTTGGGCCTCAGGGGACCAGTGGAAACGGATCCCTTGTTTGGTCAGCTGGGTGATGGGTGCGATGATGGCTGAGAACCCTCTGATGAATTTGCAGTAGAAGTTGGCGCATCCAACGAAACGTTGGATCCCCTTCTTGTCCGCCGGGACTGGCCAGTCCAGAATTGCAGCAATCTTTTGAGGGTCCATTTTGATGCCCTCGCTGGAGATAATTAGTCCCAAGAACGATATACTTTCCAGCTCAAATTCACACTTCTCGGCCTTCGCATACAGGCCAAGCTGGCGAAGCCGAGCCAACACACTTCTGACGTGCCTGCGGTGGGAATCAAGGGAGGAAGAAAAAATTAGTATATCATCCAGGTAGACAATGACAAAGAGATCTAGGAAGTCCCGAAGTACATCGTTATTGAAATACTGGAAAGTGGCAGGGGCGTTGCACAACCCGAAGGGCATTACCCAGTACTCGAAATGTCCGAATCGGGTGCGGAAAGCGGTCTTCCACTCATCCCCCTCCTTGATGCGGACCAAATTGTAGGCTCCGCGGAGATCAAGTTTGGTAAAAATGATGGCTGTTCCCAGTCTCTGAAATAGTTCTGGTACCAAGGGGAGAGGGTAGCGGTTTTTTACTGTGATTTTATTTAATTCACGATAGTCCACACAGGGTCGAAGGGTATGATCCTTCTTCTCTACAAAAAAGATGCCTGCACCGGCTGGAGATGTAGACGGACGAATGAACCCTTTCTGTAGGTTTTCATCGATATAGTCTTTTAGTGCCCCCTGTTCTACCTCTGTTAACGGGAAGATCCTGCCAAACGGAATTGCCGCTCCGGGAAGTAGGTCAATGGGGCAATCATAGGCCCGATGAGGTGGTAGAGTCTCTGCCCCTTGTTTGCTAAACACATCAAGAAAGTCATGGTAGACCTCAGGGATGGATTGCCGTATTCCAGCCTCCGTATTGATACATAAGAGGGTGGCCGGCCCAGGGGTTTTGAGTGTCCCGCAGGATTGCTGGCAGTAAGGAGAAGAAAAGGTCACCAACCCCGTGGCCCAGTTGATGGTAGGGTTGTGGACCTGTAGCCAAGGTATACCAAGGATCACAGGGAACAATGGGGAAGAGATAATGTCCAGGCGTAAGTATTCTTGGTGGGTTCCGGAGATGGGGGAGATGGTAGCGGGTAAAGGGGCGGTCTCTTGGACCACTGATCCAGACTTAATGATGGACCCATCAGCCAAATGCACACATAGTCCATGGGTCTTGGTGACAAGAGGGATCTGGTGCTTGATGGCAAAGGCTGAGTCCATAAAGCAGCTGCAAGCCCCGGAATCAATAATGGCGGGCACTTGCAGAGTCCTTCCTGGGAGCTGTAACGAGACAGAGAGCAAGGTGAGATGTGGACTTGGCCTGTGGGTTGGTAGTGTCAGAAGATACTGAAAGACACTTACGAAGTTTCAGGGGACAATTTATAACGAAGTGTCCGGGTTCCCCGCAGTACAGGCACAAATTGTTCACTCTGCGACGTTGGCGTTCCTGTTGGGTGAGGGAAGGACGAAGCACTCCGAGCTGCATGGGCTCGGGTATGTCAGATGTAGTGGCTGGAGGTGCAACAGGTGCTGGGTGCAGATGGCTGGGAGCCCGGGGAAGCATCCAGGTCGGGTGGGAGAAGCCCGTGGGCCTCTCAGCCCTTCGTTCCCTGAGACGTCGGTCGATCTGGATTGTTAAGTCAATTAGTGAATTCAGGGTTGGTGGTATGCCAACCCTAGCGAGCTCATCCTTCAGAGGGTCGGACAGACCTATGCGGAACTGATGGCGGAGGGCGTCGTCGTTCCAACTGGTATCTGCGCTCCACCGTCCTCTGCTGCTCTGCGCCCCTGCTGAAGGGTGCGCAAGGCGGTCTCTGCGGTTACTGAGAGCTGGGAATCTTCATATAGCTGGGCCATGGCGTAAGAAGGCAGTAAGGTTGTTTAACGCCATATCTTTCCATTCCAAGAGACGGTGGGCCCAGCTCTGAGGATCTCCGGAAAGCAGGGACATCACAAAGCCCACCTTGGTGGCTTCCAAGGAGAAGGTGCGAGGCTGCAGGGCGAAGTAGAGTTCGCAGGAATTACGAAAAGCCCTAAACTTGCTTCGATCCCCGGAGAATTTTTCGGGTGTAGGGACCCTGGTGTCAGGGTCACCTGTGGCCAGGTGACAGATACACACCGTAGGGGGACAGGAGTGCACCGCGAGGTAGTGAACCCTATGGCTGGCTTCTGCAGATAGGAAACTGGGTGGTTGTGGAAAGCGGGACCAGAGGAGCACAACCGGGATCCAAACGGAAGCTATAGCCAAGATTCCCCAGGGCGCGGAGTCTAAGACCCAGCTGGTCTTCTCCAGGGCCTCTAGTGGTGAGGATGTTAGCTGCAGGCTGGGACCAGGTCGCGGCCCCTGGAGTTTCCTAGCTCACGCCCCGTAGGATAAGGGGAAACAGAGGGGAAGCAGCAGCACAAGATAAGGGAGAACCGAATAACAAGCCGAAGGTCAGGGGCCACAAGCAGACAAGGATAACGAAAAAAAGAACGAGCCGAAGGTCAAGGGTCACGAGCAGACAGGGATAGTCGGGGACAAGAAATAACGTAACAGAGAGACAGACGTAGCACACGGCAGGCAGGAACCCAAACACACAATGCCTAACAAACACGTTGATCAGCAAAGCAGGCTTGCAGTGCACAGGTTAATATAGTGTTCTGTGATAGGGCCTGGGGTGGAGTCAGGCTGGGAGGAGATTATAAAGGAAGCCAGGTGAAAGGGCTCAGGCCTCTAAGATGAACACATGGGAAGGAAGGTAAGCTGACAGACAAACACTACTGCATATCCATGACACCTGGGCTCCGGAGGAAGCATGACAACTGTGGGTGAGGATCCTGCCCCAGCAGTGGAGGTAGAGGTATGGGATCCCCCTTGGGCTCCGGAGGGGTTGGAGAGGACCCGCACTTGTTCTTCCAGATGGGTGTAGCCTTGCTGGAGGTTCTTGACCGCTTCAGCCAATCCTGCCAGGTGCCGACATAGTTCCTCCATAGGTGAGGCTCCCTGCTCGGGCTCAGACATGGCTGTCTGCTACTGTCACGTACCTAGCGGTGATGAGCCCGGACTTGCAGAGGGAGGCCTCCCTTACGGCTCCCACCAGCGGCCCCTGGTAAGGTAACAGCAGGCACGGAGGTAGGAGGGGTACGAGTGCCTGGCAGGACCAACCAAGGTGAAGGTACTTATGCAGACTTGGTAGGCACACTGGAACACAGCAGGTAGAACTGGAATCAGGAACACTCAGCAAACTGGAATCGTTCAGCAGACTGGACCGGAACCAGGAACACAGGAACTCAGCAAACTGGATCAGCTTAGCAGACTGGACCGGAACCAGGAACACAGGAACTCAGAAAACTGGATCAGCTTAGCAGACTGGACCGGAACCAGGAACACAGGAACTCAGAAAACTGGATCAGCTTAGCAGACTGGACCGGAACCAGGAACACAGGAACTCAGCAAACTGGATCAGCTTAGCAGACTGGACCGGAACTAGGAACAGTGAGATTGGTCAGACAAGCCGGGTCGGTTAACTGGCTGGCAGCAAGGTACAGAAGGATCAGACAGAGGAGAGGTCACAACAAGCCAGGGGTCGGATGCAGGCAGAAAACTGGAGAAGTCACAGGCAGGCCGGGTCAAACACAGGTAAGTCTTCAGATCAGGTTTTCAGGTACTCAACGCTGTAGAGCAGACAGCAGGGACTGTCTGCGATTGACAGGTTTAAATAGCCCCTCTGGCGCCACCTGCAGGGCGGAGCATGCGCAACCGAGAATCAGGAAGACCGGGACGCCTGCTTCTGGCAGGATCTCCATGACACTTAGCTGAACTACAGCTCAGATAACTAAATTTAACATATAGCGTCTACCCAACAGGAGTAGGGCGCTACACATGTTTTCTACCAACATAGTCTAGCGTGTGTGTATATATGTGTAACAAACACGAAGGCATATTTTTTAGCGCAGCACTTTTTTTCTGTTAAGACTCGTACATGAGATCGGTTTTCTGTTGGGAGAGCTTTCTTGCCGAGAAAACCGTGCGTGTGTACGAGCCTTTCAGGTTTCTCGTCAAAACTGCCCAAAATCTCGACGAGAAAAAAAGAAGACCTGCTTTCTTTTTTCTCGTCGGGAGTCTCAGTTTTCTCGTCGTGATTCTCATCAGACTGTATTTGGATGAGAAAACCGTTTGTGTGTATGCTTTTCCGAGTCTTCAAAAACCGCACATGGTCAGAATCAAAATGAGACGGGAGCACACCTTCTTGTAAAACTAGCATTCGTAATGGAGATAGCACATTCGTCACGCTGTAACGTACTGAAAGCACGAAGACTGAAAAGCGCGAATCGTCTATCACTAAACTTTTACCAACACGCAGTAACATGAGATCAGCAAAAGCAGCCCAAGGGGTCGCGCCATTGGAATAGAACTTCCCCTTTATACTGCAGTTGTACGTGACCGCGCTTTACAACGACGAGATTTTGGATTGACAGTGTGTATGCAAGGAAAGCTTGACAAGAAACCCGTCGAGAAAAACAACGTTTTTTTTGCGACGACATTCTCAGCCGTGTGTACGAGGCTTCACTGTCATTAATCTTAACAGAAAGTATGTCTAAATTAGGTGACATCTGCACAGGTGTATATAGGCATTAAAAAAATCATTTTTTCTGCTACTTGAGAGTCACAGGTGGAGCATACAGATGTGAGTGGCTGTATACCCCTGTACTCTTGTCTGTATGTTAATGTTTCAGTGCTTAAATCTTTCTTAACCTTGCCCTGGGAGATCCTGAAGCCTCGTACACACCTCTGAGTTTCTCGTCGCAAAAAAAACGTTGTTTTTCTTGACGGTTTTCTTGTCAAGCTTGACGAGATTCTTGTCAAGCTTTCCTTGCATACACACTGTCAATCCAAAATCTCATCAGTCTAAAAACGCGGTGACGTACAACACGTACGACGGCAGTATAAAGGGGAAGTTCCATTCTCATGGCGTCCTCCCTTGGGCTGCTTTTGCTAATCTCGTGTTGCCGCGTGTTAAAGTTTGGGAAGAGACGATTCGCGCTTTTCGGACTTCGTGCTTTCAGTTCGTTTTCTGCGGTTCAGTAGGTGCTTGTGGGTTCGTATCTTGTCTTTCAGGGCGAGTAGTCAGGTCGTATCTGTTTTTCAGTGCGTTCTTGTCCACTCGTTTCTGATATTCAGGTCGTTCTTCATAGGCCTTGCTGTACTTCAGTGTGTTCTGTTTAGTTCGTTCTGTTCAGACGACCATTTTTTAGCCATGTTGCGGATACGTTCTCATCGTAGAGATCGTGTTGTGCACCGACTTTGTGTTTCTGTTGGTCTTCTTGTCTTGGACCAAGACGAGTCTATGAACAGTCTATGTCATGGACCAAGAATTTGTTGCTCCAGCGGGACCAATTCTCTCACATGCCTCTTCTGCGGGAGATCGTGGAGAATAATCCTGAGGACTACAGGAATTCTCTGCGGATGTCTGACCCCATTTTTCAGCATCTTTTGGCTTTGGTGTCCCCCTATATTACCAGGCAGGACACCGTTATGCGGGAAGCCATCAGTGCTGAGCAGAGGCTCATCGCCACGTTGCGCTACCTGGCGACAGGGAGAAGTCTGCAGGACCTGAAGTTCACCACAGGCATCTCCCCCCAGGCTCTGGGCGTCATAATCCCAGAGACCTGTTCTGCCATTATACAAGTCCTGCAGGATGACTATATGAGGGTAAGTTTTCGCATTTAATATCAATTTCTATGTATTTCATGTATGATAATTAGAGTTGAGCGGACACCTGGATGTTCGGGTTCGACGGGTTCGGCCGAACTTCGGAAAAAAGTTCGGGTTCGGGACCGAACTTTAACCCGAACCCGCACCCGAACCCGAACCCCATTGAAGTCAATGGGTCCCGGACTTCTAAGGACTAAAAAGGCTCTAAAAAAGTAATGGAAAGGGCTAGAGGGCTGCAAATGGCAGCAAAATGTTGTTAAGAGCATGGCAAGTGCTCTGCAAACAAATGTGGATAGGGAAATAACTTAAAATAACATAAAAAAATAAAAAAAATAAAAAATGTGCTGGAGGCCCCCTTTTCAGCAGAAGAGGTACGGGAAGTCATTAAGAACCTCAGAAACTCAACGGCACGATGCCACACATATGGTGGGAATGCCCCAGAATACGCCCTTTCTGGAATAAATTATTCAATTTAATGGATAAGCTAGTGGGAAAATAAAATACTTTGAAATAAAAATGTAGCGGGGTGCTAAATTTAAGGGAAGTGTTTGAGTGGTAAATAGGCTCAAACACCCTAATTCTGTAGGATTCATGGACCATTTTGTCCTCGGGGGACAGTATTGGTGTGCAGTTCCCTGCGGCCTACAGGTGGCGCTGCCATGGTAGGCTAGGGTTGAACCGCCGATACAGTGCTGTGCCTTTTGTGTCCCCTCTTGGCAGTAGTACAGCGGGGCGGGGAACCTGCTGTGCATGCCGGGAGAGCATATAAAAGGGGCAGACCTTTGGCCTGGGGGCTGATGTCCAGTGGGGTCCACGCCCAGGTGCCTTCGGCCTGGGTGCATGTGTTCCTGTTCCATCTCGGGTACCTTTAGCCCGGGGTGAGGTACTATCCTGGAGTTCCTGCTGCCCTGGGTATGGAGGCCTAGGTGCGGGAGTAAAGCCTGGAGTCCAGAGCCTTCGTCTGGAGTCCGCTAAGGGTCGAGGAGTCTTAGGGTGCCGCCTCGTGTAGGGGACCATGTTCCAGGGAAGGGAGGATCATTCTGATGGACCGATGCGGGAGTCACGGTGAAGGAAGGGTCTGTTGACTCCCTGGAGAGATGTCTTCCCCTTGATATGGGCTAGGTTCGTAGAAGGAGAAGCTCAAGGTCATCTTGACTGTATCAGAGGCCTTATTCACCCGGCCCGTGGCAGGGGCCTTATACACCCTGGTCTGTGGCAGAGACCAAAGTTCCCCAGGTCCGTGGCAGGGGCCTTGTACACCCGGTCTGTGGCAAAGACCAACCTCAAGGTCTGTGGCAGAGACCGTGCACCTAAAACTGTTTGAGAAACCTAAGCAGTGAAGTGAATGTGCTACGTTTGTGCCTGGACCTCCTCCACACCTTAAGCTGTCCTGTTTCTTTGCTCTAACCTTTTCTATCCGAGTAGAGTTTATTTTGCCATGAGAGAATAAGAGTTGTAATTTCAGCTGGTGTGGACATTGACTTTACTGGGAATTAAAGGACTTGCCTCTACCTACAGTAGAGGTGAGAATCATCCTCTGGAGGAGTTTTGACTCCGGCTGTGGACACGGCCCGTCAAGTACACCGCTCAACCTCTTTATATAGGAGGGTACGGGCTGGTAGTGCGGTGTGCCTTTCTCCCTCCTGCGAGGAGCCAACAACATAAAGGCAGGTAAGGGGGAAAGGATCTGTGCGATACAAAAAAATAAAATAAAAATTATAATCTTGACCTAGGAGGACGAGGTCCATATGGAGTAGGAGGTTGAGGTGGCGGTGGATGTGGCTGTGTGGGTGGAAGCGGCGGTGGAGGAGGACGAGGTAGCCAACACTGGTTCAAAAATACAACAATGGCTGGGTAAGGCTGGTGATGTGTCGAATTCTGTCCCCCGTCAAATAGTGTCCACCCTGTACTGCGCTTGCTCAGTATGTAGGACAAGGGGATTTCGAAAATCTCCCAAGACGAATGGCGCCTGTTCAGGTGAAGGCCACACCATCCGTGGTTCAAGCCGAGCCAAGTGAGGCCGTGCCCGAAGTGTGGCGATCGAACCGAGCCCGTGAGGGGCCCTGTTACTATGTGCTACTGTATGTCCACTTGGATAGTGGGGCTTGAACCTGCACTCACAGCGCAGGCGCCGTTCATCTTCGGAGATTTTGTGAATCTCCTTGTCCTCCGTACTGCGCAAGCGCTGCGCCTTCGCAGTATGGGCCGGACACAATCCGATGGCCGGACAGTTTTTCTCACAACACCGGTATACATGTCTATTCTGCACAAGGTACGGACAAGTCCTGTGGGATCCATGCCTGGTTCATTTTAATGAACGTGAGCTTGTCCACATTGGCTCTGGACAGACGGCTGCGCTTGTCTGTGATAACGCCCCCTGCCGTGCTAAATACACGTTCAGATAATACACTGGCTGCAGGGCAGGCTAGCACCTCCAAGGCATAAAGGGCAAGCTCAGGCCATGTGCCCAATTTGGAGACCCAGAAGTTAAAGGGGGCAGACCCGTCATCCAGTACGTGTAGGCCTGTGGACACATACTGCTCAACCATGTTGGTGAAATGCTGCCTCCTGCTAAGACGTTCCATCTCAGCTGGTGGTGCTGGTTGTTGTGGCGTGCTGACAAAGCTTTTCCACATTTCAGCCATGCTAACCCTGCCTTCTGAGGTGCTGCCGGTGCCCCGGCTGCGTTGGCGACCTCTTCCTCCTCCTCTGCCTTCGCCTTGTGCTTCCACCGTACGCCCGCTGTCAGGTGGGAATGCCACCAGCAGCGCGTCTACCAGCGTGCGCTTGTACTCGTGCATCTTACGATCCCGCTCCAGTGAGGGAATTAAGGATGGTACGTTGTCCTTGTAACGGGGATCCAGCAGGGTGGCCACCCAGTAATCAGCACCAGTTAAAATGTGGGCAACTCGGCGGTCATTGCGGAAACACTGCAGCATGTAATCGCTCATGTGTGCCAGGCTGCCCAGAGGCAAAGAAAAGCTGTCCTCTGTGGGAGGTGTATCGTCTGTGTCCTCTGTATCCCCCCAGCCACGCACCAGTGATGGCAACGAGCTGGTCTGGGTGCCACCCTGCTGTGAAAATGGCTCCTCCTCCTCCATCTCCTCCTCCACCTCGTCATCCTCCAGAACTGTGCCCTTTCTGCCGGACAATTGTGTACCTGGCGTTTGTTGGTGCAGGAACCCACCCTCGTAGCCACTTGTGAAAGACTGCCCTGAAAGCCTTTGAAATGATCCCGCTTCCTCCTCCTCCTCCTCCTGTGCCACATCCTCTTCCATCATCGCCCGAAGCGTTTTTTCAAGGAGGCATAGAACTGGGATAGTAACGCTAAGAACTGCGTCATTGGCACTGGACATGTTGGTGGAGTACTCGAAACAGAGCAACAAGGCACACAGGTCTCGCATGGAGGCCCAGTTATTGGTGGTGAAGTGGTGCTGTTCCGCAGAGCGACTCACGCGTGATTGCTGCAGCTGAAACTCCACTATCGCCTGCTGCTGCTCGCACAGTCTGGCCAGCATGTGCAAGGTGGAGTTCCACCTTGTGGGCACGTCACATATGAGGCGGTGAGCGGGAAGGCCGAAGTTATGCTGCAGCGCTGACAGGCGAGCAGCAGCAGCAGGGTGAGAACGCCGAAAGTGCGCACACACAGCCCGCACTTTCTGCAGCAGCTCTGGCATATTGGGGTAATTTTTAAGGAACCTCTGGACCACCAAGTTCAGCACATGCGCCAGGCAAGGGATGTGCGTCAAACCGGCTAGGCCCAGAGCTGCTACGAGATTTCGCCCATTATCTCACACCACCAGGCCGGGCTTGAGGCTCACTGACAGCAACCACTCATTGGTCTGTTGTTCCATGTCCCTCCACAACTCCTGCGTGGTGTGGGGTTTTTCCCCCAAACAGGAACGTTTTAAAACTGCCTGCTGTCGTTTACCCCTGGCTGTGCTGAAGTTGGTGGTGAAGGTGTTACGCTGACCGGATGAGGAGGCGGTAGAGGATGAGGAAGCGGAGTAGGAGGAGTTAGCAACAGGAGGCAAACTGAAGCGCCCTGCAATCCTCGGTGGTGGAAGGACATGCGCCAAACTGCTATCTGCCTCAGGCCCAGCCGCCACTGCATTTACCCAGTGTGCTGTTGGGGAGATATAACGTCCCTGACCGTGCTTACTGGTCCACGCATCCGTAGTTAGGTGGACCTTGCCACAAATGGCGTTGCGCAGTGCACACCTGATTTTGTCCCCCACTTGGTTGGGCAGGGAAGGGATGGCTCGTCTGGAAAAATAGTGGCGGCTGGGCACGACGTACTGTGGGACAGCCAATGCCATCAGGCTTTTAAAACTCTGCGTCTCCACCATACGGAATGACAGCATTTCAAAGGCCAGGAGTTTTGAAATGCTGGCATTCAGGGCCAGGGATCGCGGGTGGCTAGGGGGGTACTTCCTCTTCCGCTCCAATGTTTGGGAGATAGAGAGCTGAACGCTTCCATGGGACATTGTGGAGATGGTTGGTGACCCAGGTGGTAGTGTTGCTGGCAGATCCTCTGTTTGCGGGGTGGCAGGTGCCACTGTCACTACAGAGGTGGATGAAGAGGCCGAGACTGCAGCAGAAGAGGAAGCAGGAGGAGCCAGAGACCTTTCTTGGTTTTTGAGGTGTCTACTCCACTGCAGCTCGTGCTTTGCACTTAGATGCCTGGTCATGCAGGTTGTGCTCAGCTTGAGAACGTTTATGCCTCGCTTCAGCCTCTGATTGCACAGCCTGCAAACCACTCGTGTCTTGTCATCAGCACATTGTGTGAAGAAGAACTGCCACGCTAGGGAACTCCTTGGACCTGGCTTTGGTGTGCTCGGTCCCTTGCTGCGTTGGGCAGTAGCAGACATACTGTCTAGGGGACGGACGCTCCGCTTTTGCACCCTGCTCCCTCTTCTGCTGTGCTGGTGGCTCTGTGCGACCACCGCCTCTTCCTCCAAACTACACTGGTCACCTGCATAACGTTGATTCCATGTGGGGTCGAGGACCTCATCGTCCTCCACATCATCTTCCACCCAGTCTTCACCCCTGCCATCCTTGTCTGTCTGCACAATTGCGAAAGCAGCAGCAGTTGGCACCTGTGTTTCGTCATCATCCGAGACTTACTGCGATGGTCCTCCCATGTACTCATCATGAAACATAAGTGGTTGGGCATCGGTGCACTCAATCTCTTCCACTTCTGGGGCAGGGCTAGGTGGATGGCCCTGGGAAACCCTGCTAACAGAGTCATCGAAAAGCAGAAGAGACTGCTGCATGATTTGGGGCTCAGACTGCTTGGCTGATTTGCAAGGGGGTGAGGTGAAAGACTGATGGACATGGGTTTCAGGTGCCAACTCTGATCTTTCATCAGAAGAGTGGGTGGGAGACAATGTGAAGGAACCCGAGGCACTGTCAGCAACCCAATCTACTATCGCCTGTAGTTGTCCTGGCCTAAACATTCGTACAGCCTCATTAGGCGCGACAAAATACCGCCGCAGGCTCGGTCGCCTACTCGCACCTGAGGAAGGTGTTTCACTTGTGCGTGTATCTGCCACAGATCCACCACGTCCTCTTCCTGCAACAGGAGCTCCACCAGAAGCACCACGACCGGGGCCACCACGTCCCTTTGACCTTCTCCTCATATTTTCCAAATTTAGGATGTTGCCCTAAATGGGTGTTTTTGGAAGAGCAGAACACACCCACAGTACGTAACCGCTGAATCGCACAGCTACAGAACTGCAGAAAATGCTATTCCAAAAAAATGTTTTTTTTTTGTATAGCACAGTAGGAGAAAACTATATAGAAATTGTTTATTTCACACACCTCCACATATGTATAACACACTGCAAACTATTTTTTGTGGCCCTGAATGGCTCTTTTTGCAAGCGTACATTAAAAATAGGATTTTTATAACAGCTTACCTGTAAAATCCTTTTCTTGGAGTACATCACGGGACACAGAGCGACATAGTCATTACTAATGGGTTATATAGATACCGTCAGGTGCTGGCACTGGCAACTTCCAAAACCGGAAGTACCCTCCCCTATATAAGCCCCTCCCATCCGGGAGCACCTCAGTTTTGTAGCAAAGCAATAAGTGTCCCCAAAGAGGGGCGGGAGCTCTGTGTCCCGTGATGTACTCCAAGAAAAGGATTTTACAGGTAAGCTGTTATAAAAATCCTATTTTCTTTCTCGTACATCACGGGACACAGAGCGACATAGTCATTACTAATGGGATGTCCTAAAGCAATGCCAAATGAGGGGGGGGATACACCATATATAAGCTGAGCGCTATCAGACATGAGGATCTTTTGCGGCCTGCAACACACTGCGCCCGAAGGCGACATCCTCCTGACTTCTAACGTCCACCTGGTAGAACCTAGTAAACGTGTGTACTGAAGACCATGTTGCGGCCTTACAGATCTGAGCCAGGGAGGCCTGGTGATGCACTGCCCATGAAGTTCCAACTGCTCTCGTGGAGTGCGCTCTAACTTTGAACGGAGGCGGTCTCCTTCTCAAGCCATAGGCTTGTATTATGACCTGTCGAATCCACTTGGCTAAAGTAGATTTTGACGCTGCCTGACCCTTTCTGGGGCCTTCCGGCAGAATAAACAAAGTATCCGTTCTGCGAATCTGAGCAGTGGCTTTTAGATAAGCTTTAACTGCTCTTACTACATCCAAAGAATGCAATAACTTTTCCTCTACCGAAGTAGGTTTGGGGAAAAAAGAAGGAAGAACCACATCCTGGTTCAAATGAAACCTCGATACCACCTTAGGAAGAAAGGCTGGATGAGGACGTAACACTACTCTGTCCTTATGGATAACCAGATATGGCTCCTTACAGGACATAGCTGCTAATTCCGATACTCTTTTAGCCGAACAAATGGCTACTAGAAAAATCAATTTCCTGGTGAGAAGCACCAAGGAAATATGCTGTAATGGTTCAAATGGTTGTTTCTGTAGAACCGACAGAACCAAGTTTAGATCCCATGGACATATGGGAATATTAACCGGAGGACTAATACGCATCACTCCTTGTATAAAGGCTTTGACTAGTGAATGCGAAGCCAAGGGCCTTTGAAAAAATATTGACAAGGCCGAAATCTGACCCTTGATAGTACTCAAGGCAAGCTTCCTATCTACAGCCCATTGTAGGAAGTCCAGAATCCTACCTATTACGTATTTACGTGGATGCCATTTCTTGGCCTCACACCAGGCGATGTACGCCTTCCAGATTCTATAGTAGATCTGCCTGGATACCGGCTTCCTGGCATTGATCATGGTAGATACCACAGAATTAGAGAGCCCTCTCTTTTTTAGAATGTGGGCTTCAATAGCCAGGCCGTCAAACCTAGGGCTGGTAAGGAAGGGTGGTATATCGGTCCTTGCGAAAGCAGGTCCGGACGATGTGGGAGGGTCCAAGGACTCCCCACAGACATTTTTACAATCTCCGCGTACCATGCTCTTCGGGGCCACGCTGGAGCCACCAGAATCACTGGTTTCTTTTCTACCCTGATTCTGCGGAGTAATCGAGGTAACAATTGTGGCGGTGGGAATGCATATATCAGCTTGAACTGATCCCAAGGGAACACTAGGGCATCCGAGCCGCACGCTAGGGGATCCCTTGTCCAAGAGACAAACCTGTCCACTTTTGTGTTGAATCTGGATGCTAGCAGATCTACATCCGGTGTTCCCCACCGCTGACATATTGTCCGGAAAACCTCGGGATGAAGGGACCATTCCCCTGGGCATAATTGTTGGCGACTTAGAAAGTCCGCCTTCCAATTCTCCACTCCTGGAATGAATACCGCAGATATGGCTGGGACATATCTTTCTGCCCATCTCAGGATGTAATTTACTTCCCTTTGGGCAGTACGACTCCTGGTGCCCCCCTGACGATTGATATATGCCACTGCTGTGGCATTGTCTGATTGAACTCTGACAGGGGACCCTTGGAGTTTGGATGTCCATGCTACTAGGGCATACCGGGCTGCTCGTATCTCTAAGAGATTGATGGGCAGGGCCTTTTCTGCTTCTGACCACTTGCCCTGGATTGACCATTGCTCCAGTACTGCTCCCCAGCCTATAAGGCTGGCATCTGTAGTGACCACCTTCCAGGAAATCGGACTGAAGGATTTCCCTCTTTCCAGATTCTGGGGAACCAACCACCAGCGGAGGCTCTTGCGAACGGAAGGGGACAAGGACATTGGTAAGTCCAGAGCCTGAACTTTTTTGTTCCAGGCTGACAGTATGGCCCTTTGCAATTTCCTTAAATGGAATTGACCGTAGGGTACTGCTTCGAATGATGCCACCATTTTTCCCAGCAGCCTCATGCACAGGCGTATGGATGGCTGTCTTTTTGAACCCACTAAGTGGATCAAATCTCTCAAAGACGACCCCTTTTCTTGAGGCAAGAAAATTTTTCTCTGGTCTGAATCCAGCCTTAGCCCCAAGTATTCCAGACTTTTGACTGGTTTTAGGGCTGACTTGTCTCGGTTGATAATCCAACCGTGATATTCCAGAAACTTGATTGTCTCGTGAACAACCACTTCTAGTTTTTCCACTGAGTGGTCTATCAGCAACAAGTCGTCTAGATATGCCATTATCGTTACACCTCGTGTCCTTAGATTGGCCAATAATGGGGCCAGAATTTTTGTGAACACTCTTGGTGCTGTGGCCAGACCGAAGGGTAAGGCTCTGAACTGAAAATGGCGCCCTTCTACCGCAAAGCGTAGAAATTTTTGGTGGGCTGGAAAGATGGGAATGTGCAAATAAGCATCTTTGATGTCGATCGAGGCTAACCATTCCTCCCCTTGTAGGGCAGTGGCTACCGATCGGATCGACTCCATCCGGAAAGTCCTGATATGTAGGAATTTGTTTAGCCCTTTTAGATTTAATATGGGCCTCACGTCCCCGTTTGGCTTCGGAACTGTAAAGAGGTTTGAGTAAAACCCGAACCCCCATTCTTCCAGGGGAACCTCTATAATTACTGCTTGGAGCAATAATTGTTCCAGTGCCAACAGGAGGGATCCTCTCTTCTGGGGATCCCTTGGCACGTTTGACCTTATGAAGCGGGAAGGAGGGGAGTTTTTTAACTCCAATTTGTATCCCAGATTTACTGCGGAGAGCACCCATCTGTCTCGGATCGTGTCCCGCCAGGTCTCTGTGAACAACTGAAGTCTTCCCCCCACCCGATTGGGTGGGGGCAACCCTTCATGCATTTGACTTTGGGGGAGGTTTTGTACCTCTCCTGCTCCAGGGCTTCTTGTTACCTGCAACTGTCCCTGATTTTTACCTCCGGGATTTGACCGAGGAGGCCGTCGGAACTGTTTCACAGCCGATGTCCTAGGGACTGGAGAAGCCGGCCTCTTAAAAGAGGGACCTCTAACTCTATTTTTAACCGGCAAAAGTGTACTTTTACCGCTGGAAATTCTCTGGATATACTTGTCCAGGTCTTCCCCGAATAAGCGCTCACCATGAAATGGGAAGCTGACCAGCAATTTTTTACAGGGAGCTTCAGCAGACCAGTTTTTGAGCCATAGAAGCCTGCGCATATGTACTACAGACAGCGTAAGGCGGGAGGCCTGATGGATTGAATCCTTTATGGCGTCCACCGCAAAGCATAAGGCTCTAGGTAGATCAGCTAGGGCAAGAGCCTGCTGATCTGGCAAGTCCCTTAAGACCTGTTTCAACTGATCCTTCACTGCTTGGCAGACCCCAATAGCTGCCACTGCTGGTTGTGTCACCAATCCTGCTGTAGAAAAAGCAGATTTTAATAAGGACTCCAATTTTTTATCTATTGGGTCCTTGAACATTTGGACATTATCCACCGGACATGTCAGTGATTTATTCACACAAGAGATGGCTGCGTCCACTGTAGGGACCCTCCATTTTCTGATGAACTTATCCTCCATGGGATAGACCACCGGAAATCTCTTAGGGGGAGTAAATATTTTGTCAGGATGCTCCCAATCCTGGTAAATGAGCCCTTCCAGTAAAGGATGGATCGGAAAGGAACAAACAGTCTGGGGAGCTTTTAGCGACCCCAACGAGGAGACAGAAGTGGATGATGGCTCCGCAAGTGGCATTTTAAATGCTGATCGGACCATATTAGTCAGGGACTGAACCCATAACCTTTCAGCATGTGATGCTGAGAACGGCTCTTCCACTGTTGATTCCTCTACAACCGAATCAACCTCATCCTGATCCCCTTCAGGTAGGTCGATCCCTGTATGGGACTGTTGCTCTGTTAACAGGCACTCTGAGGGAGGAGACGGAGATCGGGCGCTTTTCTCCTGTGACAGGGAAGCCGCGATCAATGCTGACAATCTCTCTTCCAGCCCTCCCAGAGCTGAGGAAAAAACCTCCTCTGTTACATACACAGGAGCAGGTGAACTGAGGACAGCCACAGTACCAGGTACTCCTGAGGGTGCTCTACGGTCACTAACCTCTGATTCTTCAGGGGAGACTGGTGCAGCCAAAGCATGCCCAAGATCCTCAGAGCCCGATGGAGACCCCCTATTCCTCCTGGAATTTCTAGTCCCGGAGTTTTTAGACGGCATATTCCTAAGCCACAAAGCTGAGGTATTCCAGCCGAAATACACCAGTTACTGACAATAGTCTAGCATAAATGCTGCTATAAGAAACAGTTGGTGTCTACTAATGTGCCTTTCTAGGGGATGCCTGTATCAACCGCTTGCTGTATGCCCTTTTTTAAATGTTGCCAGCTCTGTCTCTGTACTTCATAGCCAGCTCACCACACAAAATTGTGATTTTTAACATGCTGGGACGCCCGCACATGCGCAGAAGCGCTGCGGCGCGCACAGAGCGTCATCCCCCAGGCTCCGCCCCCTTTCCCGGCTCACCTCTATATATAGAGGCGCGTGCACGCGCACGTGCGCGGCCACGTGCGCCTTTGGCGCTAATTTCGAAAAATGGAGACTAGGGACAAGAGCCAGGGCCCCTTTGCCGCAGGCCGGGGGATGGACGAGCATTGCAACATGGCAGAGGAAGCAGTTTCCCATAAGAGAACTCACCATCTGCCTGGACTTGCTCTGCTGAGAAGAAACTAGTCCACATGACAAGAAAACATTCCACAGCGGCCTCTAGTGGACAAACACAGGTACCGCAGTCTAATATATTAAATATATAAAAAAAAAAATTTTATTTTTTTTCTTGACCACCATTAAAAATTATTACATTTTTTTTTAGTAGTTACAGGCATGCACAGAATTTTGCGGGAATACCATTAGGTAACAGACAGAAAGACAAATTAGGCTTGGGGGTCCCCCAATAGAACCAAGTTCCTGGGGGCCCCCACTTACCTGTTCCCCGCCGCAGGACTTTGTTTGGTCCACAAAAGCCCAAACTTCACCTATCACGGCAGGCATTGTAATCAAACCTTCAGGGACCGGGTTCCCAAGGATTCCACTCCCCTGGACCTGTATAGCACCCTGCACAGAAAACATCTTGGTCGTGGGTATGACCAGAGCTCTGGATCCCAGGGTCCAGCTCTCCTAAGAGAGGCATTACAGGCAAAACCTTGCTCTTCTCTGCAAGGCCCGGGTACCGACCGTTTAGCTATGAAGCTTTTTTGGTCAGATCCGGAATAGCTTACTGA
Source organism: Rana muscosa (assembly GCA_029206835.1). Taxonomy (NCBI): domain Eukaryota; kingdom Metazoa; phylum Chordata; class Amphibia; order Anura; family Ranidae; genus Rana; species Rana muscosa. The sequence continues at coordinate 45,661,329 of CM055127.1, forward strand.
GGCCCAAAAGAACCTGTACGCAAGCTCAGTGAAAAACACATGTTTCTTCTTGGCCAACACCTTAGACACTGGCAAAAAACTGAGGTGCTCCCGGATGGGAGGGGCTTATATAGGGGAGGGTACTTCCGGTTTTGGAAGTTGCCAGTGCCAGCACCTGACGGTATCTATATAACCCATTAGTAATGACTATGTCGCTCTGTGTCCCGTGATGTACGAGAAAGAAAAAAAATATTTTTTTTGCCCTAAACAGGTCTTTTTTTGCACGAGCAAAATAAAATGCAAATTTTTTATTTTTTTTGCCCTGTGGGTCTTTTGGAAAAGAGCACAATAAAGTGCCTTTTTTTTCCCCCTAAAAGTTAGATTTTCTCTGACACTGGGCTCATGGCAGTGTAAAAAGACTGTGCACTGCAACACAAACAGGTAAACCTATGCAGATCGCTGATTTTAATCTCTGAATCTGGACTCCTATATAATATTCTCTCTCCCTGAAATCACCAACAGGAACCTGGCCCTACACTACACTATCTCTCTATCTTTTCCCTCAGATTGCAGAATCAGGACTACCTCATGTATTTTACAATCTCTCCCTATTAGCAACAGCAGCAGCCAAGATCCTCTCCCTATCTATTCTGAAGCAGAGTGACGTGTGTGCTGTGTGCCTCTAGCTTATATAGAAGCTGGGTCACATGTTACACTGACCAATCACAGCCATGCCATTAGTAGGCATGGCTATGATGGCCTTTAAGGGCACACCAGCTAATCAAAAGGTGATTGGCTGGCCCCTGAAGCATTTCTAAATGCGTAATTAGATTGCCGAACCCGAACCCGGACTTTTGCGCAAAGTCTGGGTTCGGGTTCGGGAAAAAGCTAAAGTTCGGTACGGACCCGAACTTTACAGTTCGGGTTCGCTCAACACTAGTGATAATGTATTGTATTTCTTTCATCCTTCCCTAATTAGCATGATTGTAATATGCTGAGAATGTCCCCTATGTCCCCATGCATGCTGGAATTTTTTAAGTTATTTTTTGGCCTACATGCATTTTCCCTTCACTTACCTCTCCAGCATGCTCTCCTGGGCCAAAACACATATAGCCTAGTCTGTTAACAATGTATTTATTTATCTCCATTGTAGTCCTCCCCCCCCCCCTCAAATGGTTTAGACATTTTCCAGAATGTGATTTTTGGGGGGTCCCAAACTCATCTAGCCCCCCCAAAAGAAAAACAATGGGCCATCAGAGGTGGGTGAGCAATGTGAGAATTGTGAATTTGTTTTTCTATTTTTAAGAATCCTTAAACAAAATTTTATACTTATGTTGGCCACGAATGTTTTTGTATAATCTGCTTGCAATGTTATTTGCAAAAGTACTAATATTTTTTTATCTTGTTTGATTCCCCAGCTTCCTTCCACGCCACAGGAATGGCAGACTGTGGCATCGGAGTTTGCCAGGTGGTGGGACTTTCCCAACTGCGGAGGAGCCATTGACGGGAAGCATGTCCGCATCGTGCCACCACCCCGTTCGGGCTCCTTTTTTTATAACTACAAGGGGTTTCATAGTATCGTGCTGATGGCGGTGGTGTCAGCACAGTATGAATTCCTCTATGTGGATGTGGGGAAGAATGGCCGGATGTCTGATGGGGAGCCTTCGCACAGACGGAGTTTGCTCTTCGTCTACAGACTGATGACCTTGCATTGCCACCGGATGCAGGGAATGTGGAAGGACTCCCCTTTGTCTTTTTGGCTGATGAAGCCATGAGGCCTTTCCCCCAGAGGACCCTCACCCCGGAGAGGAGGGTCTTCAACTACCGGCTGGCCAGAGCCCGAAGAGTTGTGGAGAATGCCTTCGGGATAATGGCCAGCCGGTTCCGTCTATTTTTAACTACTATTAACATGGCGGGGTACAAATTGAACTATATAATTTTTTGTTGTTGTGTTCTGCACAATTTTTTACACCAGAAATCTCCTACTTATATGGCCACAGTTGGGCCCGAGGCCGGACTTGCTGCAGACAATGCCCTGCCGGCCTGGAACATGTCCATGCTGGCTTGCCCCCCCCAAAGTGCCCGTGCAATACGGCAGAAATATGTGGATTATTTCATGGGTAGGGGGGCCATTCCAATGCCAGAGAATCATTCCTAGTTGTTTTATCTTTTACCAAAAAAAAAATTTTTTAAATTATCTGAACTTTAATTTTGTAGTTTTTGCTTTGTTTATATTTGAGCTGTCTGCTACTTTTTCAAAGTGTACTTGTAATGCCAAGTGTATTTTACTTAGTAAACACAAAACATTTCACTGCTAACAACAAAACTAAACCCAAAAAAGGTTATAGTGTTTAAAAAAATGAGCAGCCACACTTTTTTAGTTTTCTTGTATTTTACTCTGTGCACAATCACGCATATGGTTTTTTGTACATTTTTTGTGTCTCTACATTTTGGAAACACATTTTTGGATTTTCACCTAACATGGCAATTTTTGGTGCTAATTTAATTACAAAAACTCTCCTCAACATACCTCAAAATACAACAATGTTAACGTCTAGGCAAGATCTCAGACCTTTTTTTTAAAAAACAAATGTCTATCTGTCCTTCATTAAAGATGGAGTGTTGTCACCCCTGAACAAGACAAAATTTGAAGATGCACACAATTTTAGGGTGGGTAAAATAGGTTATTTACTTCCTCATCCCTATTGTCAACATGTGCTACCCACCATCATGGGGGATCATTCAACATGTTTTGGGGGGGGCAACCCTTCTTCCTTTCACCTACTTGAGTTGTGAGGAAGAGGTTGCACCCCCAAAACACGTACATGGAGACCCTGTGATGGCAGATAGCACATGTTGACCCACTGTACATTACCATAGAACACTGCCCATCAACAGTCATTTGTTAAGAGTGACATCTAGTGGACGATATTTGAATTACAAGTCTAGAAGATATTACTGTATTTCTTTGTAGGCCAAAGGCATGACAGTTATGTTGTGCAATAGTCATCCCACCACAGGAGTCACTGTGGCTGAATTTTCATGCTGTAGACTTGCAGAGCTCTTGCTGTAGGCTCACCAGTGCAACTTTGCTTTTGCAAGAGACTTGCCATGCAAATTTGCTACAAATTGAAAAAGTGTCAATAAGAACTTTGGAGCAAGTTAACAGACTGAAGCCCCATACACATGTAGCGCTACCCCCAGTTAAGAGAGCTGCTGGATTTTGTTTCGGGCCCTGTGTAAAACACTACCGCCAACCCCCGGCAATCTAGTCGACCCACTCTGGCACAGCTAGTCTAGGGAGATTGTTCTGGTATCACAATCTAACAGTATTGCAAGGGTAACCTCTTTGCATGAATATAACACACTAGTAGCAAGTGATAAAGTATAACGTTTCTTTACTTTGAATAAAAGGGCACGAAGTTAACACATAACACACATATGTCTGCAGAGCCCTGCAGCAGAAAGTATAATACAGGCGATTGTCCGCCAAGCGCAGCTATCTCTATCTATGCTCCCTTATGGCGCAGCAACAAATTCTACCTATGGATCAGGCCTGATCCAGATTTTAAACTCAGTCTCTAGAAGAACAGTCTCTTTGCATGCAACTTGACTGGTGGTGCACAACAGGAACAGTAATTTGTAATCCAAAGGGTTGAAAAATAAAATGGGCAAAATGAACCACTCACAGGAGACTACTCAACTCAGTTCCGCCACTAGTCTCCTGTGGGACTGTAAAATAGAACCAGGAGGGCCAAGGCAGTCTCTAGGCCTAATCAATTTACGGTCTATATGAATGAGCAGGTGCTCGCTCACCACTCCGGATGCGATCCCAGTCCGGGACTTCCACCTACTGTGTCTCCGCACACAGTGTCTGCAACAGCCGGGTCTCCGGTCCAACTGATGTCCAAACTCGACAAAGTCAGGTGCCACCCAGGCTCGGCAGTGGGGTGAAAGGCTCTCTGGAAAGTTGTGCAAGGCCCTGGCTTCAGGCCCTGCACTGCAGCAGATCCGCACAGGAAGACCTGTTGATTGCAGCGTGGTGTCCAAAGAGGCCGAGCCCAGCCTCGCCCTTTTCTTATATAGCCCCTCCCATGAGACTCTGCGGTGGCTAAATGCACCCTGGGTGCCGAACAGGGTTCTGGGTAGCGTAGTCCCGGGGCCTTAAAGGAGACCCCGCTACACACTCCACCCACTTAAACTCTTTGGTCCCCAAAGATAACATCAAACTATAGCACGCACAACATCAACCAAAGTTGCGTATGATGTTAGCAGAGGAAATTCCCACCAAAAACAAGGAGGTGAACTTCCCTGCCCACAGGTCACACTATCATTAGTGTCCTGCCTAACTGTGCCAGAGAGTGAGTTGGGGTTGCCCCCCACCAAATGAACAGTGAAGGGATTAGGGTCTTCCATACTCCTCCTGGCAGTAACCACAGTGTCTTCCGAGCTCCTCCCCATCTGTGGGTAAGTCAATCTTCTGGGAGGCTTTATGGCCCTTCGCATCCTTTGTCCTCTTGGGTTTTCTGTTTCTGCTAAAGCAGGTTCCCCTTCTGGAACCGACTTGGGAGTTTCCATTGGTTCAGGAACACTTGACTCCGGGGCAGGGAGGTACAAGGAATCTCTTGGATCCTCTTCTGGGGATATGTCACAGGCATTTTCCCAAGAATCCGACAAAGGACTGGACGGGATGAACTCAGTAGCTTCTGCATTCAGTGTTCCGTCTATGGTGTCTTCTTCAGGTGGAAGATCAATAGCGGAAATTTCTGGGGCCTGGGAAGGCCAAAGCCAATCAAGTTCTTCTCCCTCATCTTCACTTAGCTCCGAGGTCTCTGTACCCCCAATCTGAGGGGTCTGGGACCGAGTGTTCGGTCTGGGAGTATCCATGATTGAAATTTGTTCGGGGGAACTCATTGCAGGGGGAATCCGAACCGCTTCAGCCAGTGGGAGTAGGTGGTTCCGATGGCAGGTCTTTAAGGGCCCCACCCTTCCCTCTGGCTTCAGTCTGTAAACGGGTAGGCCCGGTAGTCTCTTGCAAATAACATAGGGTTCGGGTCTCCATCTGTCTGCAAGCTTGTGTTTTCCAGGGACCCCCAAGTTCCGTAGCAACACTCTGTCCCCAGGTTGTAAATCTTGAATCCGAACTTTCAGATCAAAGTTTTTCTTGTTGCGGGCCCCCCTTTGTTCTGAGGCCGCCTGGGCCTGTTCATAGGCTAATTTCAAATTGTGTCTGAGACTATCAACATATCCTTTGTGAGAAGTGGCAGAAAAATGGTCTATGGAGGTGCCAAAGGCCAGATCTACCAGTAGTCTTGCTTCTCTTCCGAACATAAGTCGATAGGGTGAGTACCCTGTAGCATCACTGGTGGTGCTGTTGTATGCATGCACAACTGCCGCTATGTGGTTGCTCCAATGCTGCTTCTTCTCACTTCTTAAGGTCCCCAGCATGTTGAGCAGGGTTCGGTTGAACCTCTCCGGCTGAGCATCACCTTGTGGATGATAGGGGGTAGTTCTTGTCTTCTTGATCCCCAAGGAATCCAGGAGCTTCCGGATCAACCGACTTTCAAAATCCCTTCCTTGATCTGAATGAAGCCTTTGTGGTAGCCCATAGTGTACAAAGTATTTCTCCATAAGCACTTTGGCTACAGTGGAAGCCCTCTGGTCTTTGGTTGGAAAGGCCTGGGCATACCGGGTGAAATGGTCGGTTACTACCAGAACATTTCCTAGTCCACTCAGGTCGGGTTCGAGGCAGAGAAAATCAATGCATACCAGATCAAGTGGGCTTTGACTTTGCAGATGGCCCATTGGGGCAGCTTGATGGGGTAAAGTCTTTCTCTGGATGCATCGTGCACATGAGTGGCAGTATTCTTCAACTTCAGCCCTCATGCAGGGCCAATAGAAACGGTTCCTAACGAGTTGGAAGGTCCTTTCCGCCCCTAGGTGGCCATGGTTGTCGTGCAGAGCAGCCATGACAGTCTCTCAGTGCTTCTTGGGCAGGAACAATTGCCATTTGTTTTCCAGGTCATCAGAGGGGCCCCTTCGGTAGACCACTCCCTGATGCACCTGCAACCTGTCCCACTCCTTCCTCAACAGGCGAGCTTCCTTTGAAGGGTGACGTAGGAGCCTATTCGGATCCTGATTCTCCAGGGCCTCTAGAACCAATCTCCCCATGGGGTCTTCCAATTGGTCAGTTCTCAACAAATTTTTGGACAGTTTTGGCAAGTTATCTTCCCCCAGTTGGGTTACCCCACAGTACTGCTTGGGGGACTCCTACTATGGTAACCCCAATTTCTTCTGCTCTTGAGCCGCCACTGGCTTGGAGTTCAGCCCCTTGACAGAGGGCCCGCACCCCGTCGGGTGCCACTTGGGTCCAATCTTCTGTACTGCAGGTGGGGACATGAGATCTTCTAGACAAGGCATCTGCATCTCGATTTCCAGCCCCAGGCCTGTATTTTAGGCTGAAATTGAAGGCAGACAGTGCCGCCAGCCATCTATGTCCTGTGGCATCCAGTTTTGCTGTGGTGAAAAGATAGGTGAGGGGGTTGTTGTCGGTTTTCACGGTGAATTCTGCCCCATACAGATAGTCTCTGAGTTTGTCAACTACCGCCCATTTAAGGGCCAGGAACTCCAACTTATGTGTGGGGTAGTTCTTTTCAGAGGGAGTCAGACTTCTGCTCACATATGCAACGGGCCTCAGTTGCTCTTCATGTTCCTGGTAGAGCACTCCTCCCAGACCGTCATGACTGGCATCTACGTGAAGTTCATAAGGCTTCTTAGGGTCTGCGTAAGCCAGGACAGGGGCAGTGGTTACGTTTTTCTTCAACATCTGAAAGGCATCTTCACACTTCTCGTTCCACTGGTCCTTGACTGACTCCCCTGGCTTCCTGGGGCCCGAGTCATCCTCTTCCCCCTCCGTCTTGAGCAGCTCATTCAGAGGCCTGGCTATCCGAGCAAACCCCTCCACGAACCTCCTATAATCGGAACAGAACCCCAAGAAAGATCTGAGTTCTGTCACAGTGGTGGGCCTTGGCCAGGAGGTGACTGCCTCCAACTTTTCGGGGTCTGTGGCTACCCCATCCTCGGACACTATGTGTCCCAGATAGTTGACTGATGACTGATAGAACTGGCATTTTTCAGGTGAGAGCTTGAGTCCTTCCTCACTCAGTCTTTTCAAAACTTTCTCCAGCCTCTCTTCATGTTCTTCCGAAGACAATGATGTCATCTAAGTATACAAGGACTTCGATGAGGTTCATGCCTCCTACAGTCTTCTCCATGAGACGTTGGAAGGTGGCTGGGGCTCCAGACAGACCTTGAGGCATCTGGTCGAATTCAAAGAACCCCACTGGGGTTATGAAAATCATCTTCTCTTTGTCTTCTGGATGCATAGGGATTTGATAGTACCCACTTTTGAGGTCCATAACACTGAACCACTTGGCTACAGACAAGCTCTGTAGGGCATCCTCTATCCTCGGAGTGTTGTACTGGTCGGGTATGGTTCTTCTGTTGAGGGTCCTGTAGTCTATGCACAGCCTCAACGTCCCATTCTTCTTTCTGACCACCACTATCGGGGAGGCATAGGGGCTTCTAGATTCTCGAATCACACCGGTTCGCTTGAGCTCGGTGAGCTGTTCCCTCAAGTCCTCGAGGTCTGCTAACGGAACTCGCCTGACTCTTTCCCTGAAGGGCTTGTCTTCCTGGAGGCGGATTCGATGGGTGGCACTCCTTGCACACCCCACATCGAACTCATCTTGGGAGAAGATCTTTTTCCACCTGGTCAACTGGGCCTTGGCTCTCTCTTTCCAAGCCCTGGGCAGGTTTGGGTTCTCCATGGAAAGTTTCTCCCACACAGTGCTTTCTCCATCTGCCTTCTCCACATCCGACAGAGCAACTAGGGTAGCAGGGCTCACCTGGCCCAGCAACATCCTGGCTGGGATCTCCATGGGGCCATCTGTAGTATTCCTGACACTCACAGGTACCCTACAGTGGGCCTTCTTCAGGGCCCTCAATGGAACCACTTCTGGGACTATTTCTAGGTAGGGATGAGCCGAACACCCCCGGGTTTGGTTCGCACCAGAACCTTCGAACGGACCGAAAGTTCGCGCGAATTTTCGAACCCTATTCGTTATAATGGACGCGAACGTTCGAAATCAAAATTGCTAATTACAACGGCCAATATGCATGTTAATGTCATAAAACAGGTTTGGGGACCCGGGTCCTGCCCCAGGGGACATATATCAATGCAAAAAGAAATTTTAAAAACTAAAGTTTTTTCGGGAGCAGTCATTTTAATGATGCATAAAGTGAAAAAAAAAAAAGTGAAATTTTCCTTTAAATATGGTACCTGGGGGGTGTCTAAAGTATGCCTGTGAAGTGGCATGTGTTTCCCGTGTTTAGAACTGTCCTTGCACAAAATGACATTTGTAAAGGAAAAAAAGAAGCCATTTAAAACCACTTGCGGCTTTAATGTCATGTCTTGTCCTGGCCGCCATATGGCTGAAAATCCTTGAGAAAAATGGCATGGCTACCCCATCACCCCCCCCCCACCCCAGCCCCTTTGGGTCTTGTATGGATACTAAGGGGGACCCCGCACCCAAAATAAAACCCTATACCTACAACCCTATATACTCTGAACAGCAGTATATAGGTGGTGCAAACAAGACATGGACTGTAGGTTTGTTCTTAAGTAGAATCTGAACAGGTACATTATGAAGTGTAGCTACATCCCAAAAAAATCAATTTTTAAGCTTTTTGGAGAACATAGGGAGGGGTTATCACCCCTGTAACATTTGCTGTCTTTGCACATCTGTTCAGAACATGTCACCTCACTTTCCGTCCCAATGACAAATGTTTTTGGAAAAGTGGGGTTTTAATTGAAACAAGGATTGGTGATAAAGCATCAGTAGAGAGGAGATACCTTTTTCCCAAATTAAATCTAACAGGATAGAATTTTCCTTCCTAGGGGTAGATTTCCTCTCACTTCCTGTTTTCTCTTGCCGTTTGCAAGTAGGAGTCGTTTGTAAGTTGGATGCTTGAAAGTAGGGGCCTGCCGTATATACTCTGCAGAAATTTGCCCTATTAGATGTTGGTGTAGCCACAAGACTGGTGGGCACAGGAATGGGCCCTGCTGTGAGTTAATAGATCAAGATTTGTACTTGCATGCACCTGTTGAACCGGGCAGAAAAATTGGGCCTTTGGTGGTGGTGGTGGTGGTGGTGGACGGTGTTGCCACAAGACTGTAAGCCCTCACAGTTACTCTTGGTGGGTGCAGGAATGGGCCCTGCTGTGAGTTATTAGATCAAGATTTGTAATTGCATGCACCTGTTGAACAGGGCAGAAAAATTGGGCCTTTGGTGGTGGTGGTGGTGGTGGACGGTGTTGCCACAAGACTGTAGGCCCTCATAGTTACTCTTGGTGGGCGCAGGAATGGGCCCTGCTGTGAACTATTAGATCAAGATTTGTAATTACACGCCCCTGTTAAACAGGGGCTGAAAAATTGTGCCTTAGGCATTGGTGCTGGTGCCACAACACTGCAACCCCTCACAGATACTGTACTTGGAGCACAGCAGTCACACCTGTTGCGAAGCATCTTTTTAAAAAATTGTAATTACACGCCCCTGTTATACAGGGGCTGAAAAATTGTGCCTTAGGCACTGGTGTGGTGGCATGGATCATTGAGGAGGAGGAAGAGGATAGTCAGTGAACATAACAGGACAGTCACTCAGCATCAGCATAGGCAGTCTTGAAGGGATGTGACATTATAAATTATTCCGTTATATCCGCTTCAGGTGTCTGGTAGCTGGTGGTGATCCAAGACTGATTCATTTTTATGAAGGTCAGTCGATCAACCGAGTCGGTGGACAGGCGCACCCTATGATCGGTGACAAATCCTCCAGCAGCACTGAATGTGCGTTCGGAAAGAACGCTGGATGCAGGACAGGCCAGTAGCTCAATTGCATACTGTGCAAGCTCTGGCCAGTGATCCATCCTCAGGACCCAGTAAGCCAGAGGATTTTCGGTGGGAAAGGTGTCCAAGTCTGACCTTGCCCCTAGGTATTCCTGCACCATGTATATCAGACGCTGGCGATGGTTGCTGGAACCGATCATACCTTGGGGCTGCGGACTAAAAAATTGTCTGAACGCTTTGGTCAGACGTCCACCTTCCCCACCGCTCCTTCTGCTACTGACCGAAGCCTCAGCAACTCGTCGTCCAGGACCAGGAGTTTGTAACCTCCCAGTTTCTGGGAACGCGTTGCACAGACCTTTCTGCAAGGCCTCCCTGAGATGTCTCATCCTCTGCTCCCTCTGCGACGGCAAGATAAGGTCCGCAACCTTACCCTTGTACCGTGGATCAAGGAGCGTGGCCAGCCAGTAATGGTCACTCTCCTTGATCCGAAGAACACGAGGATCCTTCCGCAGGCTTTGCAGGATCAGGGAGGCCATGCAGCGTAGGTTAGCTGAGGCATTCGGTCCGGAGTCTTCTGGGTCACTGAGGATGACATGATCGCCAGCCACCTCCTCCCAGCCACGTACAAGTCCACTGGTTTGTTGGGACTGTACATCATCCCTAAAAGACTGCTGCTGCTGATGCTGAGTGCCAGGCTCCACCTCCATGCTCACACAATCCTCCTCCTCCTCCTCCTCCTCCTCCTCTTCCTGTGTGATGGGTGGGACAGAAGGAACATTGTCTGGATAAAGGGGGCCTTGAGAGACAAGGAAGTCCTCCTCTTCCTGCCTCTGTTCTGCCTCAAGTGCCCTGTCCATTATCCCACGCAGCGTATGCTCCAACAGGTGGACAAGAGGTACAGTGTCACTGATGCATGCACTGTCACTGCTCACCATCCTCGTGGCCTCCTCAAATGGTGAGAGGACAGTGCATGCATCCCTGATCATGCTCCACTGGCGTGGGGAAAAAAAGCCAAGCTCCCCTGACCCTGTCCTGGTGCCGTAGTCGCAAAGGTACTCATTGATGGCCCTCTGCTGCGTGTGCAGTCGCTGCAGCATGGCCAACGTTGAGTTCCACCTGGTGGGCATGTCACATATTAGGCGGTTCTTGGGCAGGTTCAGCTCCTTTTGCAGCTCAGTCAGCCGAGCACTGGCATTATAAGATCGGCGGAAATGCACACAGACTTTCCTGGCCTGCCTCAGGACATCCTGTAAGCCTGGGAACCTGCCCAAGAACCGCTGCACCACCAGGTTGAGGACGTGAGCCATACAGGGCACATGGGTGAGCTGCCCCTGTCGCAGGGCGGAGAGGAGGTTGGTGCCATTATCAGAAACGACCATTCCTGGCTTAAGCTGGCGTGGCGTCAACCACCTCTCGGCCTGCCCCTGCAGAGCTGCCAGAACCTCTGGCCCAGTGTGGCTCCTGTCCCCCAAACACACCAGCGCAAGCACGGCATGGCATCTTTTTGCCTGCGTACTCGCGTAGCCCCTTGTACGCCTACGGAGCACCGCTGGTTCCGAGGACAGAGCACTCGAAGAGGACATGGAGGAAGAAGAAGAGGAGGGGGTGGAGGAGAGAGGTGTGTCACAACCAGTAGTAGCATTTTGGAGGCGTGGTGGCGGAACAACCTCCAACACTACTGCACCTTGTCCTGCATCCCTCCCAGCTGCCAATAGAGTGACCCAATGGGCCGTGAAAGAAAGATAACGTCCCTGTCCATGCCTGCTGGACCATGAGTCAGCGGTAATATGCACCTTACCGCTGACCGCCCTGTCCAGCGAGGCATGGACATTGCCTTCCACATGCCAGTAGAGAGACGGAATCGCCTTCCGTGAGAAAAAGTGGCGTTTGGGAACCTGCCACTGAGGAACCGCACATTGAACAAACTCACGGAAGGGGGCCGAGTCTATCAACTGAAAAGGCAGCAGTTGAAGTGCTAGCAATTTAGCCAAGCTAGCATTCAACCGCTGGGCATGTGGATGGCTGGGAGTATACTTCTTTCGACGGTCCAGCAGCTGGGGCAGGGAAATTTGCCTGCTACAATCGGACGTCGGTGTACTGCAAGTACTTGGTTGTGACACACCTAATTCTACACCTTCAGTCCTCTCAGAGCAGCTTTCAGAGAGGACTGAAGATATAGTGGGGATGGAGATCCCAGCTGATGAGGAGCAAGGAGAGGTCCGCTTTGTTCTTTGGTGTGGGTCTTTTATGTGTGCTTGCCAACGAGCTGCATGGCAGGTCGACATATGTCTGCTCATGCTTGTGGTGCCCAAGCGGCTGATGTTTTGGCCACGCGAGATACGCTTGAGACAAATATTGCAAATAGCAGTGGTGCGATCTGATGCACTCGTCTCAAAAAAGGCCCACACCAAAGAACTTTTGTGATAACGTGCAGAGGCAGCGCCCTGCACAGGCGGAGCTCTGCGGTGTGGTACAGTTGCTGTGCTGGTCTCTAGCTGGCCTCCAGGGGGCATCCTGCCTCGTTGGACATGTGACGCTGCATCCTCCTCCTCCTCCTCCTCTCTCCCTTCAGGCACCCACGTGGAGTCAGTGACCTCATCATCCCCTCCCTCTTCACCACTAGAGCAAACCTGGCAGTAAGCTGCAGCTGGTGGAACACTACTGCCAGATTGCTGTCCTTCAGCATCCCCTCTCTCTGCGCGCACACTACTGACTTCCTCAAGCTGGGTATCATCATCCGAGCCTTCGAATCGTTGGGCATCCTCCTGGAGCATGTACCCAACACTGTGCTCAAACAGTTCGGGGGACTCCTCAGGAGGACATGGTGGGTCTAGGGAAGGGGTGGCTGATGATGCCATTGAGTACGCGTTGGCAGCTGCTCTGCCAGTACCCTGAGCCTGGGTGAGAGAGGATGAGGAGGATGAGGAGGGCTTGGTCATCCATTCTACCAAGCCTTCGGCATGATGCGGCTCCACATGTCCAGCTGCCGAAAACAAAGACAAGCGTGTCCCATGGCCACGTGCTGATGACGATGCACGACCACGTCCACGGCCAGCACTGTTGTCTCTAGAAACAGAGCCTGCCTGCCCTGTGTTCTTGCCTCGGCACGCTCTGCCTCTCCTTGGCGGTCTTCCAGCCATTGTAGTCGGTAGTGTATATAGTATAAAAAATAGAACTCCTATGTGTGCTCACAACACACTGTAGGTCCTATGGGTGCTGACACTAACACACTATAGGTACTATGTGTGCTGCTGACAAGAAAATATAGGAGCTCTGTTTGCTGCCACTAACACACTAGAAGTCCTATGGGTGCTGCTGAGAAGAAAATATAGGAGCTCTGTGTGATGCCACTAACACACTAGAAGTCCTATGGGTGCTTCTGAGATGAAAATATAGGAACTCTGTGTGATGCCACTAACACATTAGAAGTCCTATGGGTGCTGCTAAGAAGAAAATATAGGAGCTCTGTTTGCTGCCACTAACACACTAGAAGTCCTATGGGTGCTGCTGAGAAGAAAATATAGGAGCTCTGTGTGATGCCACTAACACACTAGAAGTCCTATGGGTGCTTCTGAGATGAAAATATAGGAGCTCTGTGTGATGCCACTAACACACTAGAAGTCCTATGGGTGCTGCTGAGAAGAAAATATAGGAGCTCTGTGTGATGCCACTAACACACTAGAAGTCCTATGGGTGCTTCTGAGATGAAAATATAGGAACTCTGTGTGATGCCACTAACACACTAGAAGTCCTATGGGTGCTGCTGAGAAGAAAATATAGGAGCTCTGTTTGCTGCCACTAACACACTAGAAGTCCTATGGGTGCTGCTGAGAAGAAAATATAGGAGCTCTGTTTGCTGCCACTAACACACTAGAAGTCCTATGGGTGCTGCTGAGAAGAAAATATAGGAGCTCTGTGTGATGCCACTAACACACTAGAAGTCCTATGGGTGCTGCTGAGAAGAAAATATAGGAGCTCTGTTTGCTGCCACTAACACACTAGAAGTCCTATGGGTGCTGCTGAGAAGAAAATATAGGAGCTCTGTTTGCTGCCACTAACACACTAGAAGTCCTATGGGTGCTGCTGAGAAGAAAATATAGGAGCTCTGTTTGCTGCCACTAACACACTAGAAGTCCTATGGGTGCTGCTGAGAAGAAAATATAGGAGCTCTGTTTGCTGCCACTAACACACTAGAAGTCCTATGGGTGCTGCTGAGAAGAAAATATAGGAGCTCTGTGTGATGCCACTAACACACTAGAAGTCCTATGGGTGCTGCTGAGAAGAAAATATAGGAGCTCTGTTTGCTGCCACTAACACACTAGAAGTCCTATGGGTGCTGCTGAGAAGAAAATATAGGAGCTCTGTTTGCTGCCACTAACACACTAGAAGTCCTATGGGTGCTTCTGAGATGAAAATATAGGAGCTCTGTGTGATGCCACTAACACACTAGAAGTCCTATGGGTGCTGCTGAGAAGAAAATATAGGAGCTCTGTGTGATGCCACTAACACACTAGAAGTCCTATGGGTGCTTCTGAGATGAAAATATAGGAACTCTGTGTGATGCCACTAACACACTAGAAGTCCTATGGGTGCTGCTGAGAAGAAAATATAGGAGCTCTGTTTGCTGCCACTAACACACTAGAAGTCCTATGGGTGCTGCTGAGAAGAAAATATAGGAGCTCTGTGTGATGCCACTAACACACTAGAAGTCCTATGGGTGCTGCTGAGAAGAAAATATAGGAGCTCTGTTTGCTGCCACTAACACACTAGAAGTCCTATGGGTGCTGCTGAGAAGAAAATATAGGAGCTCTGTTTGCTGCCACTAACACACTAGAAGTCCTATGGGTGCTGCTGAGAAGAAAATATAGGAGCTCTGTGTGATGCCACTAACACACTAGAAGTCCTATGGGTGCTGCTGAGATGAAAATATAGGAACTCTGTGTGATGCCACTAACACATTAGAAGTCCTATGGGTGCTGCTGAGAAGAAAATATAGGAGCTCTGTTTGCTGCCACTAACACACTAGAAGTCCTATGGGTGCTGCTGAGAAGAAAATATAGGAGCTCTGTGTGATGCCACTAACACACTAGAAGTCCTATGGGTGCTGCTGAGAAGAAAATATAGGAGCTCTGTTTGCTGCCACTAACACACTAGAAGTCCTATGGGTGCTGCTGAGAAGAAAATATAGGAGCTCTGTGTGATGCCACTAACACACTAGAAGTCCTATGGGTGCTGCTGAGAAGAAAATATAGGAGCTCTGTTTGCTGCCACTAACACACTAGAAGTCCTATGGGTGCTGCTGAGAAGAAAATATAGGAGCTCTGTTTGCTGCCACTAACACACTAGAAGTCCTATGGGTGCTGCTGAGAAGAAAATATAGGAGCTCTGTTTGCTGCCACTAACACACTAGAAGTCCTATGGGTGCTGCTGAGAAGAAAATATAGGAGCTCTGTTTGCTGCCACTAACACACTAGAAGTCCTATGGGTGCTGCTGAGAAGAAAATATAGGAGCTCTGTGTGATGCCACTAACACACTAAAAGTCCTATGGGTGCTGCTGAGAAGAAAATATAGGAGCTCTGTTTGCTGCCACTAACACACTAGAAGTCCTATGGGTGCTGCTGAGAAGAAAATATAGGAGCTCTGTTTGCTGCCACTAACACACTAGAAGTCCTATGGGTGCTTCTGAGATGAAAATATAGGAGCTCTGTGTGATGCCACTAACACACTAGAAGTCCTATGGGTGCTGCTGAGAAGAAAATATAGGAGCTCTGTGTGATGCCACTAACACACTAGAAGTCCTATGGGTGCTTCTGAGATGAAAATATAGGAACTCTGTGTGATGCCACTAACACACTAGAAGTCCTATGGGTGCTGCTGAGAAGAAAATATAGGAGCTCTGTTTGCTGCCACTAACACACTAGAAGTCCTATGGGTGCTGCTGAGAAGAAAATATAGGAGCTCTGTGTGATGCCACTAACACACTAGAAGTCCTATGGGTGCTGCTGAGAAGAAAATATAGGAGCTCTGTTTGCTGCCACTAACACACTAGAAGTCCTATGGGTGCTGCTGAGAAGAAAATATAGGAGCTCTGTTTGCTGCCACTAACACACTAGAAGTCCTATGGGTGCTGCTGAGAAGAAAATATAGGAGCTCTGTTTGCTGCCACTAACACACTAGAAGTCCTATGGGTGCTGCTGAGAAGAAAATATAGGAGCTCTGTGTGATGCCACTAACACACTAGAAGTCCTATGGGTGCTTCTGAGATGAAAATATAGGAACTCTGTGTGATGCCACTAACACATTAGAAGTCCTATGGGTGCTGCTAAGAAGAAAATATAGGAGCTCTGTTTGCTGCCACTAACACACTAGAAGTCCTATGGGTGCTGCTGAGAAGAAAATATAGGAGCTCTGTGTGATGCCACTAACACACTAGAAGTCCTATGGGTGCTTCTGAGATGAAAATATAGGAGCTCTGTGTGATGCCACTAACACACTAGAAGTCCTATGGGTGCTGCTGAGAAGAAAATATAGGAGCTCTGTGTGATGCCACTAACACACTAGAAGTCCTATGGGTGCTTCTGAGATGAAAATATAGGAACTCTGTGTGATGCCACTAACACACTAGAAGTCCTATGGGTGCTGCTGAGAAGAAAATATAGGAGCTCTGTTTGCTGCCACTAACACACTAGAAGTCCTATGGGTGCTGCTGAGAAGAAAATATAGGAGCTCTGTGTGATGCCACTAACACACTAGAAGTCCTATGGGTGCTGCTGAGAAGAAAATATAGGAGCTCTGTTTGCTGCCACTAACACACTAGAAGTCCTATGGGTGCTGCTGAGAAGAAAATATAGGAGCTCTGTTTGCTGCCACTAACACACTAGAAGTCCTATGGGTGCTGCTGAGAAGAAAATATAGGAGCTCTGTGTGATGCCACTAACACACTAGAAGTCCTATGGGTGCTGCTGAGATGAAAATATAGGAACTCTGTGTGATGCCACTAACACATTAGAAGTCCTATGGGTGCTGCTGAGAAGAAAATATAGGAGCTCTGTTTGCTGCCACTAACACACTAGAAGTCCTATGGGTGCTGCTGAGAAGAAAATATAGGAGCTCTGTGTGATGCCACTAACACACTAGAAGTCCTATGGGTGCTGCTGAGAAGAAAATATAGGAGCTCTGTTTGCTGCCACTAACACACTAGAAGTCCTATGGGTGCTGCTGAGAAGAAAATATAGGAGCTCTGTGTGATGCCACTAACACACTAGAAGTCCTATGGGTGCTGCTGAGAAGAAAATATAGGAGCTCTGTTTGCTGCCACTAACACACTAGAAGTCCTATGGGTGCTGCTGAGAAGAAAATATAGGAGCTCTGTTTGCTGCCACTAACACACTAGAAGTCCTATGGGTGCTGCTGAGAAGAAAATATAGGAGCTCTGTTTGCTGCCACTAACACACTAGAAGTCCTATGGGTGCTGCTGAGAAGAAAATATAGGAGCTCTGTTTGCTGCCACTAACACACTAGAAGTCCTATGGGTGCTGCTGAGAAGAAAATATAGGAGCTCTGTGTGATGCCACTAACACACTAGAAGTCCTATGGGTGCTGCTGAGAAGAAAATATAGGAGCTCTGTTTGCTGCCACTAACACACTAGAAGTCCTATGAGTGCTGTTGGGGTGCAATGCTGTGCTAACAGCACTGCGGTTGGTACTACTGCAATACTGTACTAACAGTAAGCACGCACCAGACTAATCCCCAGCAGCAGCTAATAACACACTAACTGTGCAATCAGCAGCAATGAACGATCAATGACTTAGGTAGCAATGGTTTAGCAAAGAAATAGCCAATGGTTTAGCAAAGAAGAGCAAATCTTTCAGTATCAAGCAAAGACAGAATCAGCAGACTAATCTCTCCTAAAGCCGGAACTCATGTGACCGGGGCCGATGGCGTGGCGGCCTTTTAAATGGTGGGGCGTGTACTAAAGCCCCTGAGCTGTAATTGGCTACAGGCGTCCTGCCTGTAGCCAATTATTGCTCTCCGAGTTTCGGGCGCTGTGATTGGCCAAGCATGCGGGGTCACAGTGCATGCTTGGCCAATCATCAGCCAGCAATGCACTGCGCCGGCCGCGCCGGCCGCAATGCATTGCGGGGCCGCTCGCATCACACGAATGTGATGCGAACGGCCCAAATAGTTCTGGGCTCGACGAGCGAGCGAACGCCCGGTGCTCGATTCGAACATGGGTTCGAATCGAGCACCGGTCCCATCCCTATTTCTAGGCCCGAATGTTCTCCCCTTTGGTCGGGTTCCAACATAACAAAGGGCCCAGGCTGCTCCCAAGTGAGTTTCACAGTGGCTTTCAAACAGGCTACTTCACCAGGCTGCAGCACTATTCCTCTTCTTCCCAGCCTCCAGACCTTCCCTACCCCCTCTTCTGGGGCCTTCTGTTTTAAGATCAGTCGTTGGTAGGCTGTCTTCAACATTGGGTGGATCTCAGTGCTGGTGTCTTTTCCTTTTGTTAGAGGGGCCAAGAGTCTCCGGACCAGATCCGTGTTGGTCTCTATTATTAGGAAACTCTTGTTAGCTCCAGGCGGTCGGGGGCATACCACAGCTAAGGTATCGAACACTTCGGCCTTCCCGGCTATGGACGGGTCGAAAGTCAGTTTTATAGGCAGATAGCCATCATAAGGGAAACTCTCTGTCCAAATCCCCCATATCTCCAGCTCTTCAATCTTCTGGATGGGTAGGTGACTTAGATGCTTGTCATAAAAGTCCCGGTACAACGGGGTCACTTGCGCCCCAGTATCCAATATGGCTCTTGTGTAGACTCCCTCCACTTGGACAGGTACTATCGGGGAGTGACCCACCAGCTTCTCTGGATATCGCTTCGAAGGGGTCTCTTTCCTTGGATCTTTGCGTTTCTCTTTTGGACTTTCTTCCATTTCTCTTTGGACTTAAGTCTCTCTTGGGCCTGGTATGCATTGATCTCCCTCCTTTTAATGAGTGTACCTACCCGCTGAGGGACATTACTCTCTTTCTTTGGGATACGTTCCCACTGAGGAACCTTGTGTTTCTTCTGAGGGGTCTTGTCCACTCTTTTTATGTGCTTCTCATTCAGTTTGGAGCTCACTGGAGATGATGGGCACCCAGTTGACTCCTTCACCGGGGCCCTCTGAAGTTTTCCGCCGGCTTGCGGTTATTCAGTTTTTTTTCTTGGGACTGGAACACACATTGGCCGCATGGCCAACCCCTCTGCAGTTGAAACAAGTCATGTCCCCCCAATCTTGAAGGGATGCGGGCGCTGAGGTGTTTGGGAATAGTTCCTTCCTTGGTCCTTCCCTCTCTGGTATCCCTGGATCCTTTTTCATCAGAGAGGTCAGCATCTCCAATACCTGGGACATCTGTGACTTCAAGGTATCCACCTCTGAGTCTCTTTCCAGGGTCATGGCCGTCCTGACCATTACCGGAGGAGGATTAACTGACTCAACTGGTTGGTTCCTCTTCTTCTCCTCCAGCATAGCTTCTTCCTCTCTGACCACCCGGATCAAGTCAGGGTACTCCAGGCTCTTCCCGTCCTGTCTTGTGTGTAGTGCCAATGCGATGGGGCCCAGGGGCTGAGATCCTCTCATCACCTGCTGAACACGGGCCTCATCCACATTTCGCGGGTCGATCCCCTTCTTTAGGATCATCTTATGCAGGATCTTATCCAGGTGCCTCATGAACTCTGACAGTTTCTCTCCTGTCTTTTGGTAGCAGTGTTCCAGCTGGTAAGTGAGCTCAGTGATTTTCTCTGTTCCACCGAACACATTCTGTAGAATGTCCAGATAATCCTGCGCATCACAGTCTGTCTTGCTCATCTTGAGGTTGCGTATGGCCTCTAGAGCAGGCCCCTTCAAGCTCTCAGTGATTCTCTGCTTCTTTCTGTGGTCTGGGACTTCCCATTCCTCTAAGGCCTGAGTGGCACCGTCTAACCACTCCTCAAACCCCTCTTCACCTGAAGGTACAGGTTTCCTTCCAGAGAATATTCTGAGTTTTCTGTATCCCGACATTTGGTAATCTGTAGGATCTTTCTTACACTGGGCTACAATCTCCCCCAGGACCGCGCACAGTTCTGCGCTGAGGGTGGCCGGTGGTGACCCGGGACTCTCTTTAGCCTTCCGGTTTTCGGGTTTTTGGGACTGTGGAGGAGATATCTGAGGAGATGATGGTCTAGGTGTCTGAACCCATCCTTGTGGTATGAGTGGCAGCGCATGTATTAAGCTATAGGTCTGATCATCCATTGCTTTTATACTTGGACCCTTGAAATGTTCTGGGATTTCCTTCATCCATGCTATTAGTGCATGGGTCAGTGAGGAATTACTTCTGATATCCATCACCCATACCTTCGGTTTCGGGGACAGTGAGGTTACTAACCGCTTCACCCCTTCTTCTTGCCAGGTCCCTGGGAGTTCTATGACTACTGCCGCAGCTGAATCTGTGTAGGCCGCCATGCACCACTGTTCTACTTCCAGTGGGTCCATGCTGGTACTTTTGGAGCGTTACTTGCTGCAACAGGATCCCGGACTCGAGAGCCCCCACGTGTAGCGCTACCCCCAGTTAAGAGAGCCGCTGGATTTTGTTTCGGGCCCTGTGTACAGCACCGCCAACCCCCGGCAATCTACTCGACCCACTCTGGCATAGCTAGTCTAGGGATTGTTCTGGTATCACAATCTAACAGTATTGCAAGGGTAACCTCTTTGCATGAATATAACACACTAGTAGCAAGTGATAAAGTATAACAAAGGGGAGGTAGGACAAAAGGGATTTTTGTGGTGCATAGATAAATCAATGAGAGAGAGTTTCTAAAAATATATAATTATTTTATTTACTACAAATTTTAACAAAAGATATAAAAAACAGATCCTAGGTATATTCAATACATGGTATGTCATACAGAAATGGTGGTCATAATGCATAGAGTTTGGATGAAATACAAGAACTCGCATAGAAACCTGACATGTTTCGCTTAAAAAAGCTTCCTCAGGGGTATGCGATGACCATCAATGTTTGTCAAGTATGACTATACAAAAGAAAGAAAAGGGATACAAGATTATACATTTGAATAAATAATAAACCATATTTAAACAAATTAGATACAGACAAGGTTAGACTGCAGGGTCAGATCCCTCCCTCTGTTACTTACCAAGCCACCCGTACCGTCTGCAACACACCACCAGGAAACACAGGATCGAGAACGACGATCAACCCATATAGAGAAAGGCGCGGTTGTGTGACCACAGCGAACAATAGATAGGGGACCGGCTATATGTCAAAGACAAGGACAGGAATGTAAAAGAAAAAAGAAAAGGAAAAAAAGAAATAGGAATGAAAACACAGTTGTCACGGGCCGGACTGTCGGCTAGTGGGGATACAGGAGGTGGATCCTCTGTACCAGAGAGGGGATGGCACGGGTCGTACTGAGGGACCGGTTCTAAGCAGCTACCGGTTTTCACCAGAGCCCGCTGCAAAGCGGGATGGACTTGCTGCGGCGGTAGCAACCAGGTCGTGTCCTCCAGTAGCGACTCCACCTCTCTGGCGGCTGAGATAGGCGCGGTACAAAGGACTAGGCAGAGGCAAGGTCAGACGTAGCAGAGGGTCAGGGCAGGCGGCAATGGTTCGTAGTCTGAGACAATGGCAGCAGGTCAGATACACAGGCAAGGCAACTCACAAAACGCTTCCACAGGGTACTAAGACAACAAGATCCAGCAAGGACAGGAAAGGGAAGTGGGTTTATATCAGATTTGGGTGTGCACACAGTAATTGGGCCAGGCACCAATCAATGGTGCGCTGGCCCTTTAAATCTCAGAAGGCCGGCGCGCGCGCGCCCTAGAGCGCAGCGGGGCCGCGTGCGCCGGGAAGGAGCAGGAGGAGGATGGTGAGTAGGATGGGATGCGATCCGCGGACGGAGATGTGCCGCCGCGTGGATCGCATCCCCGCCGGTAACAGAGCAGCGCCCACGGCCAGGGGGGCTGACCGGAGCGCTGCGGGGGGACCGACGCGCGAGCGCTCCGGGAAGGATGGGACACCCGGAGCGCTCGGCGTTACAACAGTGAGATTGGTAAGCCAATAAGCAAACCATAGAGGACGGAAAAATCTGTCTACTATGAATTCAGTGGATAGTTACAGTAAATAAAGTTAACTTACATATAATCAAGTGAACAAGGGTATGTTCACTTGCAAATATTGTGGGGCTGTCTGCTTGAAGAAAGACAGATTTATGTTGTAGAAGCCACTAAAAGAAACCACAGTAGGTTTAGTTTATTTAGGTATGAATAGCATGGCGTGCCTATATCCTCCAAAAATAAGCACACAAAATCAAAAAGTAGAATTGATCAAAAGGAATTGAAGGACCTGGATGTGTTACAGGACGTGTATTGCATTTAAGCAATATTATTGTAGATAAGTATTTAAATATTTAAAGTTGTTCCATATAAAAAAGAAGAAATGGAACATCATGGACAATAGTCTCCATATATACATAGCTGAATCAATGATAAAGATGGAAAAAATAAATAATTACAAGTCCGACAGTTCAAAATAAAGTGGGACAAAAGCCCACTCTAACCTCTAAAAAATATCATATACATTTAGTATAGTCCTTCATTAGTAGTACGGACTAAGGAGTAAGTTATAAGCAAAAAGAGTATGGAATAACGAAAAGGGAAAAGCAAAAATTAGCTAAACCTTACCTATAGATGTCCAGGGCACCAGCTTAGGCTCCACCAGCCCACACTGCTGCAAACAGCGTGTGAGCTGGTTATATACTGTCCGCCATTGCGGTCGGCGTCTGACATCACCGACCGCAATGCGGGCTAAGAGCGCATGACATCAGCCCGTAGGACGCAACACATGCCGAGGACTGCAGGAACCAGAGTGCACCAGGGCATGGGGAGGAGCCGCTCACCGTCACCGCGGGCGGGGCAGACGCAAGCGGACACTCCCCATTGGAACAACCAACCAACAGGGGATGTGCGGACACATCCTCCGATGGAGATGATGAAAGCAGCCGAAGCGGACAGCGTGCCTGTCACCAAGGATAACGCTGCGCTGAAATAGGGTCATCCGTGGAGGATCATAGATGACCCTGGGCGCCCATATGGTCACACCGCACAAATCAAGGGGGAATCATGGCCTGAGTGAGATGGTGGCGCGCAACAGAAACTCTCTCTCATTGATTTATCTATGCACCACAAAAATCCCTTTTGTCCTACCTCCCCTTTATTATAAATTGCCTGGGATGAGGTGCCTATTTTGATGAGTGTTTCACCAATGAATGGACAATCCAAATATGATATGATAAAGTATAACGTTTCTTTACTTTGAATAAAAGGGCACAAAGTTAACACATAACACACATATGTCTGCAGAGCCCTGCAGCAGAAAGTATAATACAGGCGATTGTCCGCCAAGCGCAGCTATCTCTATCTATGCGCCCTTATGGTGCAGCAACAAATTCTACCTACGGATCAGGCCTGATCCAGATTTTAAACTCAGTCTCTAGAAGAACAGTCTCTTCGCATGCAACTTGACTGGTGGTGCACAACAGGAACAGTAATTTGTAATCCAAAGGGTTGAAAAATAAAAGGGGCAAAATGAACCACTCACAGGAGACTACTCAACTCAGTTCCGCCACTAGTCTCCTGTGGGACTGTAAAATAGAACCAGGAGGGCCAAGGCAGTCTCTAGGCCTAATCAATGTACGGCCTATATGAATGAGCAGGTGCTCGCTCACCACTCCGGACGCGATCCCAGTCCGGGACTTCCACCTACTGTGTCTCCGCACACAGTGTCTGCAACAGCCGGGTCTCCGGTCCAACTGATGTCCAAACTCGACAAAGTCAGGTGCCATCCAGACTCCGCAGTGGGGTGAAAGGCTCTCTGGAAAGTTGTGCAAGGCCCTGGCTTCAGGCCCTGCACTGCAGCAGATCCGCACAGGAAGACCTGTTGATTGCAGCGTGGTGTCCAAAGAGGCCGAGCCCAGCCTCGCCCTTTTCTTATATAGCCCCTCCCATGAGTCTCTGCAGTGGCTAAATGCACCCTGGGTGCCGAACGGGGTTCTGTATAGCGTAGACCCAGGGCCTTAAAGGAGACCCCGCTACACACACGACCGTTTATCTCGGCAAAAAAACAGCTGGGAGAGCTTTTTGCCGAGAAAAACGGTCGTGTGTATGGTTTCTCGTTGGGAAAACTGCCGGGAATCTCGACGAGAAAAATAGAGAACCCTCTCTCTATTTTCTTGTCGGGATTCTCGTCGGCCTGTTTCCCGATGAGAAAACCGTGAGTGTGTATGCTTACCTGTCCATGGTAAACCCGCGCATGCTCGATGAGACTTAGACGGATGCGCGGTAGCATACAAGGGTAGTGTAGGGTGTAGCAAGATGGCGGCGACGACATCGAATGTGCCGAGCGCCGGCTCGTCGTAGTCGATGACGTCACTGCGTTCTTGCCATTCAAAAGAACAGCCATTCTTTGAATGGCGCGTGTGTACACAGGGCTTGGCAAGACAAGCTTGCCACGAATCCCGTCGAGAAAACCAATGTTTTTTTTACGACGGGATTCCCGCCCGTGTGTACGAGGCTTCACATTTCAACACTACCACAAAGTTGTGGCAAGTTATCCTTGCTATCTGGGTTTGAGACTGTCCGGTAGTCAGGAATGGAATCAATCAGAGCTGTGAAGAGAGAAGAAAAGGAATCAATCAGAGTTGTACATAGGAAGGAAGTCGTACCTAATTTTTCTCATTGCTATCAAGTTGGGCATCCCATAATTCCTATTCCCATCCAAGTTATTACCCCTAATAAAACATAAAAAACAAAGCTCAAAGACTGTTCCTTGTCTCTGGATGAAAGCTGAAAATGCCTCTTGCTTGACTGTGTAGGAGTGGGGAACTCTGTCATTTGCAACCCCTACGGGTGTTAGTGCTACATAATAATAAAAAAATAAGTTTCACCCTGCAAGGCAATATCATAATGTGCTAGTATGCATACTAGCACATTATGAATGGCTTACCTTAAAATGAAGCTCTCCAGTGGCACGCTGTCACTGCTGCAGAGGCTTCCACCTTCACCCAGTCTTCCTTTCAGTTTCACAGACTCTGGCCGTCTGACTGGCCGAGCCGCAATGACCTCACTCCCGCACATGCGCACAGGAGTCTTGGCCACAGGGCAGAGCTCTGAAGGAACGACACAGGTATGCCGTTCCTTCAGAGCGCATGCACCTGTGACAGAACTGGCTGCTGCTTGGAAGAATATCTCCTAAACGGTGCACGTTTAGGAGATATTAATTTTACCTACAGGTAGGCTTTATTACCATATAAGCTTACCTGTAGGTAAAAATAAAAAAAATTAGTTTACTACCACTTTAAGGGTAACAGCATGAATGCAGATAACAGGCTACTAGGGACCAGTCTTTTGGATAAAAGTTATAATTTTAGTAGTGTGGCAGAGCGAGGCTCTGTCCCAATGAAAAAGGGTTAAAGTGGACACAGAGTCTGCATATCGGCTGAGTGCAAAGCTACAGAGCGTAAATTTAAAAACTGAGAAAACTGTGCTGGCAGTTTTCTTGGATCTTGCTATTTCTACATGGGGCTCTATGGCTTGGAGATCCTTCAGAGTCTTGGGTGGGATGGGATCTCCAACCCTGTGTCCGGGTCTTGTGGACAGCCAGCATGGTGTATTCTCAGGTGCACACAACCAAAATAATGAGGGGCAGAGTGGAGGATGGTGGGGAGTGAGCAGCTTGCTAACTGCAGTGGCTGCTAGTGAGTGTCTCTGTGTGAGGATAAAGGCTGTGTGCGTTGAAGGGCGTTAAAGCTGTGTGCGTCCAAGGATCCAGAAGCTGTGTGCATTAAGGGACTTCAAGCTGTGTGTGTTTAAGAAGCCCAAAGCTGTGTGCATCCAAGACTGTGAGACTGGAAGATCTAGTGGTTTAACCACTTGCCGCCCGCCCTATAGCGGATTGACGGCGGCAAAGTGGTTTCAAAATCCTGACTGGACGTCATATGACATCCTCAGGATTTTGAGCCGCAGCGCGCCCCCGGGGGCGCGCATCGCGGCGATCGTTCCTGCGGGGTGTCAGTCTGACACCCCGCAACACCGATCTAGGTAAAGAGTCTCCGACGGAGACTCTTTACCACGTGATCAGCCGTGTCCAATCACGGCTGATCACAGTGTAAACAGGAAAAGCCGGTCATCGCCGGTCAGACGCGAGTAGAGGAGAGCCGATCGGCTTCTCCTCTGACAGGGGGGGTTTGTGCTGATAGATTATCAGCACAGCCCCCCCCGAGGATGCCCACACTGGACCACCAGGGATGCCAGCACCAGGTATGCCACCCTAGACCACCAGGGATGCCAGTTAGTGCCCCCTAATGGATGCCAATCAGTGCCCACAATGGATGCCAATCAGTGCCCACAATGGGCATCACTGATTGGCATCCATTACAGTACATCAGTGCGGCCTATCAGTGCCCACCCGTGCCACCTATCAGTGCCCATCCATGCACATCCGTGCCACCTATCAGTGCCCATCCATGCCCATCTGTGCTGCCTATCAGTGCCCATCCGTGCCACCTATCAGTGCCCATCCGTGCCGCCTATCAGTGCCCATCCGTGCCGCCTATCAGTGCCCATCTGTGCCGCCTATCCGTGCCACCTATCCGCGCCCATCTGTGCCACCTATCCGTGCCCATCCATGCCATCTATCCGTGCCACCTATCAGTGCCGCATATTAGTGCCCATCATCAGTGTCCATCAATGCCACCTCATCAGTGCCACCTCATCGGTGCCACCTCATCGGTGCCCGTCAGTGCAGCCCCATCAGTGAAGGAGAAAACGTACTTATTTAAAAAGTTTTGTAACTGAAACAAAAAAATACTTTTTTTTTCAAAATTTTCGGTCATTTTTATTTTTTTTTGCAGAAAATAAAGATTCCAGAGGTGATCAAATACCACCAAAAGAAAGCTCTATTTGTGGGGAAAAAATGATACAAATTTAGTTTGGGTAAAGTGTAGCAGGACCGCGCAATTGTCATTCAAAGTGCAACAGCGCAGAAAGCTGAAAATTGGTCTGGGCAGGAAGGTGTATAGCAGGGATTCTCAAACTACGGCCCTCCAGCTGTTGCGGAACTACAATTCCCATGAGGCATTGTAAAACTCTGACATTCACAGACATGACTAGGCATGATGGGAATTGTAGTTCCTGAACACCTGGAGGGCCGTAGTTTGAAGACCCCTGGTGTATAGTTTCCCTGTATGGAAGTGGTTAAGGTATCAGTACCTTAAGCAAGCAGAGGAACTGCTAACAAGAGAGCCAGGTGGCTTGGTATGTTTTCCTTATTTTTGGACTGCTAAATGAAGTTAAACCCCTGCGTGGGAATCCTGAATGGACATTTTGCTTTTGTTTTTTCTGTTTAAATAAACGTGGGCTACCAGGCCCTTAACTAGAATGCCTGTCTGATATGGACTCACTGCATAAAAATGCATCTATCCACTTGAGCTAAAACACCCCAAAATCACAGTAGTAATAACAAAAATAATAAAAATTATAATGATAGCTATAATTTTGCAAAATTATTAATACTATACTTTTGTACACAATAACTATATAACCCTAATACAAACATCTTTACACTCTAGCTTCTTTAAACTTTTTAGTATAAGTACCTACCTCATCTTTGTTATAAGAATTTAGCTAAGGGGAATCTCTGGGATATTTTTTCTGTATAAAGTGGAACTGCAGACACAGACCTGTTGGACCATGTTGGGTGCTACAGCCAGCGCTGTATTTCCAGCCGCTGTGCATATGAGATCTGCAGCTCTCATACACAGAAGGGTTAGTATTGTTTGTTTGCCTGTCCTCTCCCTCTTGGCTATTTACAGAACACTGTATTGTATGTGACTGGTTCATAGAATGGAGCTTGCTGTAGTATCTAGCATTTACAAATTAATGCATTATAGAGTAAAAAGGACCACATTTGACACACCTGACAACACCATCTTTTCCCCAAAGAATTTATATAGATATGTTTGTGCCAGGAGTTCCATTTTAATTCTAGTATCTAGAGTTCAAAGTGAAATAAATCTACATTGCTATGACAGCTAAGCAATGCTTCTTAATGCATAGAGAGGGATCTGTGACTAGTGACTAGAGTTGAGCGAACACCTGGATGTTCGGGTTCGACGGGTTCGGCCGAACTTCGGAAAAAAGTTAGAGTTCGGGACCGAACTTGACCCGAACTTGACCCCGAACCCCATTGAAGTCAATGGGGACCCGAACTTCTGAGGACTAAAATGGCTCTAAGAAAGTAATGGAAAGGGCTAGAGGGCTGCAAAAAACCCCCTTGGAGGTGGGACTTTAAAAGTGACTGAAAACACACAGAAGTATATAAAAAATATAAATTTAATAAATGAGTATAAAAATACAAAAACAATCTAAATATAAAACACATGGATTATGTACAGATCCAGAAGGCTAATTGCATTTGTAGCGGCCTCACCCCATCTCCTTTGTCTAGGGGTATGTCACACGACAGGGTGAGATGCGCTACGGCCCATGTCCTCCCAATAACTGTGGGTGAGGTGAAGGCCAGCACCAGATATTTCCTCGGGCCTATGTGCTTTTATCTAGAATACAGTCCTGCTGTGTCAACACTTCCCTCTGCTCCCATTAACCAGAGTTCCACACACCGATCACCGTCCAACTCTTGTTTTATTGTACATCTCACAATAAACAGTGCTTCAGTAGCCAACTGGTTGCGACTTGATAACATTTTGATACGGGGAATGAGCAGGTCGAGGCACTATCCTGGTTATTAGCTAAACCACTGCGATCTCGCCAGCGGTTACTATAGCATTTAGCTAGAAAGGACTTAGAATCTGAGAGTCTCTACCAGCGACTCAAGAGAACATAGATAGGAGTACCTTCACTGCGCTGCGGCCCCTGTCAAGGGAAGATGTCCCTCCAAGGGAGTTACCAGAGGCCCATCCGTCACTGGGTTGATGCTGCTCCAGACTCTCCAGACGGGTAACCTCCCCGGCCTCCTCACCTCAGACATGGGCCCCATCCACCTCAGGGACCCTCGGATGTCTCCACCCTCGCGGGATTCAGTCGAAGTCACTGGACCCCAGGCCTCCTAGTTTAGTACCTCACCCCATGCTGAAGGTGCCTGGGATGGACTCCAACTCCATTTCGGTCAGGCCTAGGGCGCCTGGGCCGGAATCCAGAACCGCCCGCCCCCAGGCCTAAGGTGCCTGGGCACGTGAAGAAGATCCTCCTGAAGACCTCGTGGTTAGGGCGTCTCCCCCTTTTATCTCCTCCCATCGACACCACGGCAGGTTCCCCGCCCTCGCCGTACCATCTCCAGAAAGGGACAAAAAGGGTAGCACTGTCATGGCAAATCTACCTTGAGCCTCCAGGTACCCCGCCACACAGAGGCCAAAGAGATTATTACACCATCCAATCCTCCACGAACACAAATGGTCCACTATTCCCATACTTACACACCTGGGTGTCCCACCTAAATTTAGAGACCCCGCTACACATTGATGAGGAGAAAATTTTGACATTTATAGTCAGACCCGACATCTGTTTCGGTAAACCCTTCTTCGGGGGATTTGTAGACATAAAAGTCAGAAGTTGTAAAGATTTCCAAAATTGGTTCAACATTCCATGCGTCAACGGGTCACATGCATTGTTATAAACATGGGGCGAGGAAAACAAACATCCCACGGATGGGGGCTCAAATATTGACAGAGTCCAAAGGACTTCAACAAGGGTCCCCAGATAATGACGGACGGCAGAGCTGAGGGAGACTCTACAGGTATTGATGAGTCTATATTCAGTATGGTGAAAGGCCTCCAAGTCAATAAGTAGGAGAGGGAACTTGAAAAAGCTTCACAAATAGAGGGAATCCTCAGTTAAAGAAAGTTGCATCAATTATGCACTACTATAACAATGAAGCAAGAAAAGAGTATCTGTATGAATCCTCAGTATCCAGACAGCTGCCGTGTTCAATGCCACAAGGCATGTGACACGGCAGCTGTCTGGATACTGAGGATTCATACAGATACTCTTTTCTTGAAACTGAAGATTGGGACTGTGTAGACAGTTGCTTCATTGTTATAGTAGTGCATAATTGATGCAACTTTCTTTAACTGAGGATTCCCTCTATTTGTGAAGCTTTTTCAAGTTCCCTCTCCTACTTATTGACTTGGAGGTCTTTCACCGTACTGAATATAGACTCATCAATACCTGTAGAGTCTCCCTCAGCTCTGCCGTCTGTCATTATCTGGGGACCCTTGTTGAAGTCCTTTTGGACTCTGTCAATATTTGAGCCCCCATCCGTCGGGTGTTTGTTTTCCTCGCCCCATGTTTATAACAATGCATGTGACCCGTTGACGCTGTCGGGTCTGACTATAAATGTCAAAATGTTCTCCTCATCAATGCAATTAGCCTTCTGGATCTGTACATAGTCCATGTGTTTTATATTCAGATTGTTTTTGTATTTTTGTACCCTTTTATTAAATTTATATTTTTTATATACATCTGTGTGTTTTCAGTCACTTTTAAAGTCCCACCTCCAAGGGGGTTTTTTGTTTTGTTGGTTAATTTTAATGAACGTGAGCTTGTCCACATTGGCTCTGGACAGGCGGCTGCGCTTGTCTGTGATAACGCCCCCTGCCGTGCTAAATACGCGTTCAGATAATACACTGGCTGCAGGGCAGGCCAGCACCTCCAAGGCATAAAGGGCAAGCTCAGGCCATGTGCACAATTTGGAGACCCAGAAGTTGAAGGGGGCAGACCCGTCATTCACGTGTAGGCGTGTGCACACATACTGCTCCACCATGTTGGTGAAATGCTGCCTCCTGCTAAGACGTTCCATCTCAGCTGGTGGTGCTGGTTGTTGTGGCGTGCTGACAAAGCTTTTCCACATTTCAGCCATGCTAACCCTGCCTTCTGAGGTGCTGGCGGTGCCCCAGCTGCGTTGGCAACCTATTCCTCCTCCTTCGCCTTGTGCTTCCACCGTACCCCCGCTGTCAGGTTGGAATGCCACCAGCAGCGCGTCTACCAGCGTGCGCTTGTACTCGCGCATCTTACGATCCTGCTCCAGTGAGGGAATTAAGGACAGTAGGTTGTCCTTGTAACTGGGATCCAGCAGGGTGGCCACCCAGTAATCAGCACCAGTTAGAATGTGGGCAACTCGGCGGTTGTTGCGGAGACACTGCAGCATGTAATCGCTCATGTGTGCCAGGCTGCCCAGAGGCAACGTAAATCTGTCCTCTGTGGGAGGTGTATCATCTGTGTCCTCTGTATCCCCCCAGCCACGCACCAGTGATGGCCATGAGCTGGTCTGGGTGCCACCCTGCTGTGAACATGGTTCCTCCTCCTCCATCTCCTCCTCCTCATCCTCCACCTCGTCATCCTCTAGAACTGTGCCCTTGCTGCCGGACAATTGTGTACCTGGCGTTTGTTGGTGCAGGAACCCACCCTCGTAGCCACTTGTGAAAGACTGCCCTGAAAGCCTTTGAAATGATCCCGGTTCCTCCTCCTCCTCCTGTGCCACATCCTCTTCCATCATCGCCCAAAGCGTTTTTTCAAGGAGGCATAGAACTGGGATAGTAATGCTGAGAATGGCGTCATCGGCACTGGCCATGTTGGTGGAGTACATGAAACAGTGCAACAAGGCACACAGGTCTCGCATGGAGGCTCAGTTATTGGTGGTGAAGTGGTGCTGTTCCGCAGAGCAACTCACGCGTGATTGCTGCAGCTGAAACTCCACTATCGCCTGCTGCTGCTTGCACAGTCTGGCCAGCATGTGCAAGGTGGAGTTCCACGTTGTGGGCACGTCACATATGAGGCGGTGAGCGGGAAGGCCGAAGTTACGCTGCAGCGCTGACAGGCGAGCAGCAGCAGGGTGAGAACGCCGAAAGTGCGCACAGACGGCCCGCATTTTCTGCAGCAGCTCTGGCATATTGGGGTAATTTTTCAGGAACCTCTGGACCACCAAGTTCAGCACATGCGCCAGGCAAGGGATGTGCGCCAGGCAAGGGGTGTGCGTCAGGCAAGGGATGTGCGTCAAACCGGCTAGGCCCAGAGCTGCTACGAGATTTTGCCCATTATCGCACACCACCAGGCCGGGCTTGAGGCTCACTGCAACCAACCACTCATCGGTATGTTGTTCCATGTCCCTCTACAACTCCTGCGCGGTGTGGGGTTTTTCCCCCAAACAGGAAAGTTTTAAAACTGCCTGCTGTCGTTTACCCCTGGCTGTGCTGAAGTTGGTGGTGAAGGTGTTACGCTGACCGGATGAGGAGGCGGTAGAGGACAAACTGAAGCGCCCTGCAATCCTCAGTGGTGGAAGGACATGCGCCAAACTGCTATCTGCCTTAGGCCCAGCCGCCACTGCATTTACCCAGTGTGCTGTTAGGAAGATATAACGTCCCTGACCGTGCTTACTGGTCCACACATCCATAGTTAGGTGGACCTTGCCACAGATGGCGTTACCCAGTGCACACCTGATTTTGTCCCCCACGTGGTTGTGCAGGGAAGGGATGGCTCGCCTGGAAAAGTAGTGGCGGCTGGGCACGACGTACTGTGGGACAGCCAATGCCATCAGGCTTTTAAAACTCTGCATCTCCACCAGACGGAATGACAGCATTTCAAAGGCGAGGAATTTTGAAATGCTGGCAATTAGGGCCAGGGATCGCGGGTGGCAAGGGGGGTACTTCCTCTTCCGCTCCAGTGTTTGGGAGATAGGGAGCTGAACGCTTCCATGGGACATTGTGGAGATGGTTGGTGACCCAGGTGGTAGTGTTGCTGGCAGATGCTCTGTTTGCGGGTTGGCAGGTGCTACTGTCACTACAGAGGTGGATGAAGAGGCAGAGACTGCAGCAGAAGAGGAAGCAGGAGGAGCCAGAGACCTTTTCTTTGTTTTTGAGGTGTCTACTCCACTGCAGCTCGTGCTTTGCACTTAGATGCCTGGTCATGCAGGTTGTGCTCAGGTTGAGAACGTTTATGCCTCGCTTCAGGCTCTGATGGCACAGGGTGCAAACCACTCGTGTCTTGTCATCAGCACATTGTCTGAAGAACTGCCACGCTAGGGAACTCCTTGGACCTGGCTTTGGTGTGCTCGGTCCCTTGCTGCGTTGGTCAGTAGCAGACGTACTGTCTAGGGGACGGACGCTCCGCTGTTGCACCCTGCTCCCTCTTCTGCTGTGCTGGTGGCTGTGTGCGACCACCGCCTCTTCCTCCGAACTACACTGGTCACCTGCATAATGTTGATTCCTTGTGGGGTCGAGGACCTCATCGTCCTCCACATCATCTTCCACCCAGTCTTCACCCCTGTCCTCCTTGTCGGTCTGCACAATTGCGAAAGCAGCAGCAGTTGGCACCTGTGTTTCGTCATCATCCGAGACATGCTGCGATGGTCCTCCCATGTACTCATCATGAAACATAAGTGGTTGGGCATCGGTGCACTCAATCTCTTCCACTTCTGGGGCAGGGCTAGGTGGATGGCCCTGGGAAACCCTGCTAACAGAGTCATTGAAAAGCAGAAGAGACTGCTGCATGATTTGAGGCTCAGACTGCATGGCTGATTTGCAAGGGGGTGAGGTGAAAGACTGATGGACATCGGCTGCAGGTGCCAACTCTGATCTTTCATCAGAAGACTGGGTGGGAGACAATGTGAAGGAACCGGAGGCACTGTCAGCAACCCAATCTACTATCGCCTGTACTTGTCCTGGCCTCAACATTTGTACAGCCTCATTAGGCACGACAAAATACTGCTGCAGGCTCTGTCGCCTACTCGCACCTGAGGAAGGTGTTTCACTTGTGCGTGTAGCTGGCACAGATCGACCACGTCCTCTCCCTTCAACAGGAGCTCCACCAGCAGCACCACGACCGGGGCCACGTCCCTTTGACATTCTCCTCATATTTTCCAAATTTAGGATCTTGCCCTGAATGGGTGTTTTTGGAAGAGCAGAATACACCCACAGTATGTAAACGGTGTATCTCACACCTACAGAACTGCAGAAAATGCTATTCAAAAATAAGGTTTTGGTCCTAAAATTTTTTTTTGTAGAATAGCACAATAGAAGAAAAATATATAAATTGTTTATCTCACACACCTCCAGATATGCAGAAAACACTGCAAAATATTTTTTGTGGCCCTAAATGGGTGTTTTTGGGAGAGCAGAATACACCCACAGTATGTAAACGGTGTATCTCACACCTACAGAACTGCAGAAAATGCTATTAAAAAAAAAATGTTTTTGTCCTAAAATTATTGAATGCAGCTTGTACCTTACTTTGTAATTACTGCTAAAATAACACATTATTTAGATAAGTAGAGATAAAATTATATTACCTATCATCCTGTGAATCATGTCTGGATTCTCTTGACTCCCACAAAGCATTAAAACATACTGAAAAGTATCTCAGGAGCTTAGAATGCTGTTTTTCTTGTGCTTTATTTGTTAAAGGAACCTGCCAATATCTCACCAAGAGGTTGGCTATATATCTCAGAGTCCAATCTGTCCCTGCATTAAGATTGCATAAAACTTTGAAACCTCTTTAAACTTCCAGAATTTGTTGAAAAATCTAAGTGAATCTTTTGGCCATAACACTCACATTTGGATTCCTTCTACACTCAAAGGCAGACCTGGATGAATTGCAGCCCCAGGGCCACATTCAGCCTTTTGGCTGTCCTATTACAGCCCATGATGCCTCCACTGTATTTATCCCTGTGTAGCGCTACCCCTGCAGGAGCTGCTAATAGATTTGGGTCCTCTGTTTGTCACTGAGCCCAGGGTAGAGCACACCCCTACTGACACCACCACAATGCCTTGGCCAGGTAGTCTCCTGGTTAGGGATGAGCCGAACACCCCCCCCCCCCCCCGGTTTGGTTTGCACCAGAACCTGCGAATGGACCGAAAGTTTGCGCAAACTTTAGAACCCCGTTAAAGTCTATGGGACTCGAATGTTCAAAATCAAAAGTGCTAGTTATAAAGGCTAAATATGCAAGTTATTGTCCTAAAAAGGGTTTGGGGACCTGGGTCCTGCCCCAGGGTACATGTATCAATGCAAAAAAGTTTTAAAAACTGCCGGAGTAGTGATTTTAATGATGCTTAAAGTGAAAAAAAAAAAAGGGAAATATTCCTTTAAATATCGTACCTGGGAGGTGTCTATAGTATGCCTGTGAAGTGGGACGTGTTTCCCGTGTTTAGAACTGTCCCTGCACAAAATGACATTTTTAAAGGAAAAAAAGTCATTTAAAACTGCTTGCAGCTTTATTGTAATGTCTGGTCCCGGCAATACGGATGAAAATCATTGAGAAAAATGGCATGGGTACCCCCCCCCCCAGCTCATTACCAGCCCCTTTGGGTCTTGTATGGATATTAAGGGGAACCCCGCACCCAGGCCCTATATACTCTGAACAGCAGTATACAGGCGGTGCAAACAAGACAGGGAATTTTGAACTGGTACATTTTTAAAGTGTAGCTCCAGACAAAAAAAATGATTTTTAAGCTTTTTGGAAAACATAGGGAAGGGTTATCATCTCTGTAACATTTGTTTTGCTGTCTGTGCACCTCTTCAGAACATTTCACCTCACTTTCTGTCCCAATGACAAAATTATTTAGAAAATTTGGGGTTTTTAGTGAAACAAGGATTGGTGATAAAGCATCAGTGGAGAGAAGACACCTTTTTCCCATATTAACTTTTACAGGAGAGAATTTCCCTTCCTAGGGGTAGATTTCCTTTCACTTCCTGTTGTCTCCTTCTGTTTGCAAGTAGGAGTTGTTTGTAAGTTGGATATTTGAAAGTAGGGGCTAGGGATGAGCTTCGAGTTCGAGTCGAACTCATGTTCGACTCAAACATTGCCTGTTCGCCCGTTCGCCGAACAACGAACAATTTGGGGTGTTCGCGGCAAATTCGAAAAGTCTATGGGAGAAATCTAAAGTGCTAATTATAAAGGCTTATATGCAAGTTATTGTCCTAAAAAGTGTTTGGGGACCTGGGTCCTGCCCCAGGGGACATGTATCAATGCAAAAAAAAGTTTTAAAAACGGCCGTTTTTTTAGGAGCAGTGATTTTAATAATGCTTAAAATGAAAAAATAAAAGTGAAATATTCCTTTAACCACTTCAATACCATGCACTTATGCACCTTCCCGCCCAGACCAATTTTCAGCTTTCAGTACTCTCACACTTTGAATGACAATTACTTAGTCATGCTACACTGTATCCAAACAAAATTTTTATCATTTTCTTCTCACAAATAGAGCTTTCTTTTGGTGGTATTTAATCGCCACTGGGTTTTTTATTTTTTGCGATATAAGCAAAAAAACAGCAATTAAAAAAAAAAAAAACACTTTTTTTTAGTTTCTATTGTAAAATTTTGCAAATAAGTAATTTTTCTTCATAAATTTGTGCCAAAATGTATACTGCTACATATCTTTGGTAAAATGAACCCAAATTAGTGTATATTATTTGGTCTTTGTGAAAGTTATAGAGTCTACAAACTATGGTGGCAATCACTGAAAATTTATCACATCTGATCACGCCTGATGTACTGAAGGCATATCTCATTTCTTGAGACACTAACAAGCGAGGAAAGTACAAATACCCCAAAATTACCCCTTTTTGGAAAGTAGACAGTCCAAGGTATTTACTAAGAGGCGTGGTGAGTTTTTTGAAGTTGTATTTTTTTCCCACAATTCTTGGGAAAATTTAATTTTTTTTTTTTTTTTTTTACACAAACTGGTCATATTAACAGTTTTTTTCTCTCACACAGCATATGCATAATTGCAACTACACCCCAAAATACATTCTGCTACTCCTCCTGAGTGTAGCGATACCACATGTGTGAGACTTTTACACAGCCTGGCCACATACAGAGGCCCAACATTGAAGTAGCACTTTCAGGCGTTCTACAAGCATAAATCGCACATATCCTTTCTCAACCACCTATTACACTTTTGAAGGCCCCGGAGCACCAGGACAATGGAATTTTCCACAAAATGACCCCATTTTGGAAAGCACACACCCCAACGTATAATCTATGAAGCATTATGAGTCTTTTGAACGGTTCATTTTTTTCCAGAAGGTTTTGGAAAATGTGGAGAAAAAATGAAAATGCATTTTTTTTACACAAAGTTGTCCATTTATAAGATATTTCTAACGCATAGCATATACATAGCAAAAATGACACCCCAAAATGCATTCTGCTACTCCTCCTAAGTATAGCGATACCACATGTGTGAGACTTTTACACAGCCTGGCCATATACAGAGGCCCAACATTGAAGTAGCATTTTCAGGCGTTCTACAAGCATAAATCGCACATATCCTTTCTCAACCACCTATTACAATTTTGAAGGCCCTGGAGCACCAGGACAATAGAATTTTCCACAAAATGACCCCATTTTGGAAAGCACACACCCCAACGTATAATCTATGAAGCATTATGAGTCTTTTGAACGGTTCATTTTTTTCCAGAAGGTTTTGGAAAATGTGGAGAAAAAATGAAAATGCATTTTTTTTTACACAAAGTTGTCCATTTATAAGATATTTCTAACGCATAGCATATACATAGCAAAAATAACACCCCAAAATGCATTCTTCTACTCCTCCTGAGTATAGCGATACCACATGTGTGAGACTTTTACACAGCCTGGCCATATACAGAGGCCCAACATTGAAGTAGCACTTTCAGGCGTTCTACAAGCATAAATCGCACATATCCTTTCTCAACCACCTATTACAATTTTGAAGGCCCTGGAGCACCAGGACAATAGAATTTTCCACAAAATGACCCCATTTTGAAAAGCACACACCCCAACGTATAATCTATGAAGCATTATGAGTCTTTTGAACGGTTCATTTTTTTCCAGAAGGTTTTGGAAAATGTGGAGAAAAAATGAAAATGCATTTTTTTTACACAAAGTTGTCAATTTATAAGATATTTCTAACGCATAGCATATACATAGCAAAAATAACACCCCAAAATGCATTCTGCTACTCCTCCTGAGTATAGCGATACCACATGTGTGAGACTTTTACACAGCCTGGCCATATACAGAGGCCCAACATTGAAGTAGCACTTTCAGGCGTTCTACAAGCATAAATCGCACATATCCTTTCTCAACCACCTATTACAATTTTGAAGGCCCTGGAGCACCAGGACAATAGAATTTTCCACAAAATGACCCAATTTTTGAAAGCACACACCCCAACGTATAATCTATGAGGCATTATGAGTCTTTTGAACGGTTCATTTTTTTCCAGAAGGTTTTGGAAAATGTGGAGAAAAAATTAAAATGCATTTTTTTTACACAAAGTTGTCAATTTATAAGATATTTCTAACACATAATATGTACATAGCAAAAATTACACCCCAAAATGCATTCTGCTACTCCTCCTGAGTATGGCGATACCACATGTTTGAGACTTTTACACAGCCTGGCCACATACAGAGGCCCAACATTGAAGTAGCACCTCCAGGCATTCTAGCAGCATTAATTGCACATATCATTTTCTGACTACCGATCACATTTTTGAAGGCCCTTCATATATCTAACACATAGCAGGTACATACCAAATAACAAAAGATTACCTGTGGTTTTAGAAGTGCAGTGGTCCACAGAGGAGAGCATCGGTCCAGGCAGCAGGCAAGGATGAGGTCAGCGACAGCAAAAGCAATCATCCAGGCAGCAGGCAGGAATACTGTCCATAGTTCGCACAGGCAGAGATACTGTCAGCACAGCCAGAGCACAGCCAAAGCACAGGTCCAGGTAGCAGGCAGAGGTGTCCCGGCAGAAATGCTGTCCAAAGTCAGTAGAGGCAGCAGGCAGATATATGGTCAACACAGCCAAAGTATTGGTCCAAGCAGCAGGAAGAAACATGGTCCATAATGTCATGGGTCATTACAGGCAGTAATATGGTCAGCACAGCCAAATTATTGGTCCAGGCAGCAGGAAGGACCATCAAGCTTAGGGCCAGGGGGACAGGGGTAGAGGCTTCTCCCACCCAAATCGCTTTGAAGCCTCCGGGCAACCAGACCCTGTTCTTGGAGCACAGAAAACGAAAAACTGGTTTTCTCTACTCAGAACGCTATTCTGAAGCCCCTCACATATGTGAGACCCCTGTGTACTAAAAGTAGATGGCCAAAAGATCAGTCCAAGTGGCAGGCAAAAACATGGTCGATTAACAGGCCAAGGTCGGTACACGTGGAAGTCAGAAACGTGGTTTAAATCGGCAGGCAGAGGCATCGTCGGTAAACAGGCCAGGGTCAGTTAATTAACATGGAAGGTAGTTAGTAACATGGTAGCAGGCCAATAGGGAAATGGCAGTCTGTTAATAATAAGGGGAACTAATGGATGTATGATAATTTTTGAAGCAATTTCCGATGCACAGGCCAGGTTGGGAGGGACAATCGGGACAATAATAGCTGGTGTCTCTTCTTACTCCTCCTCTGCTGCATACACGGCATTTCTTTTGGCGTCTTCTTCCAGATTCTGTGGGGGGGATGCTAAAGGGATAGTGTCGCTCGTGAAGCCGACTCACACTATCAGAGCGAATGCTT
Organism: Rana muscosa; assembly: GCA_029206835.1. Taxonomy (NCBI): domain Eukaryota; kingdom Metazoa; phylum Chordata; class Amphibia; order Anura; family Ranidae; genus Rana; species Rana muscosa. The sequence continues at coordinate 45,700,817 of CM055127.1, forward strand.
CCTGGGGCGGGATCTTGTTGGTAAATGAGGGCATCGATGATATCTTCGATATATTGGAGGTAGTGGAGTCGGTGATTTTGAGTTGCTTTTTGGTAGCAGACAAACAAATTAAAAAGGGCCATGTGAAACAGGTGAAACGCAACTTTTTTGTGCCAATAATGGGACTTTCTGGTTGATAAGTAGGGCTGTAGCATCTGGTCGTTTAAATCCACCCCCCCCCCATGTACAAATTGTAGTCGTGGACACATTCAGGCTTTACAATGGAGCCGCGTCTTCTTGGGATCTCCACCATGGTGTCATTGTGGATCGTAGAGAGGATGTGGACATCTTTCTTGTCCCTCCACTTCATGGCCAACACCTCCTCGTTCCTCATGGATGCCGATTCTCCAGGTCGCAATTTTTTTGTCAATAAATTTTGTGGGAATTTCTTCCGTTTTTTTTTTAAGGTACCGCAGGCCGGGGTTTGTTTACTGTAAAGGTGGCGAAAAAGGGGCAGGCTGGTATAATAATTATCAACATATAAATGGTAACCTTTTCCGAACAGGGGGTATGCCAACTCCCAGACAATTTTCCCACTGGTTCCAATATATGTGGGGCAATCACGGGGCTGGAGCTGGGAGTCTTTGCCTTCGTAGATCCTGAATTTGCAGACGTATCCAGTGGCTCGATCACATAATTTATTTAATTTTAACCCATACCTGGCTCTCTTGCTTGGTATGTACTGCTTGAACTGCAGTCGGCCGGTGAAATGTACGAGGGACTCGTCCACACAAATTTTTTGGTCTGGGATGAAAACTTCTTCAAATCGCTGGGAAAAGGCATTGATTAGGGGGCGTATCTTGTACAATTTGTCGTAGTTGGGATGATCTCGGGGAGGGCACTGTGAATTGTCATTGAAGTGGAGAAAGCGCATAATCATGTCGTATCTTTTCCTGGACATGACAGCGGAATATATGGGCATGTGTTGGATGGGGCGTTTGGACCAATATGAATGGACTTCGTTCTTTTTTGTAAGCCCCATATTGAACATAAGGCCCAAAAATAATTTAAATTCCTCCAATGTTAGACGCCGCCACTGGAACATGCGGGCGTAGGAAGAATCGGGGTTGGCAGCAATAAATTGGGATGCATACAGATTCGTTTGATCCACTATATTCTGCAGCAAATCTTGTGGGAAAAATAAACAAAAATAATCAAATTTAGAAAAATTTGTAGTGTCGGGCTGCACACCTGGCTGTGCGGTGAAAGGGGGGATGATAGCGGATCCTGAGTTGGCAGGCAACCATAAGGGGTTTGCCAGGGCATCGGGAAGGTAGGATTGGGGCTGGATTCTTCGGGTTGGGCGTGCATTTCCATTGCTTGTACTGGGCTCCTCTTCCTGGGGTATGGCGCTGCTGGTGGTGGGCAGTTCTCCTGATCTTGGTGCTGATCTTGGTGCTGATCTTGGTGCCGATCGCATTCTTTTGGGAGGGACGGTTTCCTCCGGGGACTCGGACTCTGAGCCACTATCCTCCACTGGCTCGTATTCCGAACCAGAATCGGATAATGGGAGCTCCCCGCTGCTCTCATCATCCGACATGGGAAGAATGGCATATGCCTCCTCAGGTGTGTAAACCCTTTGGGACATTATGGCAGTGCTTATTGGTGGGCCTGTGTAATGGTACTGCTGGTGGTAGTGGTGGCGGTCTGTGTGGTAGTACCGATGGAGGTATTAGTGGTGGGCCTGTGTGGTGGTACCGATGGCGGTATGGGTGGTGGTGGTACCAATGGCGGTACAGGTGGTGGTGGTACCGATGGCGGTACGGGTGGTGGTGGTGGCGGCGGTACCGATGGCGGTACAGGTGGCGGTACGGGTGGTGGTGGTAGCGATGGTGGTATGGGTGGTGGTGGTACCGATGGCGGTACGGGTGGTGGTGGTACCGATGGCGGTACAGGTGGTGGTGGTACGGGTGGTGATGGTACCGATGGCGGTACAGGTGGTGGTACAGGTGGTGGTGGCACTACCGACGGTGGTACGGGTGGTGGTACTGGTGGTGGTACCGATGGCGGCACTAGTGGTGATACTGGTAGCGGGCCTGTGTGGCAGTATAGATGCTGGGCCTGGTGGCGGTACTGGTGGTGGTACTGGTACCGATGGCGGTACTGGTAGCCTGTGTGGCGGTGCCAATGGCGGTACCGATGGAGGTGGGCCTGTGACAGATGATTGACAGATGGGCTGATTGATTGACAGATGGGCTGATTGATTGATTGACAGATGGGTTGATTGATTGACAGATGGGGTGATTGATTGACAGGTGGGGTGATTGATTGACAGATGGGCTGATTGATTGACAGATGGGCTGATTGATCGACAGATGGGCTGATTGACAGATGGGCTGATTGACAGATGGGCTGATTGACAGATGGGCTGATTGATGTGCTGGGCTGTGTGACAGGTCCTCTTTATGGGGGGGGGGCGTGTTGTGCACTGTAAACTTATGTAGACAAACTACACTGAGCTAACTTACTGATCTCTTCTCTCTCCTCACAGATCGGTGTGTGAGGAGAGAGCAGGGATCAGGTAGTAACTCCTGTGGAGTTTGTTTACATTTGTGACCGGCTGTGATTGGACACAACCGGTCACGTGGTAAACAGCCAATTCATTGGCTGTTTACTCTGATCGGGGACGCGCTGTGTCCAAGGGACACTCGCCTTCCCCGATCCCCGCTCTGCAAGCCTGTGGCGGCGCGCACGGAGAGCGCCGCCGAGTTTGTTTTGACAGGTGATCGGCTGTGACTTTGACACAGCCGATCACATGGTAAACAGCCAATGAAATTGGCTGTTTACCGTGATCGGGGAAGCGCTGTTTCTGAGGGACACATGCCGTCCCCGATCACCGCGCTGCGCGCCCCGCGGGCGCGCGCAAGGCATTATCCTGCAGGACGTCATATGACGTCCAGTATCGATATTGCAACCACTTCCCGGACGTCAATTCGCTATTGACTGGGCGGGAAGTGGTTAAATTTCGTACCTGGGGGGTGTGTATGATATGCATGTAAAGTGGAGCATGTTTCCTGTGCTTAGAACTGTCCCTGCACAAAGTGTCATTTTTGAAGGAAAAAAAGTCATCTAAAACTCACTCGCGGCTATTAATGAATTGTCGGCTTTTATCAATATATAGAAAAGTCATTGATAAAAAATAAATAAAAAAAAAGCGTGGGGGTTCCCCCAAATTCAATCACCAGGCCCTTTAGGTCTGGAATGGATATTAAGGCGAACCCCGCTGCAAATTTTAAAAAAAATGGCGTGGGGTTCCCCCTAAATATCCAAACCAGGCCCTTGAGATCTGGCATGGATTTTAAGAGGAACTCCACCCCAAATTTAAAAAAAAATGGCGTGGAGTCCCCCCAAAAATCCATAACAGACCCTTATCCGAGCATGCAACCTGGCCGGCCACAGGGGAAGAGGGGGGGACGAGAGAGTGCCCCCCCCCTCCTGAACCGTACCAGGCCACATGCCCTCAACATGGGGAGGATGTCCCCATGTTGATGGGGACAAGGGCCTCATCCCCACAACCCTTGCCCGGTGGTTGTGGGGGTCTGTGGGCGGGGGGCTTATCGGAATCTGGAAGACCCCTTTAACAAAGGGGACCCCCAGATCCCAGTCCCCCCCTATGTGAATTGGTAAGGGGTACATTGTACCCCTACCATTTCACGAAGAAAGTGTCAAAAACATGTAAATAAAAACACACAAACACCTTGAAAAAGTCCTTTATTAAAAAAACAGGATAGTCACTCAGCATCAGCATAGGCAGTCTCGAAGGGATCTGACATTTCAAAAAAAATTACTCGGTTACTTCAGCATCAGGTGCTTGGTAGCTGGCGGTGATCCAAGACTGATTAATTTTTATGAAGGTCAGTCGATCGACCGAGTCGGTGGACAGATGCACCATGTGATTGGTTACAAAGCCTCCAGCAGCACTGAATGTGCGTTCGAAAGAACGCTGGATGCAGGACAGGCCAGTAACTCAATTGCATACTGTGCAAGCTCTGGCCAGTGATCCATCCTCAAGACCCAGTAACCCAGAAGATTTTCGGTGGGAAAGGTGTCCAAGTCTGATCTTGCCCCTAGGTATTCCTGCACCATGTAAAACAGACGGTGGCGATGGTTGCTGGAACCAATCATACCTCGGGCCTGGGGACTAAAAAATTGTCTGACGCATCGGTAAGACGGCCACCTTCTTCACCGCTCCGTCTGTGACTGACCGAAGTCTCAGCAACACGTTGTCCAGGACCAGGAATTTGTAACTTCCCAGTCTCTGGGAACGCGTTGCACAGACCTTTATGCAAGGCCTCCCGAAGATGTTTCATCCTCTTCTCCCTCTGCGACGCCAAGATAAGGTCCGCAACCTTACCCTTGTAACGTGGATCAAGGAGGGTTGCCAGCCAGTAATGATTCCTCTCCTTGATAGCACGAATACAAGGATCCTTCTGCAGGCTTTGCAGGATCAGGGAGACCATGCAGCGTAGGTTTGCTGAGGCATTCGGTCCGGAGTCCTCTGGGTCACTCAGGACGACATGATCCGCAGCCACCTCCTCCCAGCCACGTACAAGTCCATGGGTTTCTTGAGACTGTAATTGATCCCTTGAAGACTGCTGCTGATGCTGAGTGATTGGCTCCACCTCCATGCTGACACAATCCTCCTCCTCCTCCCCCTCTTCCTGTGTGATAGGCGGGCCAGCAGGAACACTGTCTGGATAAAGGGGGCCTTGAGAGTTAAGGAAGTCCTCCTCTTCCTCCCTCTGTTCTGCCTCAAGTGCCCTGTTCATTATTCCATGCAGCGTGTGCTCCAACAGGTGGACAAGAGGGACAGTGTCACTGATGCATGCACTATCACTGCTCACCATCCTCGTGGCCTCCTCAAATGGTGACAGGACAGTGCATGCATCCCTGATCATGGCCCACTGGCGTGGGGGAAAAAACCAAGCTCCCCTGACCCTGTCCTGGTGCCATATTGCAACAGATACTCATTGATGGCCCTCTGCTGCGTGTGCAGCCACTGCAGCATTGCCAACGTAGAGTTCCACCTGGTGGGCATGTCACAGATTAGGCGGTTCTTGGGCAGGTCGTATTCCTTTTGGAGGTCAGCCAGCCGAGCACTGGCATTATATGACAGGCGGAAATGCCCACAGAGTTTCCTGGCCTGCTTCAGGACATCCTGTAAGCCCAAGAACCACTGCACCACCAAGTTAAAGACGTGAGCCAAACAGGGCGCATGGGTCAGTTGTCCCTGTCGGAGGGCGGAGAGGAGTTTGGTGCCATTGTCGCAAACCACCTTTCCTGGCTTAAGCTGGTGTTTCGTCAACCACCTCTGAGCCTGCCCCTGCAGAGCTGACATAATCTCTGCCCCAGTGTGGCTCCTGTCCCCCAAGCACAGCAGCTCAAGCACCGCATGGCATCATTTGGCCTGTGTACTTGCGTAGCCCCTTGAACGCCTACGAAGCACCGCTGGTTCCGAGGACAAAGCACAGGAAGAGGCCATGGAGGAAGAAGAATAGGAGGGGGTGGAGGAGAGAGGTGTGTCAGAATCACCAGTAGTAGCATTTTGGAGGCGTGGTGGCGGAACAACCTCCAACACTACTGCACCTTGTCCTGCATCCTTCCCAGCTGCCATCAGAGTCACCCAATGCGCCGTGAAAGATAGGTAACGTCCCTGTCCATGCCTGCTGGACCATGAGTTAGCGGTAATATGCACCTTACTGCTGACCACCCTGTCCAGCGAGGCCAAGACATTGCCTTCCACATGCCCGTAGAGAGCATGAGAAAAAGTGGCGTTTGGGAACCTGCCATTGAGGAACCGCACATTCCACAAACTCACGGAAGGGGGCAGAGTCTACCAACTGAAAAGGTAGCAGTTGAAGTGCTAGCAATTTAGCCAAGCTAGCATTCAACCGCTGGGCATGTGGATGGCTGGGAGCGAACTTCTTTCGGTGGTGCAGCAGCTTGGGCAGGGAAATTTGCCTGGTACAATCTGATGTCGGTTTACCGATAGCAGATTGCCCGCAAGTACTTGGCTGTGACACATCTAATTCTACACCTTCATTCCTCTCAGTGCAGGTTTCAGAGAAGACTGAAGGTATAGTGGGGTTGGAGATCCCAGCTGATGAGGAGCAAGGAGAGGTCCACTTTGTTCTTTGGTGTGGGTCTTTTAGGTGTGATTGTCAACGAACTGCATGGCAGGTCGACATATGTCTGATCAAGCATGTGATGCCCAAGCGGGTGATGTTTTGGCCACGCGAGATACGCCTGAGACATAAGTTGCAAATAGCAGCACTGCGATCTGATGCACTCGTCTCAAAAAAGGCCCACACCAAAGAACCTTTGGAATAACGCGCAGAGACAGCAGCGGCCTGCACATGCGGAGCTCTGCGGTGTGATGCAGTCAGTGTGCCGCCCTTAAGCTGGCCCCTGGAGGGCATCCTGCCTCGTTGGAGATGTGCCTCCTCCTCCTCTCTCCTATCAGGCACCCACGTGGAGTCAGTGACCTCATCATCCCCTCCCTCCTCATCACTGGAGAAAACCTGGCAGTATGCTGCAGCTGGGGGAACATGACTGCCAGATTGCTGTCCTTGTTGGGCACCCCCTCTCTCTGGGCTCACGTTACTATCCCCTCTCTCTGGGCTCACGTTACTGCCTTCCTCTAGCTGGGTTCCATCATCGGAGCCTTCAAAACGCTGGGCATCCTCCCGGAGCATGTACCCAACACTGTGGTAAAACAGTTCGGTGGATTCCTCAGGAGGACATGGTGGGGCTAGGGAAGGAGTGACTGATGCCATTGAGCCGAGAGAAGTGGCCACATTGGCAGCTGCTTTGCCAGACAAAGTACCCTGAGCCTGGGTGAGAGAGGATGAGGAGGAGGAGGACGGCTTGGTCATCCACTCTACCAAGTCTTCGGCATGTTGCGGCTCAACATGGTCAGCTGCCGAAAAGAAGGACAAGCGTGTCCCACGGCCACGTGCTGATGAGGATGCACCGTGTCCACAACCAGCACTGTTGCCTCTAGACACAGAGCCTGCTTTCCCTCTTTTATTGGCTCGTGACTGTCTGCCTCTCCTTGTTTGCCTTCCAGACATACTAATGGCCTGCAGTGAGATGTAGCTGCACAAAGGTGGGATATATATATATCTATACTGATTATACTGCAGCTAGCAGAATCAACTGCCTGCTGTGGTATTAGTATGAGAACACCAGCAATTGTCTTCAGTTAGTTTTAGGTGCACACTGTGCAGAGGACACAGTACACTAACTGAAAATACTTGCAGCTCCCTGCCTGTGGTATAAGTATGAGAACACCACCAATTGTATTCAGGTACCTTTAGGTGCACGCTGTGCAAAGAACACAGTACACTAAATGAAATTAATGAAGCTCCCTGCCTGTGGTATTAGTATGAGAACACCACCAATTGTATTCAGGTACCTTTAGGTGCACGCTGTGCAAAGGACACTGTACACTAAGTGAAAATAAAGCAGCTCCCTGCCTGTGGTATTGGTATGAGAACACCACCAATTGTATTCAGGTACCTTTAGGTGCACGCTGTGCAAAGGACACAGTACACTAAGTGAAAATAATGCAGGTCCCTGCCTGTGGTATTATTATGAGAACAGCAATTGTATTCAGGTAACTTTAGGTGCACGCTGTGCAAAGGACACAGTACACTAAGTGAAAATACTGCAGCTAGCAAAATCACCTGCCTGCCTGTCAGTATAGAGAATAACAGGAATGGATCTAGCCAAACTGAATACAGTGTGTAAATATATATACAACACCTAGGATGCATATATATCCTCTACACACTGTAACTGCAGCTAACTGACTCGCCTGCCTGCTCTATCTAACTCAAATCACATTACACTGTCTCTCTCTCTCTGTCTTCTAAGTTAACCAACGCTGCAACACACTACACAAGGCCGCCACGCCGGCGGCCTTATATAGTGTGGGGCATGTACCTACTCCTCTCACCCATGATTGGCCAAAGCCACCCTGGCTTTGGCTAATTACTGCTCTTTGTACTTACGGCGCTGTGATTGGCCAAGCATGCGGGTCATAGTGCATGCTTGGCCAATCATCAGCCAGCAATGCACTGCGATGCCGCAGTGAATTATGGGCCGTGACGCGCCCCTCGAATTTGGCGCGAGAGGCCCATAATGTTCGAAATTCGGCGAACAGGCGATGTTCGAGTCGAACATGGGTTCGACTCGAACTCACAGCTCATCCCTACTCCTGGTTGTCACACAAAGAAAAATATGCACACACTTGTAAAAAAAAAAATATTAAGTTGTATTAAATGAAAGAATAGTATGGCATACAACATAATATTGGCAATACAGTCAACAGGAACTATCGGTAGAGGTAGGTAATACAGCAAAAGAATAATGAAACACAATACAGTACCCCTTCAGAACACGCCCATCCATCCTGCAGGACTGAAGATAAAAGATATAGACAATAACTATGAGACTTATAGACCTTCAATCAGAAGAAACTACGTTTTTAGGCTTTAGGAAGGTTGTCAAAGCTAACACCCACTAATAAACCATAAGTAAATGCTGGATTAGTCAGCTGGCTAGTTGGGACCCATAAGTTGGTGCACAATAAGGGACGCAGTCTCGTTAAGAAGTAAACTGAATAATCTTTACAGATGGTAAAGTAGTCAGAAGAGTTCCTCTTTAATGTTGAAGTTGGTGGGAAAAATCACTTTAAGAATATTGAATGATAGAAAAAAGTTACTTTAGTAGAAGGGGGGGTATTGTCGGATGTATGTCCCTTTAACCACTTCAATATTGGGCACTTTCTCCCCTTCCTACCCAGGCCAATTTTCACCTTTCAGGCTGTCACACCTGAATGAGAATTGCGTGGTCATGCAACACTGTACCCAAATTGAATCTTTTTTTTTTTACACAAATAGAGCTTTCTATTGGTGGTATTTAATCACCACTAGGGTTTTAATTTTTTGTGCTACAAATGAAAAAAAATTGTTTTTCTTAGTCTTTTTTATAAAATTTTGCAAATAAGTACCGTATTTATCGGCGTATAACACGCACCGGCGTATAACACGCACCCCAAGTTTAGGAGAGAATTTTAAGAAAAAAAACTTTTAGGAGGGAAATTCAAGGAAAAAAAACTTACATTTAAATGCAGCATGTAGCCTTGCCCAGTGTCCATCTGCAGCCTTGCCCAGTGTCCATCTGTCCATCTGCAGCCGTGCCCAGTGTCCATCTGTCCATCTGCAGCCGTGCCCAGTGTCCATCTGTCCATCTGCAGCCTTGCCCAGTGTCCATCTGTCCATCTGCAGCCATGCCCAGTGTCCATCTGTAGCCTTGCCCAGTGTCCATCTGTCCATCTGCAGCCGTGCCCAGTGTCCATCTGTCCATCTGCAGCCGTGCCCAGTGTTCATCTGTCCATCTGCAGCCTTGCCCAGTGCCTTTGCGATCGTGTCAGTCCCGGCGGTTTTTAAAATTTGGCGCCGATTTCTGTGGAGAGGAGCGAGCGGGGCCGAGTGTACTTCGGCTAGACTCGGCTCCTCTCGCAGTTCCGCCCATCTCCACTGACTGCGCCGCTGACGGAGAAAGCCGAGTGTACTTCGCCTAGACTCGTGTCTGCTCACAGTCACAGGCAGGACTGCGAGAGGAGCCGAGACTAGGCGAAGTACACTCGGCTTTCTCCGTCAGCGGCGCAGTCAGAGATGGGCGGGACTGCGAGAGGAGCCGAGTAAAGCCGATTGTACTTCGGCTTCGGCTCCGCTCGCTCCTCTCGCTCGTTTTCAGCAGGGGAATTCGACGGAGTATCGGCGTATAACACGCACCCACGATTTTCCCCTGATTTTAAGGGGAAAAAAGTGCGTGTTATACGCCGATAAATACGGTAATCTCTCTTCATAAATTTTGACCTAAATTTATACTGCTACATTTCTTTGGTAAAAATAACCTAAATCAGTGTATATTATTTGGTCTGTGTAAAAGTTATGGAGTCCACAAGCTATGGTAGCAATCAGGGATGAGCCGAACACCCCCCTGTTCGGTTCGCACCAGAACCTGCGAACAGACAAAATGTTTGTGTGAACTTTAGAACCCTATTAAATACAATGGACTCGAACGTTCAAAATCTAAAGTGTTAATTATAAAGGCTAATATGCAAGTTATTGTCCTAAAAAGTGTTTGGGGACCTGGGTCCTGCCCCAGGGGACATGTATCAATGCAAAAAAAAGTTTTAAAAACGGCAGTTTTTTCAGGAGCAGTGATTTTAATAATGCTTAAAATGAAAAAACAAAAGTGAAATATTCCTTTAAATTTCGTACCTGGGGGGTGTGTATGATATGCATGTAAAGTGGCGCATGTTTCCCGTGCTTAGAACTGTCCCTGCAAAAAATGTCATTTTTGAAAGAAAAAAAGTCATTTAAAACTCACTCGCGGCTATTAATGAATTGTCGGCTCCTGGCAATACATTCAAAAGTCATTGATAAAAAAAAAAAAAGCGTGGGGGTTCCCCAGAATTCAATTACCAGGCCCTTCAGGTCTGGAATGGATATTAAGGGGAACCCCGCCGCAAATTTAAAAAAAAATTGACATGGGGTTCCCCAAAATATCCATTCCAGGCCCTTCAGATCTGGCATGGATTTTAAGGGGAACTCCACCCCAAATTAAAAAAAAAATGGGGGGGCTCCCCCTAAAAATCCATACCAGACCCCTTATCCGAGCATGCAACCTGGCCGGCCGCAGGGGAAAAGGGGGGGACGAGAGAGCGGCCCCCCCTCCCTCCTGAACCGTACCAGGCCACATGCCCTCAACATGGGGAGGATGTCCCCATGTTGATGGGGACAAGGGCCTCATCCCCACAACCCTTGCCCGGTGGTTGTGGGGGTCTGCGGGCGGGGGGCTTATCAGAATCTGGAAGACCCCTTTAACAAAGGGGACCCCCAGATAACGGCCCTCCCCCTATGTGAATTGGTAAGGGGTACATTGTACCCCTACCATTTCACGAAGAAAGCGTAAAAAAATGTTTAAAAAAACCACACAAACACCTTGAAAAAGTCCTTTATTTAAAAAAAAACAAAAAAACATTCCAGCGGTGAAATCCAGTGTCCCGCGGCGATCCCGATGTCCAGCGCTGTCCTTCATTGGTTGTGCCTGAGCGGACCTGATGGGGAACTCCCTCTCAGTACTTTAAATATATAGACCCGCCCCTTCTAAAGTTCCCCATCAGGTCCGCTCAGCGGACCAGATGCGGAACATGAGAAGGGGCGGGTCTATACATGTATTACCAAAGTGAGAGCAGTTCCCCATCAGGTCCGCCCCCTCGGTATGTCGGACCCGCCTACGTCATTGGCTTGAGCGGGGAACTTCCTTCACTGTGTAATTTAAATTTACATAGTAAAGGAAGTTCCCCGCTCAAGCCAATGACGTAGGCGGTTCCGACATACCGAGCAGGCGGACCTGATGGGGAACTGCTCTCACTTTGGCAATACATGTATAGACCCGCCCCTTCTCATGTTCCGCATCTGGTCCGCTGAGCGGACCTGATGGGGAACTTTAGAAGGGGCGGGTCTATACATTTAAAACACTGAGAGGGAGTTCCCCATCAGGTCCGCTCAGGCACAACCAATGAAGGACAGCGCTGGACATCGGGATCGCCGCGGGACACTGGATTTCACCGCTGGAATGTTTTTTTTTTTAAATAAAGGACTTTTTCAAGGTGTTTGTGTGTTTTTTTAAACATTTTTTTAGGCTTTCTTAGTGAAATGGTAGGGGTACAATGTACCCCTTACCAATTCACATAGGGGGGGGGGCGGGATCTGGGGGTCCCCTTTGTTAAAAGGGGTCTTCCAGATTCCGATAAGCCCCCCGCCCGCAGACCCCCACAACCACCGGGCAAGGGTTGTGGGGATGAGGCCCTTGTCCCCATCAACATGGGGACATCCTCCCCATGTTGAGGGCATGTGGCCTGGTACGGTTCAGGAGGGAGGGGGGGCCGCTCTCTCGTCCCCCCCTTTTCCCCTGCGGCCGGCCAGGTTGCGTGCTCGGATAAGGGGTCTGGTATGGATTTTTAGGGGGACTCCACGCCATTTTTTTTTTAATTTGTGGTGGAGTTCCCCTTAAAATCCATGCCAGATCTGAAGGGCCTGGAATGGATATTTGGGGGAACCCCACGTCAATTTTTTTTTAAATTTGCGGCGGGGTTCCCCTTAATATCCATTCCAGACCTGAAGGGCCTGGCAATTGAATTCTGGGGAACCCCCACGCTTTTTTTTTTTTTATCAATGACTTTTGTATGTATTGCCGGGAGCCGACAATTCATTAATAGCCGCAGGTGAGTTTTAAATGACTTTTTTTCTTTCAAAAATGTCATTTTTTGCAGGGACAGTTCTAAGCACGGGAAACATGCGCCACTTTACATGCATATCATACACACCCCCCAGGTACGAAATTTAAAGGAATATTTCACTTTTATTTTTTCATTTTAAGCATTATTAAAATCACTGCTCCCGAAAAAACGGCCGTTTTTAAAACTTCTTTTTGCATTGATACATGTCCCCTGGGGCAGGACCCGGGTCCCCAAACACTTTTTAGGACAATAACTTGCATATAAGCCTTTATAATTAGCACTTTAGATTTTTCCCATAGATTTTTCGAATTTGCTGCGAACACCCCAATTTGTTCGCTGTTCGGCGAACGGGCGAACAGGCAATGTTCGAGTCGAACATGAGTTCGACTCGAACTCGAAGCTCATCCCTAGTAGCAATCATTGAAACACACCTGATGTGCTGAAGGCCTATCTCATTTCTTGAGGCACTAACATGGCAAGACAGCACAAATATTCCCCAAATTACCCCTTTTTGGAAAGTAGACAGTCCAAGGTAATTAGTAAGAGGCATGACAATTTTTTTTAAGTTGTTTTTTTTTCCAAAATTCTTTGGAAAATTATCGAATTATTCTTAAATATATTTTTTTTTTATATAGTTACATAATTACATAGTAGGTGAGGTTGAAAAAAGACACAAGTCCATCAAGTCCAACCTATGTGTGTGATTATATGTCAGTATTACATTGTATATCCCTGTATGTTGTGGTCGTTCAGGTGCTTATATAATAGTTTTTTGAAACCATCGATGCTCCCAGCTCCCAGCTGAAAACACTGCCTGTGAAGGGAATTCCACATCCTTGCCGCTCTTAAGCCGCGTACACACGATCATTTTTCATGTCATGAAAAATAAAGTTGTTTTTCTCGACGTTATTTTTCGTGTTTCCTCTCAAGCCTGCCTTGGCTACACACTATCGTGATAAAAAATGATCTAGCAAAGCGCGGTGACGTCCAACACGTACAACGCCACTATAAAGGGGAAGATTCAATATGTTCGCGCCACACTTTTGGCTGCTTTTGCTGATTTCGTGTTACCGCGTGTTAGTAAAAGTTTGGGAAGAGACGATTCGCGCTTTTCAGTCTTCGTGCTTTAAAAATCGTTTTCGGGAGTTCAGTTTGTGCTTGTGGGTTCGTATCTGGCTTTCAGTGCTTGTAGTGAGTTTGTATCTGTTTTTGCAGTGCGTTCTTGTCCGCTTGTTACAGTTTTTCAGCTTGTTTTTCATAGGCCTTGCTGTTCTTCAGTGCGTTCTTTTAGTTCGTTCTGATTAGACGACCGTTTTGAAGCCATGTTGCGGGTACGTTCTTGTCGCCGAGATCGTGCTGTGCTTGCTTCTGGGCTTGTTGCTATGTCCCAGATCCGGTCCATGAACAGGGTGAGGAGGAGTTCTTGGACCAAGAATTGGTTGCTCAAGCGGGACCAATTATGTCATATGCCTCTGCTGCGGGTGATCCAGGAGAATAACCCTGATGACTTCAGGAATTTTCTTAGGATGTCTGACCCCGTTTTTCAGCAGCTCTTGGCTTTGGTGTCCCCCTATATCACCAGGCAGGACACCGTTATGCGGGAAGCCATTACTGCTGAGCAGAGGCTCATCGCCACGTTGCGATACCTTGCGACTGGGAGAAGCTTGCAGGACCTCAAGTTCTCGACAGGCATCTCCCCCCAGGCTCTGGGCGTCATTATCCCAGAAACCTGCTCTGCCATTATCCAAGTCCTTCAGGAGGACTATATTAAGGTAAGTTTTCTCCTTTATAAACATCCCAATCTATGTTTTTTTTCTGCTTGCTAATGTATAGTATTTTTTGAACTGTCTCTAATTACCATGATTCGAATATGCTGTGAATGTCCCCTTTGTCCCCATGCATGTTATAAGCTTTGAATGTTCATTTTTTTGGCCTACATGCATATTTTAAAAAACCAACCTCTCCAGCATTATATCCTGGGCCCAAACACACCTAGCCTAGTCACTCCCCAATGTTATTTTGTCTGCTCCATTGTAGTGGTTAGATTGCCTGACCCCCCCCCCCTAATTATTTGCTTTTGTCTAATCTAACAAAATAAATTACAGAGCTTTGATTTATGATGTCCCCAACTCATCTCAACCCCCCCACCCTAAAAGAATTTCACAGGTCCATCAGAGTGGGTGATGTTTTTTTGTGCTCATTTTTAGCTCTTATTAAAGCGGAGCTCCACCCTAAAGTTTATTTTCTGCTCATCGTAACCCTCCCCCCCTCCGGTGTCAAAATTCACACCTTTCAGGGGGGAGGGGGGTGAAGATACCTGTTTAAGACAGGTATTTCCACCCACATCCAGGAGTCATCTCTGCAGCAAATCTGCCGGAGACAAGTCACTTCCCGCAGAATACCCGTAGTGTTCTTGGAGACACTTGGCTCCCAGAACACAGGAGGACCAGTCAGAACTGCGCAGCGCTTCTCGTGCATGTGCGGTAGGGAAACGGGCAGTGAAGCCGCAAGGCTTCTCTTCCTGGTTCCCTCACCGAGGATGACGGAGGGGGCAGCAGAGTGACGAGCGATTGTTGGTCCTCTGCTGCGGACGTTGCTGGACTCCAGGACAGGTAAGTGGCCAATTATAAAAACTCTGCAGCTGCTGTAGCTGGAGCTGCTGGTTAATTTGGTATTATTTTGGCTGTGGAGCTCCGCTCTAAAATCCTCCTTCCAAATTAATGCTATAATGATGTTTTGCCCAGAGTGTTTAGTGCTAACATGCTTGCAATGTTTTTGTAGCAAAGTATATAAATTTTTATTTTTGGTTTGACTCCACAGTTACCATCGACGCCACAGGAATGGCAGAATGTGGCATCTGAGTTTTCTCAGCGGTGGAACTTTCCCAACTGCGGAGGAGCCATTGATGGCAAGCACGTCTGCATCGTGCCACCACCCCAATCGGGATCCTTTTTTTATAATTATAAAGGGTTCCACAGTATTGTGCTGATGGCGGTGGTGTCTGCCAACTATGAGTTTCTCTATCTTGATGTTGGGAAAAATGGGCGGATGTCTGACGGTGGTGTTTTTGCCCAGACCGATTTTGCCGACCGGCTTCTTTCCGAGGACCTGGCATTGCCACCTGCTGAAGAAAATGAACATGGCCTCCCCTTTGTTTTCCTGGCAGATGAGGCGTTTGCGCTTGGACCCCATTTGATGAGGCCTTTTCCACAAAGGAGCCTCACCCCTGAGAGGAGGGTCTTTAATTATAGGCTGGCCAGAGCGAGAAGGGTGGTCGAAAATGCCTTTGGCATCATGGCCAGTCGTTTTCGCATTTTTCAGACTGCTCTCAACATGGCGGAGTACAAGTGGAACTATATAATCATGTGCTGTTGCTTACTGCACAATTATTTAAAAAAAAATTTGAACAATTATCTATCTTCAGTTGCCCTTCAGGGCACACAGTTCTTGGATGGACCATTGGCAGCCCAGGTATCTGGCCCTACAGGCTTGGCCCCCCAAAGCGGCCGTGATGTGCGGCAACGCTATGTGGAATATTTTATGGGTAGGGGGGCCATTGCAATGCCTGATCATATTTAATATAAATTTTACAATAAAAAATTTTTTTTGCAAGAAAACATCTTGTTTGCTTTTATTGTGTTGGATTTGTTCTTTCTCCTAGGTCAGTGATGGTGAACCTTGGCACTCCAGATGTATTGCTACAACATTTCCCATGATGCTCAACTCCACTGCAGAGTGCCTTAGCAATATGGGAAATGTAGTTCCAAACCATCTGGGGTGCCAAGGTTCACCATCACTGTCCTAGGTTATACTAGTGCAGTTGTAGTTCCATGTGTTTTTTGAACAAGTAAATTACCATCATTTTGAGTGTAAACACACACCTTTTTTATGGGGGGGGGGCAACATTGATATAAGAAGCCACTGTCAGGTCACCTGTGGCCAGGTGACAGATGCACACCGTAGGGGGACAGGAGTGCACCGCAAGGTAGTGAACCCTATGGCTGACTTCTGTGGATAGGAAACTGGGTGGTTGTGGAAAGCGGGACCAGAGGAGCACAACCGGGATCCTATGGGAAGCTAGAGCCAAGATTCCCCAGGGCGCGGAGTCTAAGACCCAGCAGGTCTTCTCCAGAGCCTCTAGTGGTTAGGATGTTATGCTGCAGGCTGGGTCCAGGTCGCGGCTCCTAGAGTCTCCTAGCTCACGCCCCGTAGGATAAGGGGACAAGAGGGGAAGCAGCAGCACGAGATATAAGAGTAACGAATAACAAGCTGAAAGTCAAGGGCCACAAGCAGACAAGGATAACGAAAGACAAGCCGAAGGTCAAGGGTCACGAGCAGACAGGGATAGTCGAGGACAAGCCAATAACGTAACAGAGAGACAGACGTAGCACACGGCAGGCAGGAACCCAAACACACAATGCCTAACAAACACGTTGATCAGCAAAGCAGGCTTGCAGTGCACAGGTTAATATAGTGTTCTGTGATAGGGCCTGGGGTGGAGTCAGGCTGGGAGGAGATTATAAAGGAAGCCAGGTGAAAGGGTTCTGGCCTCTAAGATGAACACATGGGAAGGAAGGTAAGCTGACAGACAAACACTACTGCATATCCATGACAGTACCCTCCCTCTTATGGGCCCTCCCCCGCCTGGGCCCAGGCTTAAAGGGAAATCTCTGATGAAACCTCCTCAACAGATGAGGTGCAGCGACATCAGATGCAGCAATCCAAGACGCCTCCTCAGGACCAAAACCTCTCCAATGCACAAGGTACTGAAGAATGCCTCTGCAGAGCCGAGAATCCAGAACTTGTCTAACCTCGTACTTAAGATTATCCTCAGAGACAGAAAACGAGGTAGGGAGATGACAAGAAGATCTATTGAGGACCAAAGGCTCTCTAGGAATAAGCAAGGGCATGAGAGGATCAACAGGAATCTGAGGAGGGTCCCCTAGACCCTTAAAGGGGAACTGGTCATCTTGCACAGGACCATCAGACTGGACAGATGTCAGTGGAACCCTGAAGTCAGGTTGGTTAGAAGGTGACATGTCACAGGAGTCAATCTGAATAGCTGAAGGACAAGCAGAATGTCCTGAACAAGAAAAAGTAGGAGGCTCACTGGGCATGGGCTGGACTGGCATAACTAGTACAGAGGCAGCGTGAATAGCTGAGTCAGGTGTAGCGACTACCTGAATCACATCGCAAGACGTAGCGACTGCAGGACTTGTAGACAAGCTAGCCTGGCTGTGCGTCCAAGGGTGGTTAGGGACAGAGAAATGTAAATGGTTATGCAACCTGGAATGAATGACCGGCTCAGGTTCACAGGGTGCAACCTTGGGTAGGCAGGACGAGGAACAGGAGGGACCCCAAGCCAGGATCTGTCCAGTAGTCCAGTCCACATGAGGAGAATGGAGCTGTAACCATGGGAGACCCAAAATTATAGGCGTTGAGGCCTTGGGTAAGATAAGGAAGGATATCCACTCCTGGTGGAGTGTCCCTACCGACATCTTAACAGGGAGGGTCTGGAAGCGGATAGGTCCCCCTGGGAGAACAGTACCATCAATCGCCAAGACCACCAATGGTGTGGTGAGGGGCAAAAGAGTAAGTCTCATGGACGATGCGATTTCCCAGTCCATGAAATTACCAGCGGCTCCGGAATCCAGATATGCTGAGACCGAATGAGAAGAAGCACCAACATGAAGGAACACAGAAAGCAGAAGACGACAAGGGGAAGGTGATATTTCTGGGTCCAATACTCCACTTTCCAGATGAAGTGGACCCGAACGTTTTTCTAGACAAAGAGAGCAAGTGTCACGAAAATGACCTTTGCCCCCACAGTAAAGACACAGACCAAGAGTTCTGCGCCTAGCACGTTCCTCGGGGGATATCCTGGTCCGACCCAGCTGCATGGGTTCCTCAGCTGGTAGGAGATGCTCTACGGGTCGAAGAGAGGGGAGCTCAGGCTGACTAAGAACCAAGGAGTGCTGGCGTTGCTTTTCTAAGGTCCTTTCCTGAAAGCGAATATCGATCTGGTTACACAAGGAGATAACGCCGGCCAGATCAGTGGGGATGGTTCTTCCTGCTAATTCATCCTTCACTCTATCAGACAGGCCATGCAAAAAGGTTGCGACTAAGGCCTCATTGTTCCAGCTCAACTCAGCCGACAGTATGCGGAAATGAAGGGCATACTGTCCCACAGAAGCAGACTCTTGGCGGAGACGTAAAAGGGCGCTGGCCGCTGAAGAGACACGAGCCGGTTCTTCGAAGATATTCCGAAAAAGTTTCAAGAAGCCAGACAGGCTAGAAACCACTGGATCATTCAGTTCCCACAGAGGGGCTGCCCAGGCTAAAGCTTCACCAGAGAGGAGGGAAATGATATAGGCTACCTTAGCCCGATCAGACAGGAAGTTTTGGGGCTGGAGCTCAAAATGAATCGTGCATTGGCTAAGGAACCCCCTGCAAGCCTTGGAGTCCCCAGAGAAACGGGACGGAGCTGGCAGTTGTAGTGAGTGTGTGGCTGCGACTGGTGCAATAGGTGCAGCCGCTGGTTGTATTTGAGGTTGCGGATTCAGGGTTCCCAAGGAGGCCTGAAGCTGCTCGAAGCGAGAAGCCAGATCCTGGAGGAATCGCATCACCTGAGTCTGATTCGATTCCTGGGTTTCAAGTCTGCAAACTATGCCCTGCAATGGATCATCCGCGGGGAGTGGGATGTCAGCCGGGTTCATGGCTGATCAAACTGTCAGGTCACCTGTGGCCAGGTGACAGATGCACACCGTAGGGGGACAGGAGTGCACCACAAGGTAGTGAACCCTATGGCTGACTGCTGTGGATAGGAAACTGGGTGGTTGTGGAAAGCGGGACCAGAGGAGCACAACCGGGATCCTATGGGAAGCTAGAGCCAAGATTCCCCAGGGCGCGGAGTCTAAGACCCAACAGGTCTTCTCCAGAGCCTCTAGTGGTGAGGATGTTATGCTGCAGGCTGGGTCCAGGTCGCGGCCCCTAGAGTCTCCTAGCTCACGCCCCGTAGGATAAGGGGACAAGAGGGGAAGCAGCAGCACGAGATATAAGAGTAACGAATAACAAGCTGAAAGTCAAGGGCCACAAGCAGACAAGGATAACGAAAGACAAGCCGAAGGTTAAGGGTCACGAGCAGACAGGGATAGTTGGGGACAAGCCAATAACGTAACAGAGAGACAGACGTAGCACACGGCAGGCAGGAACCCAAACACACAATGCCTAACAAACACGTTGATCAGCAAAGCAGGCTTGCAGTGCACAGGTTAATATAGTGTTCTGTGATAGGGCCTGGGGTGGAGTCAGGCTGGGAGGAGATTATAAAGGAAGCCAGGTGAAAGGGTTCTGGCCTCTAAGATGAACACATGGGAAGGAAGGTAAGCTGACAGACAAACACTACTGCATATCCATGACAGCCAAACGTTGTATATTTTAAAATATTTATTATCGGAGCATAAAATTTGTCTTATTTGTGTAAAAAATAAATTTTTATTTTTTTGGTGTTTTTAAAGATCATTTTTTTGATAAAACTCCTGTCAAAAATGTACAACATGTACAATATTAATTTGCAAAATTAAAAGATTTGCCGAAAAAAGTGCAAAAATAGATTTCCAAAAACAAGAAGAAAACAGAATTTGAAAACATATCAAATTTTTAAACCCTCCCAAGAACCTGTTCTATTTTTAGTAGTCTTTGCTCCATCTGCTTAGTGTTTTGCCTCATCTGGAACAAGTTCTCTTTCATTGTTTCCAGCTCACGAGAGCAGACCCTCAGTTCTTTCACCAACATCTGGGCAGTGTGTCGGGTGAAGGTTGCTGGGGCCACAGGCATTAAAGTACCTTAAATTAGAAAAATAAAAAGGTCTTACTAAATATACAGGCCTACATCTATTACCTGAGAGGCTGTGGTGTATGACACTGACCTGTTGAGTTGTCATTTCCCTCTTCAGCCACATCCTGCGGTTGTGGGTCTTGGGTTGTTGGTGCGGGGTTTGCAGCCTCCTGTCTCTTAGCTCTTTGAAGCCCTAGGAGATAGAACCCAAAGGTAGACTTGTGTAACTAAATATATTTAGGCCTGAAAGAGGAATATTAATCATTCTTTGGAAGTGTGTTACAATTGATTATTTTGAAAATCTTTAGAAGATTAATAAATGATTGTATCCATTTCCCAAGCTGGTAGATTAATCAAATTTGGTCATGTTTCACACATGGAAACACACCAAGTATCCACTGGATCACCTGTGTGTGACACCATCAAAAGGTTGTTCTTGTGGCCCACACTTGTGCTAATGAGTCCAGATGTGGAAGCAGCTGCTGAGCATATTCGTAACCGTACACTGAATCCAGTTACATTATTTAAATATAGTTAGCAACACCTACACAACCATGTTTCTAATTAATTATCCCATAAACAGTTCAAGATGTCCTGTTTCATGTTCTTTGTCCCAAGAATCATCAGTCGTATAAATCCGCGTTCAATCGTTCACTAAAAGACGATCTTTTTGTCCTATTCCGTGTTAACTACATTTGATGATTCCGAATAATAGGCATGTTCAAATGTAGTTATCACTGTATTCCCCCAAAACATAGTTTGGGTGTTATTGAACGCGGATTTCCACGTTTGATTCTTGTGGCCAAGAACATGAAACAGGACATCTTTTACTGTTCAAGATGTCCTGTTTCATGTTCTTGGGCACAAGAATCAAACGTGGAAATCCGCGTTCAATAACCCCCAAACAATGTTTTGGGGGAATACAGTGATAACTACATTTTAACATGCCTATTATTCGGAATCATCAAATGTAGTTAACACTGAATCGGACAAAAAGATCGTCTTTAAGTGAACGATTGAACGCGGATTTCCACGTTTGATTCTTGTGGCCAAGAACATGAAACAGGACATCTTTTACTGTTCAAGATGTCCTGTTTCATGTTCTTGGGCACAAGAATCAAACGTGGAAATCCGCGTTCAATAACCCCCAAACGATGTTTTGGGGGAATACAGTGATAACTACATTTGAACATGCCTATTTTTCGGAATCCTCAAATGTAGTTAACACTGAATCGGACAAAAAGATCGTCTTTAAGTGAACGATTGAACGCGGATTTCTACGACTGATGATTCTTGGGACCAAGAACATGAACCCGGACATCTTGAACTGTACTACATACATTAACGAAAAAGCACATGCAGCACCACGCTATTAATAAAAATAACAGTAAATGTAAATATACTTACTTTTTTTGATCACTTTTTTTATTTTTTTATATTGCTCCGGCTCACACAATTTAATGTCCGACCATCGTTTGCGTATCTGTTCCCTCGACCTGCGAACCCCAAAATTACGGAACAGCGTTTTGACAACTTTATCCATGATCTGGGCCTTCACCTCATTTGGATTTTTGTAGGGACCATGTTTGCCGTCATAATCCTCCCTCAGCAATATGGTGACCATATCCACCATCTCCTGAAACGACATGTTAGTTGCTTTATATCTTCGGGGTCTGGGCCTGCCTCCTTCCACACTTTCCACTTCATCTCTGTCATTCTCCGCCATGTTGTCAGTCTCCGTCATTAAGGACGAGCGAGAAGGGGCGGGGAAAGTAGTCTAACGAACGTCAGGGGCGGGAAAGCGTGCGGAGCGTCACGCATGCGCACTGTATATAACGTCTAAAAACATCGTTGAAAGCGACGTTCAGTGAGTGGAAGAAGGTCGGAAGCAACGAACGTGGAGATCGCGGGTACGTAACATTTTTCCTACTTGATATGTCGAGGGTTGAGCGGCCCCTAACAGAAAATTTAGTGACCGTACAGACCTTTTTTTTGGGCTGGGTCCTGGAGCAGAAACATAAACATTCACTGTATGTTCGGGTCCGGTGTTGTGAAATATGCATGTAACTTTGCGCTTGCTTCCTGTGCTGTTAGTACTGGCCCTGCACAAAGTGTCATTTTAGAAGTTGGAACAATCATTTAAAACTCAATTGCGGCTAGAATGAATTCTCGGCTCACGGCAAATGGCAATACATTGAAAAGTCCGTTTTCCAGACCCCAAAAAACGTGGGGGTCCCCCCAAATTCTATTTGCAGGCCCTTCAGGTCTGGCAAGGATTTTAAGGGGAACTCCACCCCAAAATCAAGAAAAAAATGGCGTGGAGTCCCCCCAAAAATCCATACCAGACCCTTATCCGAGCACGCAACCTGGCCGGCCGCAGGGGAAGAGGGGGGGACGAGAGAGCGCCCCCCCCTCCCTCCTGAACCGTACCAGGCCACATGCCCTCAACATGGGGAGGATGTCCCCATGTTGATGGGGACAAGGGCCTCATCCCCACAACCCTTGCCCGGTGGTTGTGGGGGTCTGTGGGCGGGGGGCTTATCGGAATCTGGAAGACCCCTTTAACAAAGGGGACCCCCAGATCCCAGCCCCCCCCTGTGTGAAATGGTAAGGGGTACATTGTACCTCTACCATTTCACGCAGAAAGTGTACAAAATGTAAACAAGGACAATAGACGGTTTTTGAATATTCCTTTATTTTATTTATTGGCTTGCTTCCATCTTCTTCTTCCATCTTCTTCCTTCTTCTTTTCTCGATTCGTGTTTCTTCATCCCTCTTCCTCTTCCTCTTCATCTTCCTTCTTCCTTCGGTGTTCTCGTCCGCATCTTGCTATGGCATCTTGCTCCGGCTTCTTCTTTCTCCGACCGCTCCGTTTGAATTGGAGGTTCCCGCTGTGTGACGCTTCAGTTCATCAGTTCTCCTCTTGGTCCGCTGACCCCGCCCCCCTCTGACGCACATGGATTTCACGGGTACTTTCCCCGTGCTGTCAGAGGGGAGCGGGGCCACCGGCTCGCAGCGGACCTAGAGGAGAACTGCATAACTTAAGCGTCACACAGCGGCAAACTCAAATTCAAACGGAGCGGCGGGAGAAGAAAGAAGAAGCCAGGGCAAGATGCGGACGAGAAGCCCGAAGCAAGAAGCAAGAAGATGAAGATGAAGATGAAGATGGAGATGGAGATGGAGAGGAAGATGGAGGAAGAAACTCGAATGCAGAAAAGAAGAAGGAAGAAGATGGAAGAAAAAGAAAACAAATAATAAAGGAATTGTCCAAAAACGTCTATTGTCATTTTCTAGATTTGGCCAAGTTTTGTGGTGAAATGGTAGGGGTACAATGTACCCCATTACTATTTCACATAGGGGGGGCCTGGATCTGGGGGTCCCCTTTGTTAAAGGGGTCTTCCAGATCCCGATAAGCCCCCCGACCGCAGACCCCCACAACCACCGGGCAAGGGTTGTGGGGATGAGGCCCTTGTCCCCATCA
Organism: Rana muscosa; assembly: GCA_029206835.1. NCBI lineage: Eukaryota > Metazoa > Chordata > Amphibia > Anura > Ranidae > Rana > Rana muscosa. The sequence continues at coordinate 45,724,492 of CM055127.1, forward strand.
ACATGGGGACATCCTCCCCATGTTGAGGGCATGTGGCCTGGTACGGTTCAGGAGGGAGGGGGGGCCGCTCTCTCGTCCCCCCCTCTTCCCCTGCGGCCGGCCAGGTTGCGTGCTCGGATAAGGGTCTGGTATGGATTTTTGGGGGGACTCCACGCCATTTTTTACCAAAATTTGGGGTGGAGTTCCCCTTAAAATCCTTGCCAGACCTAAAGGGCCTGGTATGGATATTTGGGGGGACTCCACGCCATTTGAAAAACATTGGCGGCGGGGTTCCCCTTAATACCCATTCCCGACATGAAGGGCCTGGTAAGAGAAGTTTGGGGAACCACAATGATTTCTCAATGCTTGTATCAATGACTTTTCGATGTATTGCATTTGACGGGAGACAACAATTCATTATACCCAGGAGTGAATTTTGGGTGAATTTGGGAAAAGCACAAATGACACTTTGTGCAGGGACAGTTCTAGGTACTCCTTTACTTTTTTGGAGTCCTTTTAGTCCGCAGATTTACGGAGCAAGATTGACTTCAATGGGGTTTAGGTTTGGGGTCAAGTTCGGGTCAAGTCACGTCACGAACTCTAGCTTTTTACCAAGTTTACAAAAAAGAGTTCAACACAAACATCCAGGTGTCCACTCAACTCTATGATGACTGATCAATTGCTACGTTTGTGGGCTATCTATGGGGAGAAAGATTTGGAGTAGTCTTGACTGACATGCGATTTTTGGTGTGTTTTTTGACTTGCAGCAAAAAATGCAGGTATTTAAGGACCCTGATTTTATGATGGAATTCCTGCAAAGATGGAAGAATCTTCCTGTTTTATGGGAGACCAAAAACAAACAAAATAAAAATAAAGAAGCCAGGAAGAGAGCACTGGAGACCTTGCTGGAATTTGTGCAATCTCAGATCCCCACAGCAACACTACAGGATGTGAAGAATAAAATTGGGACCATTAGGGGCACATACCGGACTCAAAGAAACAAAGTCCGAACATCAATGCGGTCAGGAGCAGCTGCAGAGGACAGATATATTCCCAATCTCTGGTACTACCAGCATCTCAGTTTCCTCGATGACCACCTGGAATCCAGGGAATCCTTTTCCACCCTTCCACCCAGAACGAGCTCCAGCCTTCCCTGCAGCCAACCCTCCAGCCTTCCCTGCAGCCAACCCTCCAGCCTTCCCTCCAGCCAAGTTGAGGTCTCTTTGGAGGAACAAGCTCAACTCCTGGAGGAGCCGGATTTGAATATTTGGAGCCAGGTATAATATTTCCTCAAATATTTATAGTAATAAAAGTCTAATGTTGTCAAAGTTGAAACAATTGTGTGAAAAATGTTACCAGATAAACCAAAGTGTATGCCATATCAATAGACATCAGTGGCCAAAAATTATGGGGACAAGAATGAAAATTGCTGGTGTCAGAATGATTAACTTTAATATTGATTAGCATTCAATTAGCAAATGTCATGAGGTGACAAATGTGTGTGAAAGATGAAGGCTAAAATAACTATATGTAACTTTTTCTAACAGGATGAGGAGGCAGGCCCCAGTGTGACACACAAGGAGGCAGGTGCCAGTGGAACCCAGGAGGAGGCAGGCCCCAGTGTGACCCACGAAGAGGCAGGTGCCAGTGGAAGCCAGGAGGAGGCAGGCCCCAGTGGGACACAGCGCAACACCAGGCCCCAGATACCTCCGCTGCGGATTCCACGAAAAAGGGCAAGGAGGCTTGTTCAAATGGAGGAGGAGACCCAGGCCCTAATTAGGGAGGCTACTGCGGCCCTCAGAGAGCCCCCCACCACTGCAGAGGGATTTGCTGCCCTTATTGGGCACAAACTGCCAGAAATGGAAATGGCCCAGCGTCTAAAAAGCGAGACCCTGATATTGAAGGCTGTAAATATGGGCATGTTGGGGAAACTTAATGATTTTACGGACGTTGTGGACGTTTCTTATGTCCTTCCTCAAGTTCCTGCCCAACTCCCTGCTCCTGCCCCACTCCCTGCTCCTGCCCCACTCCATGCTCCTGCCCCACTCCCTGCTCCTGCCCCACTCCCTGCTCCTGCCCCACTCCCTGCTCCTGCCCCACTCCATGCTCCTGTCCCAGTCCCTGCTCCTGTCCCAGTCCCTGCTCCTGTCCCTGCTCCTGCTCCAGTCCCTCCTCCACGGGCACAGCCTCCAAGGAAGGCTGCAGGGAAGACTGCAGGGAAGGGAAAAAAGAAAAGCAGCAAATGAGACCAGGATATGTCCCTCAGATGGTCCCAATTTTCGTCTTCTCATCCTTTGCTGTTTGCTGTGGTGATCTGGGACTGCACTAATTTCAGCAGGGTCTCCAGTGCTGTCTTCCTGGCTTCTTTAGATTTACTTTACATCTGCTTTTGTTTTGGCTTACCCTTTAATTAGTTTTTTGCCCAGAATAAATGGAATTTTTGTTTGATGTTACAAAATGAACATGTGTTTTTATTCGAAAAAGACAGTTTGGTAGTGAGTAGGCAGGGACAGTGGATAAAACATTGGGAAATTAACAAGGGACACTAACCTCCTTGAGGGTAAATTAGAAGAAATAATAATGTTGTTGTGGTAACTTGACACACTCCAAAATATCAAATAATATGGAAAACCAGTCTAAAAAACAAAAAAAAAATAAAAAAAATAAACATATTCAAAACAAGATGGAAAATCTAAAATAATGGGTATTTAGGGAGATCTGGCTTACAAAAAATATAGATTAATCATGAGAAAACACTAAATACTAAAGACCAAACTTTTTCATAACTCGGTGAGAATATCAGCAGCAAGAGAATTGGATTATTGCAGCATTAGAACGAAGAAAAGAATGCGCTGCATTAAACGATGCAATAATTTCATGCATGACGAATGTGCCATCTCCATTCTGAACGGTAGTTTTACCAGAACGAGTGCTCCCTTCTCATCACTTGCTTCTGATCATGTGCGCTTTTTTCACGTCGTTAAAGCCTACACACGACCATTTTTCCTGATGAGAAAAACGACGACGTGCAAAACGGCGAGAAAAAATAGAGCAGGTTCTGATTTTTCACGTAGTTTTTAATGTCGTTTTTCTCGTCGAGAAAAACGACATAAAGCCCACAGACGATCGTTTTTCTCGTCGAAAGGAAAAAATGCAGTTTTTCACGTCGAGAAAAACGGTCGTGTGTACGCGGCATTACAGTAAACAACCCTCTACGCAGTTTAAGGTTAAACCTCTTTTCTTCTAATTTTAATGAATGGCCACGTGTCTTATTAAACTCCATTTCACGGAAAAGTTTTATCCCTATTGTGGGGTCACCAGTACGGTATTTGTAAATTGAAATCATATCCCCTCTCAAGTGTCTTCTCCAGAGAGAATAAGTTCAGTGCGCGTAACTAATATCCTCCAATCCCTTTATTCGTTTTGTTGCCCTTCTCGCTCCATTTCCAGCACATCCTTCCTGAGGACTTGTGCCCAGAACTGGGCAGCATACTCCAGGTGCGGCCGGACCAGAGTCTTGTAGATTGGGAGAATTATTGCTTTATTTCTTGAGTTAATCCCCCTTTTAATGCATGCCAATATTCTGTTTTCTTTGTTTCCAGCAGCTTGGCATTGCATGCCATTGCTGAGCCTATCATCTACTAGGGCCCCCAGGTCCTTTCCCATCCTTGATTCACCCAGAGGTTCTCCCCCCCAGTGAGTAGATTGCATTCATATTTTTGCCACCCAAATGCATTATTTTACATTTCTCCACATTAAACCTCATTTGCCATGTAGTTGCCCATCCCAATCATTTGTTCAGATCTACTTGCAAGGTTTCCACATCCTGCAGAGAAGTTATTGCCCTGCTTAGCTTAGTATTGTCTGCAAATACTGAGATTGAACTGTTTACCCCATCCTCCAGGTCGTTTATGAACAAATGAAATAGGATTGGTCCCAGAATAGAACCCCTGACCATTCCAAGTACTCACCATTGATCACTACCCTCTGAACTCGCCCTTGTAGCCAGTTTTCAATCCATGTACTCACCCTATGGTCCATGCCAACGGACCTTACTTTGTAGAGCAAACATTTATTGGGGAACTGTATCAAATGCTTTTGCAAAATCCAGATACACCACCTATGGGCCTCCCTTTATCTAGGTGGCAGCTCACCTCCTCATAGAAGGTTAATAGATTGGTTTGGCAAGAACAATTCTTCATGAATCCATGCTGATTACTGCTAATGATACAGTTTTTTTAAATAAAATCTTGTATATAGTCCTTTATCATCCCCTCAAAGAGCTTGCATACTAGTGATGTTCGGCTAACTGGTCTATAACTCCATGGTGTGTATTTTGGTCTTTTTTTTTTATATTGGTACTACATTGGCTTTTCTTCAATCAGCTGGTACCATTCCAGTCAAGAAAAGCAAGGGGAGAGGCGCCTCTGAGTGCAGATGTTTAAAACAATTTAATAACAGATTGAGGTACAAGCAACTCACATTTTACAGGGTAAAAGCAGGCATTGTACGAATTCCATGGGAAGAAGAGGATGTCAGCAGGTCAGTCATAATATTCCTTCTCCTGCTGGGGCGCTGTGCTGCTGGTATTCATCATTCACCGCTGTAGATGGAAGAAAAGCCGGCGGCGGTGGAGAGACTGCAGAGCACGGCCTATGTGATAGTTTTTTCCTTGCAGGCCTGAAGGAATATTATGACTGACCTGATGACATCCTCTTCTTCCCATGGAATTCGTACAATGCCTGCTTTTACCCTGTAAAATGTGAGTTGCTTGTACCTCAATCTGTTATTAAATTGTTTTAAACATCTGCACTCAGAGGCGCCTCTCCCCTTGCTTTTCTTCACAGTATTGGAACACGGTTTCTGTTTCTCCTTGATGGCAGCCCTGAGATTGTACATGTGACTTTTTTTTTACTATTCCCCTTCCGGCCCCCTTTCTCTCTTGTTTACGCACCCCCAGAGCTTGGACTCTATGCTCACTGATTGTACATTTATTGTACATATATCATCTGATCCTATACTAATGGAATATCAGTGATTTGGACTCATGCGCATTTTTACTTGTGTAATACCATTCCAGTCAGTAGACTGTCAGTAAAAATTAGGAACAATGGTCTGGCAATTACTTGACTGAGTTCCCTAAGGACCCTCGGGTGCAAGACATCTGGTCCCGGTGACTTATTAATGTTACGTTTTTCAAGTCTATTTCTAATTCTGTCCTCTGTTAGCCATGAGGGTGTTTCCTGTGATGTGTCATGAGGATCAACACTGCAGTTTTGGTTACTGAAGCCCCCCGATTCCATTGTGAAAACTGAGGAGAAGAATAAATTCAATACCTTCGCCATTTCACCATTCTTTGTAACCAGATTTCTTTCCTCATTCTTTATGGGGCCAATATGGTCTGTCCTCCCCCTTTTACTGCTTATATACTTAAAGAATTTCTTGGGATTTAATTTTCTCTCCTCTGTTATGTGTCTTTCAAGTTCTATCTTTGCCGCCCTAATTGCACCCTTACATTTCTTGTTGCATTGTTTGTAAAGTTTGAATGCTGATGATGCTACCTCCACCTTGTATGCCCCATCTGACTTTATCTGTCGGAATTTCCGACGGACTCAGATAGAGAGCAAGTTCTCATCTGCCATAAACATAAAAGAAAAAAAAAAAGAAAAAATGAGCTTCGAGGGTCGTAGCTCGGCGACCAAAGGCAGAGACCCCAAATTTGGGGAGTAGGTAGCCTAATGCCGCATACACACGGTCGGACTTTTGACCGAGCAAACCTCCGTCGGAATTTTCAACGGAAAAATAAAGAACTTGCTCTCTATCTGAGTCCGTCGGAAATTCCGACAGATAAAGTCAGATGGGGCATACACACGGAATATCAGATGAAAAGCTCCCATCTGACTTTTTCTGTCGGAAATTCCGACCGTGTGTACGCGGCATTAGTTCTATGAACTATGGTTCCGGAGATACGGGGCTGCTTGCGCAGCCTGTCAGAATCTACATACAGAGCAGCTAGTTTAAATACAAGCTGACAAACTTTGCAGCAGACTGAGAGGATGAGCTTACAGTGCCTCTCCTTACTTCTTGTCAGAGGCATTGAGCTCAATGGACAGCTTGGAGTCTTGGACCAATGGTAAAGTACCATTAGCCCCAGCTGTCCAATAAAAATGCTGCAGTGCACACCTCTCACTGTAGTGTCATAGAAGGGGCATGTGTCTAAAAGACAAATGCTACCTTCCAGCTCAGCCCTCTTAACTACAGGGAAAAAACATGTGTTTATGGGTATAAGATTTACCCACAATCCCCTTTTTTTTTCTCACATACTGTAGTTAGGAGGGAGAATGAGAATCTGCTGCTGTTGAAAAGGTACTGTTATAATCAAGGTAAGTCATATATTTATATGCTATATGTTAAAAGAGGAAAGCAAGGAGGCGCACCTAAGTGTAGTATTAAAATAGCATGTCATAGAGGCAGGGCCACACTCCATACAGATGTTTGAACACCTAATCCCAGTTAAATATAAGAAGAGAGAAGTGGGAAATTGAGCAAATAATTGCTCAGGGATTTTTAAACGGTGTTCATTAGAAATGGCTCATTCGAGAGAATAGATAAAATGTATCAAAAGTTTATTGGTAAATACATACAGAACACAATAATATGCAAATTAAAAAGGGGACCATTTACATTCATAGAAAACAAAAAATGGTCACAGCTGATGACCGGCAAAACATTTGTGCGTCACTCTACTAGTTTCGCTCTGAACGAGCTTCTTCAGGAGTTTGACAATGCTCGTAGGTCATACTGAAAAATTGAATTCGCATATAAATATATATATATAGCAACATGTCTATAGTGCACAGGTGCCCATACACCTGGACATACTTGTGCAAGTTAGTTAGATAATATCAAAATGGTACAGCAAAGAAAAATACATGTACTGATAATTTTATAATCAAGACCCAAGCTGCAGAGCAGGACTCACCCAGAGACCCCAAAGTCGCACATATATGCCAAGATCATATGGGTACAATGAACATTTTGGATTCCCCAAATTTAAGCAGGACCGACCACCGAGGAAAAGGAGAACCATCCAATAGTAGTCCCAGCCATAGAGGGTATAAGGAAGGTAGAAACCTATAAGGTGGATAGGACAAATCTTAGTGTCACTATGGTTGAAGTATCTGACAAGAGGTCACTGTCAGCTGATTATGAGACAAAGCACAACAAAACAAAACAAAAACGTACCAGACGCTCAGCAAGTTCGGTATAAATGGTGCCGATCTGATTTAAATGGAAGCAGAGTTTCCAAATTGGATCAAAAGCACAAAGTGCTGTTGTGGGATGGAGCAATCCCAATTGTGGAGTTTGCTGAAAGAATGGAGGTAAAAGCCCATACTGAAACCAAAGAAAAAGACATATTCATTGGATGCTGGTAATAGTGATAAGAGTTGTCAGTGTTTCAATGCTTTGCAGATGTATCAAAAAGTATAAAGGTTCAAATGGCATCTGTTTAAAAAGTGCCATAGATGAAGGGAGGTTTACCTCAGATAGGGATCGATTTCATGAAATCCACTGGCAGCCTTTCCTATTGGCGAAGGTATGTCCTGACAGTAGTGGCCATCTGAGACCACTCTCTTATACTCTCCCTGCCCGGCGGCGGCTGATGTCACCGCCGGGAGGCGAACCTGTGATAACTCGATAGTGCGCAGGTCCGGCGACACGAATAGAGGGGCGGCGTCTGGCACGGGAACGACGCACAGCGCGTGTGTCAAAGACAACAACACACGCGAATCTGCATATCTGTCCTAAAGAAAAAGGTGCCCAGAGTGGAGGGAGCCCTTGCACATAATGAGTGGGGCGCTGTGACTCCCCAAGTGACCGGCATAAACCTGTGGAAGAGAGAGCGCCCCGGGCGTCCATATGGCTGGGACTACTGGACGGAACCGTCCCCTCGGTGTTAAGTCCTGAACAAAGGGGGGAAAATGGGCAAAGGAATGAGAAGAATGGTGAAGAATGGTGTATGTTGAGTACTATAAAAAAATAGAAAAAATATAAGATTTAGCAATTAAATAGTAATAACTTATTTAATTAAGATAATAAAACAACTAACCCATATAATGCAAAATAAAAATAATAATAAAATAAAATAAAATAATGATAAATAACTAGAAATAAACATAAATGTGAAAATGAATGGGAATAAATAAATAAATAAATGAAATTAAATAAAATTAAATAATGAAAAAAAAAATTAAATAAATAAATGAAAATAAAAATAAAATTAAAAATGAAAATAAATATGAATATAAAAAAAAAAAAGGGGGAATGAATGAATAAAATAATAGATTTGAATAAAAGATATAACCCAATTGAGAATGTGAATGAATAAATGGGTCAATTTTCTTTGGAGATTAGCTTTACAGTAAATTATATAGCGACTTAGTGGGCTCAGGGGGAAAGACCCAAACAGATTGGGTCAGGATTACAAGGCGAAGATATACATTTTGAAAATGCAGGATAAACCCATTAGTTCACATGTAACAAATACAGTGGAGCAGATGATAAACAAAATAAATGAAATATAAAACAATAGAATAAAGTTGTATTAAAGAAAAGGCTTGAAGCTGAAGGCCTCATTTACACCTGGAAATTTGAGTGCCGATAAATTATGGATCCACTTAGCCTCCCTTTGAAGGAGAACCTTGTCATAGTCCCCACTCCTATCACCAGGGGGGAAGTGCTCCAAGGCGAAAAATGCACTTTTTCGCCTTGGAGCACTTCCCCCCCGGTGTTTATTTTGTTTATCATCTGCTCCACTGTATTTGTTACATGTGAACTTATGGGTTTACCCTGCATTTTCAAAATCTTCGCCTTGTAATCCTGACCCAATCTGTTTGGGTCTTTCCCCCTGAGCCCACTAAGTCGCTATATAATTTACTGTAAAGCTAATCTCCAAAGAAAATTGACCCATTTATTCATTCACATTCTCAATTGGGTTATATCTTTTATTCGAATCTATTATTTTATTCATTCATTCCCCCTTTTTTTTTTTATATCCATATTTATTTTCATTTTTAATTTTATTTTTATTTTCATTTATTTATTTAATTTTTATTTTTTATTTTTCATTATTTAATTTAATTTATTTTCATTTATTTATTTATTCCCATTTATTTTCACATTTATGTTTATTTCTAGTTATTTATCATTATTTTATTTTATTATTATTTTTATTTTGCATTATATGGGTTAGTTGTTTCATTATCTTAATTAAATAAGTTATTACTATTTAATTGCTAAATCTTATATTTTTTCAATTTTTTTATAGTACTCAACATACACCATTCTTCTCATTCCTTTGCCCATTTTTCCCCCTTTGTTCGGGACTTAACGCCAAGGGGACGGTTCCGTCCAGTAGTCCCGGCCATATGGACGCCCGGGGCGCTCTCTCTTCCACAGGTTTTTGCCGGTCACTTGGGGAGTCACAGCGCCCCACTCATTATGTGCAAGGGGTCCCTCCACTCTGGGCACCTTTTTCTTTAGGACAGATATGTTTTCCATCAAGTGGGCATCTCTTTGAATTTGCCCCCAATCTTTTCCCTTACTGCTTTTTCGTTTCTCAGCAGCTTTCCCTTATCCAAGATGGCCGCGCTGGCATCGGATGATGCAGATTCGCGTGTGTTGTTGTCTTTGACACACGCGCTGTGCGTCGTTCCCGTGCCAGACGCCCCTCTATTCGTGTCGCCGGACCTGCGCACTATCGAGTTATCACATGTCCGCCTCCCGGCGGTGACGTCAGACGCCGCCAGGCAGGGAGAGTATAAGAGAGTGGTCTCAGATGGCCACTACTGTCAGGACATACCTTCGCCAATAGGGAAAGGCTGCCAGTGGATTTCATGAAATCGATCCCTATCTGAGGTAAACCTCCCTTCATCTATGGCACTTTTTAAACAGATGCCATTTGAACCTTTATACTTTTTGATACATCTGCAAAGCATTGAAACACTGACAACTCTTATCACTATTACCAGCATCCAATGAATATGTCTTTTTCTTTGGTTTCAGTATGGGCTTTTGCCTCCATTCTTTCAGCAAACTCCACAATTGGGATTGCTCCATCCCACAACAGCACTTTGTGCTTTTGATCCAATTTGGAAACTCTGCTTCCATTTAAATCAGATCGGCACCATTTATACCGAACTTGCTGCGCGTCTGGTACGTTTTTGTTTTGTTTTGTTGTGCTTTGTCTCATAATCAGCTGACAGTGACCTCTTGTCAGATACTTCAACCATAGTGACACTAAGATTTGTCCTATCCACCTTATAGGTTTCTACCTTCCTTATACCCTCTATGGCTGGGACTACTATTGGATAGTTCTCCTTTTCCTCGGTGGTCGGTCCTGCTTAAATTTGGGGAATCCAAAATGTTCATTGTACCCATATGATCTTGGCATATATGTGCGACTTTGGGGTCTCTGGGTGAGTCCTGCTCTGCAGCTTGGGTCTTGATTATAAAATTATCAGTACATGTATTCTTTCTTTGCTGTACCATTTTGATATTATCTAACTAACTTGCACAAGTATGTCCAGGTGTATGGGCACCTGTGCACTATAGACATGTTGCTATATATATATTTATATGCGAATTCTATTTTTCAGTATGACCTACGAGCATTGTCAAACTCCTGAAGAAGCTTGTTCAGAGCGAAACTAGTAGAGTGACGCACAAATGTTTTGCCGGTCATCAGCTGTGACCATTTTTTGTTTTCTATGAATGTAAATGGTCCCCTTTTTAATTTGCATATTATTGTGTTTTGTATGTATTTACCAATAAACTTTTGATACATTTTATCTATTCTCTCGAATGAGCCATTTCTAATGCACACTGTTTTAAAATCCCTGAGCAATTATTTGCTCAATTTCCCACTTCTCTCTTCTTATATTAAAATAGCATGTTTATCGTTCAAAGTAATGCACTTACATAAAAGCAGAAATCAAAGGGCATGTCTGTATAAAGGATGTCCTCCTCGAGGAGTGCCAGCAATCCGGTTTCCCAGGCGTCCAGATGATGTCAGGAACTGTATAGGGCGCTGATTCCAAACCAGGAAGTGGAGAGGATCTGCACGGAGGGAAATGACGTCACCCGGAGGGCCGACCTCGGTATAGGGAAGACAGTGAGGATAGGAAGGACAGGAAGCAAGGCTATGCGGTCAGAACATACAGCTCCTTCTACTTTCCTGACTAGTGATGAGCCGAACACCCCCGGGTTCGGTTCGCACCAGAACCCGCGAACGGACCGAAAGTTCGTACGAACATTAGAACCCTATTAAATACAATGGATGCGAACGTTCGAATTCTAAAGTGCTAATTATAACGACTATTATGCATGTTATTGTCCTAAAAAGGGTTTGGGAACCCGGGTTCTGCACCAGGGGACATGTATCAATGCAAAAAGAAGTTTTAAAAACGGTCGTTTTTCGGGAGCATTCATTTTAATGATGCATAAAGTGAAAAAAAAAAAGTCAAATATTCCTTTAAATATCGTACCTGGGGGGTGTCTAAAGTATGCCTGTGAAGTGCCACGTGTTTCCCGTGTTTAGAACTGTCCCTGCACAAAATGACACTTCTAAAGGAAAAAAAAGCCATTTAAAACTGCTTGCGGCTTTAATGTAATGTCTGGTCCCGGTAATATGGATGAAAATCTTTAAGAAAAATGGCATAGCTACCCCATGACCCCCCCCCCCCCACCCCAGCCCATTACCAGCCCCTTTGGGTCTTGTATGGATATTAAGGGGAACACCGCACACAAAATAAAAAAGGCCCTATATACTCTGAACAGCCGTATACAGGCGGTGCATACAAGACAGGGACTGTAGGTTTGTTCTTATGTAGAATGTGTTTGTAATTTTGAACAGGTACATTGTTTAAGTGTAGCTCCAGCCCAAAAATCTATTTTTAAACTTTTTGGAAAACATAGGTTAGGGTTATCACCCCTGTAACATTTGTTTTGCTGTCTGTGCCCCTGTTCAGAACATTTCACCTCACTTTCCGTCCCAATGACAACTGTTTTTGAAATGTGGTGTTTTTCTTGAAACAAGGATTGGTGATAAAGCATCAGTACAGAGGAGACACCTTTCTCCCATATTAATTCTTACAGGAGAGAATTTTCCTTCCTAGGGGTAGATTTCCTCTCACTTCCTGTTGTCTTCTTGCGTTTGCAAGTAGGAGTCGTTTGTAAGTTGGATGTTTGAAAGTAGGGACCTGCCGTATATACTCTGCAGAAATAGGCCCCTTAGTTGTTGGTGTTGGCACAACACTGTAAGCACTCACAGTTACTCTTGGTTGGTGCTGGAACGCCCTCCTGTCAACTATTATATCAGGAATTGTAATTACATATAATTGTTGAACAGTGGTAGTAAAAATTGGGCCTTTGATGGTGGTGCTGGTGCCACAAAAATGTAAGGTCTGAAAGTTACTCTTGGTGGGTGAAGCAATGGGCCCTGCTGTGAATTATTAGATCAAGAATTGTAATTGCATGCCCCTGTCGAACAGGGGCTGAAAAATTGGGCCTTTCGTGGTGGTGGTGGTGGTGTTGCCACAACACTGTAAGCCCTCAGAGTTACTCTTGGTGGGTGCAGGAATGGGCCCTGCTGTGAATTATTAGATCAAGAATTGTAATTACATGCCCCTTTTGAACAGGGGCTGAAAAATTGGGCCTTTCGTGGTGGTGGTGGTGGTGGCGTTGCCACAACACTGTAAGCCCTCAGAGTTACTCTTGGTGGGTGCAGCAATGGGCCCTGCTGTGAATTATTAGATCAAGAATTGTAATTACATGCCCCTGTTGAACAGGGGCTGAAAAATTGGGCCTTAGGCACTGGTGGCACAACACTGCAACCCCTCACAGATACTGTACTTGGAGCACAGCAATGAGCCCTGTTGCAAAGTATTGCTTCAAAAATTGTAATTACACGCCCCTGTTAAACAGGGGCTGAAAAATTGGGCCTTAGCCACTGGTGGCGGCACCCATAAACAAAAATGATCTTCCAAGCTATCATCATCAATCGTATCATTGAGGACTCGGAGGAGGAGGATAGCCAGTCAACATAACAGCACAGGCACTCAGCATCAGCATCAATCTTGAAGGGATGTGACATGTTAAAATCAATTAGTCTGTTATATCAGCATCAGGTGTGTGGTAGCTGGTGGTGATCCAAGACTGGTTCATCTTGATGAAAGTCAGTCGATCAACCGAGTCGGTGGACAGGCGCACCCTGTGATCCGTGACAAATCCTCCAGCAGCACTGAATGTGCGTTCCGAAAGAACGCTGGATGCAGGACAGGCCAGTAGCTCAATTGCATACTGTGCAAGCTCTGGCCAGTGATCCATCCTCAAGACCCAGTAAGCCAGAGGATTTTCGGTGGGGAAGGTGTCCAAGTCTGACCTTGCCCCTAGATATTCCTGCACCATGTTTATCAGACGCTGGCGATGGTTGCTGGAACTGATCAAACTTTGGGGCTGCGGACTAAAGAATTGTCTGAACGCATCGGTCAGACGGCCACCTTCCCCACCGCTCCTTCTTTGACTGGCCGAAGCCTCAGCAACTCGTTGTCCAGGACCAGGAGTTTGTAACCTCCCAGTCTCTGGGAACGCGTTGCACAGACCTTTCTGCAAGGCCTCCCGGAGTTGTCTCATCCTCTGCTCCCTCTGCGACGGTAACATAAGGTCCGCAACCTTACCCTTGTACCGTGGATCAAGGAGAGTGGCCAGCCAGTAATGGTCCCTCTCCTTGATCCGAAGAATACAAGGATCCTTCCGCAGACTTTGCAGGATCAGGGAGGCCATGCAGCGTAGGTTAGCTGAGGCATTCGGTCCGGAGTCCTCTGGGTCACTAAGGACGACATGATCCGCAGCCACCTCCTCCCAGCCACGTACAAGTCCACTGGTTTCTTGGGACTGTAAATCATCCCTAAAAGACTGCTGCTGATGATGCTGAGTGCCAGCCTCCACCTCCATGCTGACACAATCCTCCTCCTCCTCCTCCTCCTCCTCTTCCTGTGCGATGGGTGGGACAGAAGGAACACTGTCTGGGTAAAGGGGGCCTTGAGAGGCAAGGAAGTCCTCCTCTTCCTGCCTCTGTTCTGCCTCAAGTGCCCTGTCCATTATTCCACGCAGCGTGTGCTCCAACAGGTGGACAAGAGGTACAGTGTCACTGATGCATGCACTGTCACTGCTCACCATCCTCGTGGCCTCCTCAAATGGTGCCAGGACAGTGCATGCATCCCTGATCATGCCCCACTGGCGTGGAGAAAAAAAACCAAGCTCCCCTGACCCTGTCCTGGTGCCGTAGTCGCACAGGTACTCATTGATGGCCCTCTGCTGCGTGTGCAGCCGCTGCAGCATGGCCAACGTTGAGTTCCACCTGGTGGGCATGTCACATATAAGGCGGTTCTTGGGCAGGTTCAACTCCTTTTGCAGCTCAGCCAGGCGAGCACTGGCATTATAAGATCTGCGGAAATGCACACAGACTTTCCTGGCCTGCCTCAGGACATCCTGTAAGCCCGGGTACCTGCCCAAGAACCGCTGCACCACCAGGTTAAGGACGTGAGCCACACAGGGCACATGGGTCAGTTGTCCCTGTTGGAGGGCGGAGAGGAGGTTGGTGCCATTGTCGCAAACCACCATTCCTGGCTTAAGCTGGCGTGGCGTCAACCACCTCTCGGCCTGGCCCTGCAGAGCAGACAGGACCTCTGCCCCAGTGTGGCTTCTGTCCCCCAAACACACCAGCGCAAGCACGGCATGGCATCTTTTTGCCTGCGTACTTGCGTAGCCCCTTGAACGGCTACGGAGCACCGCTGGTTCAGAGGACAAAGCACAGGAAGAGGCCATGGAGGAAGAAGAAGCGGAGGGGGTGGAGGAGAGAGGTGTGTCACAACCAGTAGTAGCATTTTGGAGGCGTGGCGGTGGAACAACCTCCAACACTACTGCACCTTGTCCTGCATCCTTCCCAGCTGCCAAAAGAGTGATGAGTCTGACATTGATACCAGGGAAGAGGACGCTTTGGCAGCTGCTTTGCCAGTACCCTGAGCCTGGGTGAGAGAGGATGAGGAGGAGGAGGAGGGCTTGGTCATCCACTCTACCAAGTCTTCGGCATGATGTGGCTCAACATGTCCAGCTGCCGAAAAGAAGGACAAGCGTGTCCCATGGCCATGTGCTGATGACAATGCACCGCGTCCACGACCAGCACTGTTGCCCCCAGACACAGAGCCTGCTTGCCCTCTTTTATTGCCTCCTGACTGTCTGCCTCTCCTTGTTTGCCTTCCAGACATTCTAATGGATGGCCTGCAGGGAGTTGGGAAAAAAGCAATAAGGGCTACCTTCAGGTGTCCTTCTCTGTCCCTTTACTTAAGGATTTCTAAATATGGTTGAGGATGATTGCTTTCGCACAGAATAGCACAATGACAATTTCCCTGACTGTCCAAAAAACAAGGATTTCAAAGATGGTTGATGAGGAATGCTTTAGCACAGTATAGCACAATGAGAATTTCCCTCACTGTCCTTCCCTGTCCCTACAAACAAGGATTAGCACAGTAAAACACACTGACACTCTCCCTACCTATAGTTTTCTGTCCCTATAAAAAATGTTTTTTTAAAGATGGTTGATGATGAATGCTTTAGCACAGTATAGCACAAGGAGAATTTCCCTCACTGTCCTTCCCTGTCCCTACAAACAAGGATTAGCACAGTAAAACACACTGACACTCTCCCTACCTATAGTTTTCTGTCCCTATAAAAAATGTTTTTTTAAAGATGGTTGATGATGAATGCTTTAGCACAGTATAGCACAAGGAGAATTCCCCTCACTGTCCTTCCCTGTCCCTACAAACAAGGATTAGCACAGTAAAACACACTGACACTCTCCCTACCTATAGTTTTCTGTCCCTATAAAATTTTTTTTTTTAAAGATGGTTGATGATGAATGCTTTAGCACAGTATAGCACAAGGAGAATTTCCCTCACTGTCCTTCCCTGTCCCTACAAACAAGGATTAGCACAGTAAAACACACTGACACTCTCCCTACCTATAGTTTTCTGTCCCTATAAAAAAATGTTTTTTTAAAGATGGTTGATGATGAATGCTTTAGCACAGTATAGCACAAGGAGAATTTCCCTCACTGTCCTTCCCTGTCCCTACAAACAAGGATTAGCACAGTAAAACACACTGACACTCTCCCTACCTATAGTTTTCTGTCCCTATAAAAAAATGTTTTTTTAAAGATGGTTGATGATGAATGCTTTAGCACAGTATAGCACAAGGAGAATTTCCCTCACTGTCCTTCCCTGTCCCTACAAACAAGGATTAGCACAGTAAAACACACTGACACTCTCCCTACCTATAGTTTTCTGTCCCTATAAAAAATGTTTTTTTTTAAAGATGGTTGATGATGAATGCTTTAGCACAGTATAGCACAAGGAGAATTTCCCTCACTGTCCTTCCCTGTCCCTACAAACAAGGATTAGCACAGTAAAACACACTGACACTCTCCTTACCTATAGTTTTCTGTCCCTATAAAAAATGTTTTTTTAAAGATGGTTGATGATTAATGCTTTAGCACAGTATAGCACAATGAGAATTTCCCTCACCGTCCTTCCCTGTCCCTACAAACAAGGATTAGCACAGTAAAACACACTGACACTCTCCCTACCTATAGTTTTCTGTCCCTATAAAAAATGTTTTTTTAAAGATGGTTGATGATGAATGCTTTAGCACAGTATAGCACAAGGAGAATTTCCCTCACTGTCCTTCCCTGTCCCTACAAACAAGGATTAGCACAGTAAAACACACTGACACTCTCCCTACCTATAGTTTTCTGTCCCTATAAAAAAATGTTTTTTTAAAGATGGTTGATGATGAATGCTTTAGCACAGTATAGCACAAGGAGAATTTCCCTCACTGTCCTTCCCTGTCCCTACAAACAAGGATTAGCACAGTAAAACACACTGACACTCTCCCTACCTATAGTTTTCTGTCCCTATAAAAAAATGTTTTTTTAAAGATGGTTGATGATGAATGCTTTAGCACAGTATAGCACAAGGAGAATTTCCCTCACTGTCCTTCCCTGTCCCTACAAACAAGGATTAGCACAGTAAAACACACTGACACTCTCCCTACCTATAGTTTTCTGTCCCTATAAAAAATGTTTTTTTAAAGATGGTTGATGATGAATGCTTTAGCACAGTATAGCACAAGGAGAATTTCCCTCACTGTCCTTCCCTGTCCCTACAAACAAGGATTAGCACAGTAAAACCCACTGACACTCTCCCTACCTATAGTTTTCTGTCCCTATAAAAAAATGTTTTTTTAAAGATGGTTGATGATGAATGCTTTAGCACAGTATAGCACAAGGAGAATTTCCCTCACTGTCCTTCCCTGTCCCTACAAACAAGGATTAGCACAGTAAAACACACTGACACTCTCCCTACCTATAGTTTTCTGTCCCTATAAAAAAATGTTTTTTTAAAGATGGTTGATGATGAATGCTTTAGCACAGTATAGCACAAGGAGAATTTCCCTCACTGTCCTTCCCTGTCCCTACAAACAAGGATTAGCACAGTAAAACACACTGACACTCTCCCTACCTATAGTTTTCTGTCCCTATAAAAAATGTTTTTTTAAAGATGGTTGATGATGAATGCTTTAGCACAGTATAGCACAAGGAGAATTTCCCTCACTGTCCTTCCCTGTCCCTACAAACAAGGATTAGCACAGTAAAACACACTGACACTCTCCCTACCTATAGTTTTCTGTCCCAATAAAAAATGTTTTTTTAAAGATGGTTGATGATGAATGCTTTAGCACAGTATAGCACAAGGAGAATTTCCCTCACTGTCCTTCCCTGTCCCTACAAACAAGGATTAGCACAGTAAAACACACTGACACTCTCCCTACCTATAGTTTTCTGTCCCTATAAAAAATGTTTTTTTAAAGATGGTTGATGATGAATGCTTTAGCACAGTATAGCACAAGGAGAATTTCCCTCACTGTCCTTCCCTGTCCCTACAAACAAGGATTAGCACAGTAAAATATACTGACACTCTCCCTACCTATAGTTTTCTGTCCCTATAAAAAAATGTTTTTTTAAAGATGGTTGATGATGAATGCTTTAGCACAGTATAGCACAAGGAGAATTTCCCTCACTGTCCTTCCCTGTCCCTACAAACAAGGATTAGCACAGTAAAACACACTGACACTCTCCCTACCTATAGTTTTCTGTCCCTATAAAAAATGTTTTTTTAAAGATGGTTGATGATGAATGCTTTAGCACAGTATAGCACAAGGAGAATTTCCCTCACTGTCCTTCCCTGTCCCTACAAACAAGGATTAGCACAGTAAAACACACTGACACTCTCCCTACCTATAGTTTTCTGTCCCTATAAAAAATGTTTTTTTAAAGATGGTTGATGATGAATGCTTTAGCACAGTATAGCACAAGGAGAATTTTCCTCACTGTCCTTCCCTGTCCCTACAAACAAGGATTAGCACAGTAAAACACACTGACACTCTCCCTACCTATAGTTTTCTGTCCCTATAAAAAATGTTTTTTTAAAGATGGTTGATGATGAATGCTTTAGCACAGTATAGCACAAGGAGAATTTCCCTCACTGTCCTTCCCTGTCCCTACAAACAAGGATTAGCACAGTAAAACACACTGACACTCTCCCTACCTATAGTTTTCTGTCCCTATAAAAAATGTTTTTTTAAAGATGGTTGATGATGAATGCTTTAGCACAGTATAGCACAAGGAGAATTTCCCTCACTGTCCTTCCCTGTCCCTACAAACAAGGATTAGCACAGTAAAACACACTGACACTCTCCCTACCTATAGTTTTCTGTCCCTATAAAAAAAGTTTTTTTAAAGATGGTTGATGATGAATGCTTTAGCACAGTATAGCACAAGGAGAATTTCCCTCACTGTCCTTCCCTGTCCCTACAAACAAGGATTAGCACAGTAAAACACACTGACACTCTCCCTACCTATAGTTTTCTGTCCCTATAAAAAAATGTTTTTTTTAAAGATGGTTGATGATGAATGCTTTAGCACAGTATAGCACAAGGAGAATTTCCCTCACTGTCCTTCCCTGTCCCTACAAACAAGGATTAGCACAGTAAAACACACTGACACTCTCCCTACCTATAGTTTTCTGTCCCTATAAAAAATGTTT